>JAHWFO010052448.1:73440-96160 GCA_023313115.1 Rhysida immarginata | reverse complement strand
CCATATACCTTGCCCATTTAGCTTATCCAAATGGCTAATCCATTTAGCTTGTTCAAATGGCTGATCTATTTAGCTTATCCAAATGGCTGATCTATTTAGTTTATCCAAATGCTTGATCCGTTTGGTTTATACAAATGGCTGGTTCATTTGGTTTATCCAAATGGCTGATCCACTTAGCTTATCGAAATGGTTGATTCATTTAGCTTATTCAAATGGCTGATCAATTTAGCTTATCCAAATAACTGATCCGTTTAGCTGATCCATATACCTTGCCCATTTAGCTGATCCTTATACCTTGACCATTTAGCTTGTTCAAATGGCTTATCGAAATGGCTGATCTATCTGGCTGATCCATTTGGATGAATCAAATAGCTGATCCACTTAGCCTATCCAATTAGCCTATCGAATTTGTTAAAAATATGTTTGACGGAAGTGCTTCAACACTTTACTGATTTTATGCTAACTTTATGGTTCTCATTTAGTGGCCTGTGTGTGTGTTTAGCAAGATCTCCTTGTTTGCTTGTGTCAGCTTGGTCATTTTTGCTTTCATGTTCTGTGTAGTAACTACTGGAACGTGATCGCCATCAACCCGAACACTGGAGAAGAGCTGTTGGACCAGGGCAACCCCTTGCTGAATAACTGTCCAAAGGCTTCTGTGATGAAATCGTCCTTGTTCATCCAGCCCAGGTGCCTGAAGTATGGCATCTATAAAGTCATCAGTTACTACAATGTATCCAGTAAAGACCGTTTCTTTGTTTTTCTTTCTTTTGCCTGTACTGTTGGCTAACGGCACCGGATCCATGTGTTTATGGTTTCATTGTAGCTAATCAGATGGACCCACTCTACCCGTTCATATTGACCGACTTCACCTACCTGAACGTGACTAAAGGAGAACTGCATGCAGCACTCACCAACAGCAATCAGGTGGCTTTCGTCATTGGTTACGGCCAGACCATGAACCTGACTGGGCAGCAGTCGTCTATAGACCCGGATGATCCTGACAATAAGGCAAGTATTCTGGAAGGTCCTCGTTAATCGGACTGTTCTTACGTTGATCTGATTTGATGTGTTTTGAAGGAGTTCAACATGACTTGGCACTGTCGGAAGCTAGGTGAGAGCATCAGTGAATCGGATGGCATCCAGGACATCCCAGAGCCTAAGGAAGCGGACAGCCACGAAGATGAAGGTGGCTGCTTTGGACGTGGACCTGGTGAGTATGGTCGAGGTGATCTCTGTTTTGGAGGTCCCAAAAGGTAAGATTCTTGTTTGCTGATGTATCTATTGTCATATGTATCTCACAGGTTTCATTAATGTCCCCAACGGCGTGTGGGAGTTGAATTCGCAGAGCTTCTACAAGGCTGAGGTCATCTATGTCATTTGGCTGCGCATCCAGAAGGACACTAGAAACTCGTCCGCCTATGCCCTAGTCAAAGTCGTCCCGTTTATGGTTCCTGTTTTGGCTTTGAAGTGAGTGAGTTGTTAGATGAGACGCTTTGAGGATAGGAGGCTGCTCATCTTTGAACTGAATCTCTTTGTTTGCAGATGTACCAACAGCGCCCTGTGCTCACGAGTCAACGATGGAATGTCTATCAACGGAGTCACTCGCCTGTCTATGACGGTCTCCTGCGTGGAGCACTGTCACAACATCAAGAGTTACGAGTGGGACGTGAGAGATTTTCACAGTGATGATGACCCCGACGGAAGTGAAATAGATGGCGCGAAAGATTTTATCATAGGTGCCAGTGTTTGCTCTTTCTATTCATTATCTTTGCCTACACTGGTAGCAAATGAAAAATGAACACATTTTTAAAGAGGGCCAAATAGAACTCCAAATTTTCAAATGGGAAGGGGGTCATGTGATATATGAAATTCAGGTGGAATTTTCTGACAAAAACAATGGCGTTGTTATTTTCCATGTATCTTTACTCGTTTTGAGGTAATGCAGTTTTTTTGGTCGGACCACATTTGTCACAAAGGTCACAACTGCTGATTTCCAAATTAAGAAGATATCCTAAATGTCACGTGGTCATTGTGTTTACGCCACTTCTGATTGCTAAATCCAATCTGAAGCCCCATTTCACGTTAAACGTTCAGAAGCAAATTGGGGTGAACACTCTGACAAGCCTGTGTGATTTTCTCTAGATGTTCAATATCTTCTGTGCGTATCCTACACCCTTCAAGCGACCCCAGAGGTTAAAATCTCACTAGCCCATGTTGGCCAAAGTAACACTTAGTAATTTGCAGGTCCAGGTATTCCCTAACAGTGCCAAAATGGAGCAGAGTAACATCCTGTTGAAAGAATTCTGGGTACGTACCATCTACATTGAATATCTGAAACAGCGTATCACAAATTGTTGTCAGCGTTAACCCCAATGTGCTCTTGAACGTTTAATGTGAATGGGGCTTCAGGTTGGATTTAACAATCAGAAATAGCAGGCAACACATTGAGTACAGAGTCACATTATTTTGACCACCAGCTAATATCCCTAATAACCGCCTTTAGCGACACAGAGTAAGTCACTAAGATTCTGGTAGTTTTCTACTGGTAGCTGTTGCCATGCAGACTGTAGAGCATCCGATAGTTGCTGAAGGCCACATGACCATCGAGATGATCCCAAAGGTTCTCGATTGGGTTGAGGTCTGCGGAATTAGGTGGCCAAGGTAGTACTTGGAATTCTTGGTCGTGTTCCTCAAACCACCCCTGAACAATTGCAGCCGTATGACACGTCGCATTGTCTTGCTGGAATGCCATCCCCCTCTGGGAAGACAGTCGCCATGTATGGGTGTACTTGATCTGCAATTTTGGATAAATAACCTAATCGGTTGAGAGGGCCTTCCACAGGTATCAGTGGGCACAGACTATGCCATGAGAACACTCCCCACACCATGACGCTGCCGCCACCAGCCTGGATTCGTCCAACAATGGTTGCAGGATGTTTGTTCTCGGAGGTTTCTCGCCTCACCCGCCAACGGCCGTCACTTCTTTGGAGCAGAGATCGTGACTCATCGGAGAAGGCAACCTTTTTCCAGTCAGAAGTGGTCCAGTTTCTGTACTGGTGGGCAAATTGAAGCCGTTTTTGGGTTACCATCCGTCTGTTGTGAAGGTCCAGTTTCTGTACTGTGGTTTTAGAGACATGTCTGGTAGCACCCTCGTTGGTTTGAGCGGTAAGTTGGTCCACTGTAGCTCTTCGGTTGGCCTTCACACACCCATAGCCTAATAATACCAAGTCTGTACACTCTGGGGTTTCCTTTGATTCCTGATTTCCATCTGCGCATGCCCAGCCACCTAGCGGACGGCCCCACAATAACGTTTGAATTAGATCGCGTGTATCAAGAGCCCTTATGAGCTCTTGCGTGTATTTATCAAGAAACTTCGCTTTAACTTTCCAATCACAATATATTACGGCTTCTTTTTCTTTCTTATATATAAGCAAGCTATAAACTAATTCTTTTTCGGATGTTTAAATATTTTGCCGTTAAACGAAACATTAACGCAGTTAAAATAAATATCTCTGATCGCTTACGACGACTCGAAGCGAATCATAGCCAACTGACAAAGCGTTTTCCCATTGGTTGGAGAATTTTGACGTCATAACGATGCGTGTGTTAGCTGTAAGTTCCGGGGCCATCCGTTAGGTTCGCTGCTTGTACGAGGAGCAGAAATCGGCACGTTTTTTACTATGGGATTCGACGGGAGTGTACAGACTTGGTATTATTAGGCTATGACACACCTTCACAGCCGACGTTCACCTCTCTCATCGGTAGCACGTGATGCTCCAAAGTTCCCATACCGTTTATTCTGAACTGTCCCATTTTCCCTGTCATGGTAGCACGAGAATGGTTCACAAACTGCGCGGTTTCCGAAATACTGCCACCCTTGTCCCGAAAGCCGATTATCATCCCCTTTTCCAGATTTGATAAATACCGTTTCTTACCCATTGCAGCAATGAGTGGTATGTTTTTAACATAGAGGAAACCTACCTTATAGAGTCGTCTAACCAATTCCCAACACGTGACATAGTTCTTTGGCTGGGCAATCCTGAAGACAAACGTAGGGGCTGATCATAATAATGTTAACATTTTGTTAACTTGGAAACTAAGAGTTGCGGGCCTTTGTGGTGAATGTGAACGTTATGTCCAAAAAACTACTTTGACTCAAGAATGGATATAGATGTGCAAAATAACACCGCCATTGTCTTTGTCAGGAAATTCCACGTGCGTTTCATATATCACATGACCTTCTTTTCCGGTTAAAAATTTGGAGTTGTATCGAAGATGGCGCATCTTGGTCACATGACCAAAGTCCCCCCCCCCATTCCTATAGTAGACTATCCTCAATCAGAATTATTAGCTCCACCCATAGCGTTAAGCTTCATTTAGGTGGGTCTAGAATTTTGGCCCACCCTGTATAATAGATCTCAAAGGCTGTTTTGAAGACACACATGAGAGCGAGTGTGTGAGAAGCATCCGGGTAACCATTCATCATCTGGTGGAACATACTGGCATTTTCGTTACCAGACTTAGGTATGGTCTGCTCGTGTTTCTCGCAGTTTGTTCTTGACCTACATCTTGGGGTTCACAAATTCCTTGCGGCGTGCGAAGGAATAGAATGAACACTGCAAGCAGGCGATCAATGGCGGACAATCAAGAAATTGTTGTTGGGAGTTGCGATGACGTCATACCCACCGACCAATCGGATTGTAGCAGCAGATGCAGATGCTTGCTGTGCCACTATTTTTTATGAAACGTGAAGCGTTTGCGGTTATCACAAAACATCTGCCGGTTTTGGAAACGGATCTGCTAGGTTCGCGGTGCTGCTGCCGCTAGCTTTTTAATTGTGAAACCCGCTTGATGATGAACTGAATGATGTCCTGGATGTAAGATGCAGCAGCATTCAATGTCCCTTCCACACAAATCAGAGGCTATTGAAAGATACGGTACTATTCTCCAGACAGAAGCGACTTTCATCCACTGATCACCAATGACCTCCATTCAGTCCTCCAGGCAGTTCGTTCTTGGCATCTTTGGATGTGCAGCTGCCTGTGCCGTGGGTAAGTGATAGTCTCGCCAAAAGAACCCGAGACTACAAACCTGCTTCCAGCTAGACGACCCAGCTAGACGACCCAGCTGTTTAAGCCACATAACTCCCTCTGTGTGCTCATCTTTCAATTGCCAGTTGTATTTAAGTGAAAAACCAACAATTGTTGCATGTCCGTATCTTCTTTATTTCAGGAAATGGGGAACCCCTGGTTGCAGTGACTTTGGATTTTTTTCGTAAGCACAGCAACATCGATACAATCGCCGTATATGCAACTGCCGTGGAGGAGGTGGAGGAAGCGCCCATGTTGCAGGGAGAAGGTGGCCAGCACACCATTGAAAAACGAGAGGCTGTCCAGATAAGAAAAGAGGCTTTCATCGCCATGCGCTTTCTCATCAACAAGCCCCCGACGAACGGTAGTTGCGATGTCCTGGCAAAAGGCGCGAGAGCTCTGTTCGACGTCACCATCATTGAGTGTGTCAACTGGATTGATCCTGAGGGCGTCGGCGTCGACACTTATAAAATCTACAGTACACCCTGCTTTTGAAAATTCAAACAAGACTTACTATTCCTAATAGGCTCTTTTTTCAGGACTTTTTCTTTTAGGTATTGATGATGAGAACAGAACCAACATACTGGTCACGAGCACGTCCACCAAGTTCGCCGTCATTCTGAAGCCGGGAGTGTTGCAACTCTGGGCAGACATTAGCGACACGTTTGGTGCTAAAACTAGCTACCGAATAGATGATGTGGAGGTTAGTAGAAGTCCTTTGACTATCACACGGTATTTAACACCATCTTGCCAAAGGTATTGGGACACTCCTCCTTACAAGCAATATTTTAAAACGTCATTCAAGAATACAGTATTTGTACCACCAGGACTCTTAGCAGTAGAGTCTTTGACAAGACAGGAATCATCAGGACCATAAGCAATAGTCTTTGGACTAGATCAGGAACCACTAAGACTACATCAGGACTATGACCAATACAATCTTTGGACTAGATCAGGAACCATCAGACGTATCAGGAATAGTCTTGGGCAAGGTCAGGAACCTTCAGGACTATGACCAATACAATCTTTGGAGTAGATCAGAAATCACACAAGGACTATTACCACTAGTCTTTGGACTAGATCACGAACTATCAGGACTCTTAGCAATAGAGTCTTGGACAAGAACAGAA
The DNA here is from genome assembly GCA_023313115.1 of Rhysida immarginata. Classification (NCBI taxonomy): domain Eukaryota; kingdom Metazoa; phylum Arthropoda; class Chilopoda; order Scolopendromorpha; family Scolopendridae; genus Rhysida; species Rhysida immarginata. The sequence continues at coordinate 89,940 of JAHWFO010052448.1, read as the reverse complement.
ACCATCAGGACTATTAGTGAGAATATTTGGACTTGATGAGAAACCACTCCAGGCCTATTACCAATAGAATCTTTCTTATAGACCAGGAACCACCAGTAATATTAGCAATAGCGTCTTTGGACTAGATCACGAACCAGCAGTAATATTAGCAGTAGTCTTCGACAATACCAGGAACGACTGTTAGCAAGAATCAGGAATATTCGACAGGAATAATAAAAAAGATGGACTATAACGGAAAAGCTGCTTGTAGCTCATCAAAACTGGACTGCAGATAAATGGAAAGATGTTTTATGGATCTCACTACATATATTAGCAGCTTGGCAGTCGCATATTTTTGCTACCTCCTGAGCGCACTGTGGCAACCAGAGATCCTTGATCTAACAAGATGCGACAATCAGTATATGCGAAATGGTTGGCGCAGCTATCTTCTGCGCAGGTTAGTTGCGAGGGTGTTGCCAGATGGCGCTGTAGGTCTTGATGACGGGGCCAACGATATAACGTAATATCGTTGGCTCCGTCTTGATGATATCTGACGTAATCAAAACGTCCTAAAGAGTACTGGAAGCAGACGACAACGGCGACAAGGTAGTGGATTTAAATATTTCGATGTTTAAAATACGACATGTCCCTTACATACGGAAAATCATTTAAATTAAATCAAAAATTAAAGAAATTAAGAAAGAAATCAAGGCCGGAAATTATTTATTTGAAGGAAATACAGAAGATATCCACCCAGGTCCGGTATGGCCATTGGCCGACAAGTTAGGTCCCTGGGTGGAAGCAATCTAATAGATAGTTATTAAATTGCTGGGATATTAATAGGTGGATTTAGTAAGAAGAGTGTTCAGTTTGGATTTAAAGGTAGATATGGAAGGGGTAGTGCGTAATTCGGGGGAATAAGTATTCCATAGCTTGTATCCAGAAATGGAGATACTGTTATGTTGATAAGTGTGTTTTATTGCTAACTTGGGTAGGGAATCTTTGTTACGTAAGTTATAAGAGTGGAGAGGGGAAGAATTATAAAAGTTAGGAGAGAGGATTACTGAAAACTTATTATTTAAGACTTTATACAGGGTGAATACAAAAGTCTGAATCCCCCTTTTATTTTTTTGAACCGAAGCAGATATGTCAATTTTGATGAATCCAATGAATGGGAAGTTGTGGGTGGCCTATCCCATGGTGCACTTTTCATCATCCCAAATATGCAAATTAGGACACATTCAAAATTTATCTCAAAAACCGTAAGGGATAGATAGAGAAAAAAACCCAATTGCAAACTTGTTCAGCATAAAAAAACAAAGAAAACAAAACAAAAAATCATCCAAATCGGACCAACCAATCACCCACAATCACGTGGTGAACTGTTTGTAGCTTACGAACAGTCACACTGCACAAGGAAAACTGAATGTTGATATTTCCACCATGTAAAGCATGCAAATCAAAAAATTAACATAAATTACCATACTCACATTCACTTTCATGCGGAAAAGCAAATCAAGTGAACTGGAGAATCAATATGTAGTGTGGATTGTACAATGACACTGTGGTTGGACCGTATTTTTACTGCAGAACGCTACCGGGCTGAAATTCTCAACGTGGTAATCACAGACTTCATTGACAATTTGCCATTGGCCTCGTATCAGCGCACGTGGTTTCAGCATGATGGAGCTTCTCCACATTACGGGTTGGTCGTTCGCGAGCGTCTAAGTGAGATGTTTGGACAACAATGGATTGGCCGAGGAGGACCAGTTCGTTGGCCACCCCGCTCCCCTGATTTTACACCACTTGACTTTTTCTTGTGGGGGATACCTGAAGGACAAAGTTTATGCTACGCAGCGCGCCTCACTGGAGGTCTGGTTCAACGAATCCAGGAAGCGTGCCGAGGAGTGACACCAGCCATGCTTGCCGATGTTTTGGCGTCAGTTAGGTTCCGTGCCCAATTGCGTTATGGTACCCACGGTTGTCACATCGAGCATTTTGTTGATTAACTTTTTTTTTAAACTGTTTGAAGTAACTTATTTGTGCAGTGTGACTGTTTGTAAGCTACAAACCACCACGTGATTGTGGGTGATTGGTTGGTCCGATTTGGATGATTTTTGTTTTGTTTTGTTTGTTTTTTTATGCTGAACAAGTTTGCAATTGGGTTTTTTTCTCTATCTATCCCTTACGGTTTTTGAGATAAATTTTGAATGTGTCCTAATGTGCATATTTGGGATGATGAAAAGTGCACCATGGGATAGGCCACCCACAACTTCCTATTCATTGGATTCATCAAAATTGACATATCTGCTTCGGTTCAAAAAATAAAAGGGGGGTTCAGACTTTTATATTCACCCTGTATATGAAGAGAGCTAATTGAAATGAGTATAAATGGGAAATGGGTAATATTCCTACAGAAGGAAATAGATGGGAGACATGGTCGGATTTATTTAAGTTTAGGTAGATTCTTACGAACCATTTTTGTAAACGATGTAATCGTAATAGATTTGATTTGGTGGTATGACCCCAGAATTGTATTCCATATAAAAGTGTGTATCATAGGAGAAGTAAGATCTGTTTTGGGAGGAAGTGGAGGCGGGAAAACATACCTAAACGTTGATTTAATGAGGATGAGAGGATATTTATATGAGAGGGAATCCCATGAAAGGTTGTGTGAGAGATTGATGCCTAGAAATTTAACATTTTTAGAAGGTTTAAGGGTCAGATTATTGTAAATTAGAGAGAAGTTCAGGAGATCTAATCTTTTGTTACGTTGATGAAAAATGATGTAAGTAGATTTCTCGATATTTAAATGTAAGCTATTTAATTTGTTCCAGTTTGATAGAGATAGAGATGAGTCAGCAAATAATAGAGTAGCGTCATCGGCGTATAGAATAATAGTGAGAGGAGTTAGAGCTAAAGGTAAATCGTTTATGAACATCTTGTAGAGCAGTGGTGATAAGACTGAACCTTGAGGGATACCGGTATTTCGGGTTAAAATGGAGGAAGAGATATTGGATAGAGTGAATGAGTATCGTCTGTCTTTTAAAAAACTTGCAATCCACTGAAACGGTAAACCGCGAATGTTGAAAAAATGAGATTATGAGGGATAGAATCGAAAGCTTTTGAGAAATCAAGGAACAGCCCCACGACAATTTTGCTAGTTGTCATGTTGGTGATTATGTATTCCATGAGTTCATACCAAGCTGTTGTAGCGTTACGTTTGGGGGTAAAGCCGTGTTGCGAGGAGGAGAGCAAATTATTAGTATGTACGTAAGAGAACAATCGGGAGTTGAAGAGTTTACGATATAATGAATTTTTGTGATTAATTAGAGAGAGAATGGAACTATTAATCTTGGTTTTGGGTTTAGAAGTGGGAGGACGTGGGGGAAAATATCTATTTATACCAAGGAATCAAATAATGTATTGATATCTGCATTGTGGTTTAAAATAGACGGCCAGTCGGTTTGTTCGAGGAAAGAGTTAAATATATGGCATCTTTTGGGAGTGATGGTCAAGGAATTTTGAGAGAAGGAAGTTGTGATGGAGGGACTGGGGAAAGATTGTAAAGTGAAGATTGGGAGGTGGTCTGAAATGTGGCAATCTATTGAGCCATTACTGATGTTGCCTAGAGGTGATATGAAGTATTGGTCGATAATAGAAAAGGATTTAAAAGAATTTGAGAAATGGGTAAAGAAGTATTGTTAGCCGGCTATGGTTAGGTACGACACTTGCGAATGCTCTCTTGCCATTTGAGCGTTTGTTACGAGAGGGCGCCAAGGGTATTTTTGCCATATCAAGTTTGCTATGGAAATTTTGCTTGTTGTCGCATCTCGTTAGACTGAGGATCTCTGGTGGCAACCCTCAGATGTTGGTAATGCTGTGGCTGCTCTATCTCTTTGAATGGCCTTCTGGTTCATGGTTACCATGTGGTAACTGTTTGGCATGAGTCCATGTGCTTGACTAGATGGTGAAAGAATTCTTGAATGGCCTTCGCAGAGTCATGACCAAAGACAGAGTGTCTGATCGATGGCAGTACATAATTGCAACTGGCACCTTCCAGAAAGTCTTTCTAGGGCTGTCAATGGTGACTGACGGCCTAATAAACTTGTAGAATGTCGTTTTACTGTTAAGATTGCCAAGTGTTTCAGTCCTTTTGGCAGGGTAGTGTAGTTGCGTAATTAGTTTTGTTGTTCATTTTGTCCACATATGTTGTTGTTTTGAAACAGATAGGAATGATCGAATTTGAAGACATGGAAGATTTCATCGACGACAAAGAATTGGATTACCTTAAATGCACTGGAAACCAGTTCCAGTATATGCAGTCGATGCAGGCCTGGTCAGCTGTCGCCAAAGAATTGTTCGAAAGTCTGTATGCAAAGAAACAAAACAGAAAATTTACAGTTTGTTCAATCTGAACTTACGTTTCTGTTCATTTCTTCTCTTGTTAGAGAGACCTCCAAGCGACGACAGGGCGGCTGAGGTATCCCAGGTAAGTTCCAGTTTTGTGTCATTCTTTCGCTATACTTCTGCCTCGTGAATGTATCCATTCTTAGGTGATCACGGATAACATCATGCGTTTGTCGGATGTCAATATGGACACGTTCGAAGACACCGAATTGATCGCCAACTCGGCTGGGACACTAGTCGGCGAAGGTGCCTATCTAGACAGAACTGGAAAAGTAAGTAGGATTTGAGATAACAGATTCCACGTGTTAGATATAGCTTTCAATGTGACGCGTTTCCTCTGTACTTTCAGAACGTAGCGCTCAATCTGTTGGAAGACATGTTTGATCATTTGAATTCGCCAAGCAATCTGATCACGTTCATAACACCCGTTCAGGCCACCAACCTCTTCACTAGCTCTTTCTCTATTCTCGGAGGTGTAACCAATGTAAGTGCTGGGGACAGGCGGTTAACCCTTACTGACCTCGTTAGTTTGAGTCTTACAACTGTGTTACTTTTCAGAGTATAGCCTCCACAGTTGTGCACGAAAAGGTCTCAGCCAACGACATGAAGAACGCTGACAATATCGAATACGACACCTCGCTCGACCTGGACCGTAAGGAGTTTCTTCTTTTAGATCCTGCACACAGAGAAAATGCAGCACCACGAAAATTTTGCTGTTGCACAGTGGACATTTCAGGGTATGGTTCAGTAAGCATTTGGACGAATTGGCATTTGGACCAATCGGAATTCGGATCAGTAAGAATATGGACGAATCAGCATTTGGATCATTCAGGTTTTCAACCAATCAGTCTTTGGAATTATCCAAATTTAGACCAATAGATATTTTGATGAATCAGCATTTGGACGATTTGGCATTCAGACCAATTGGAATTCGGACCAATCGGAATTTGGATAAATCAGCACTTGGATCATTCAGTGTTTGGACTAATTGGTATTTGGACTAATCATCACTTGTATCAATCAGCATTTGGACTAATCAATATTTATAGCAGTTGGCATTTGGACATATTGGCATTTATAATAAATGGCCTTTGGACTAATCCAAATTCATTCCAATAGGTATTTAGATGAATCAGCATTTGGACAAATAGATATTTGGACGAATCAGCGTTTGGACCTAACAGCATGTAGATCTATCAGCATTTGGACGAATCAGTATTCAGACCATTTGGAAATCGGACCAATGGGAGTTTGAACAAATCGGCATTTGGGAACATTCAGTGTTTGGACCAATTGGTATTTGGACTAATCAACATTTAGACCAATCGGCATATGGACTAAACCAAATTTAGACCAATTTAGATGAATCAGCATTTGGACCTGCAGGTATTCGGATGAATCAGCAATTGGATCAACCAGCATTTGGATGAATCGGTATTCGGGCCAATCGGAATTTGGACAACTCAGCATTTGGGTCATTCAGCGTTTGGACTAATTTGAATTTGGGCCAATCAGATTTGGACCAATTGGACTTTGGACTAATCAGCATTTGGATGGAACGGCATTCGGACCAATCGGAATTTGGACTAATCGCCATTTGAACCAATAGGTACGCGGGTCAGTCAAATGAAAACCGGAAATATTTTTTTACAGCTCCTTTATTACAGACACAGTTGGAACAAGTACACTATTTTTCATTGTAGTCCCCCTGCTTTTCGATGCATTTGGCTGGTCCAAATGGTTGATTCATTTAGCTTCTCCCAATGACTGAACTATATAGCTTATCCCCAAGTGGCTGGTACAGTTGTCTGATTCAAACCGCTGATCCATTCGGCTGATCTATATAGCTTATCCAAATGGCTGATCCATTTGCCTGATTCAAATTCCGTTCCAAATGGATAATTCATTTGCTGATCCATTCAGCTTTCCCAATGACTGATCCATTTAGCTTATCAAAATGGCTGATACAGCTGTCTGATTCAAACTGCTGTTCCATTTGACTGATCCATTTGGCTGATCTAAATGGTTGATCCATTTGGCTGATTCAAATGGCTGATCCAAATGGCCAATTTAAATTGTTGATCCAAGTGGTTGATCCATTTAGCCTATCTATTTAGCTTATCTTATGGCTGATCCAAATAGCTGATCCATTTACTGTTTGATAATTAATTTATCCAATTACGGTAGTTAAAAATATATTTCTGTTTAGGAATGCCATTTAGTTTCGCTAACCATGGTTATCGAGGGTTTAAGTTAACTGCTACTTAACGCCTGGTTAAGTCCTAACTTCGCTTGCTGCAACGCAAAAAACTTTAACCGGAACTTTAACGAATAGTTAGTTTTAACTGAGATTGTTGCAACCGGCCGTAAGACGTTGTCGGCCGTAAGCATCAGTTTTTCTCAGACTGATGATTTCACTTGAGATTTGCGTACAGGGGTTGCAGTGTACCGCGGTAGAAGCTCAATGGATGCAACAACCAATAGTCGAATTTGAAAGTCTGAAGAGCGAAGTGTAGGGGAATGGAGAATGTTCATTGCAGGTTGCTTGACATGAATATACCTACTGCTTACTAAACTGCCGATATCCATGACACTGGTGTTGCACTTTCTCTATGGAGTAATGAGTAGTTGTTGTCTATCAAAAAGCTTACTTGTTTGTTATATACTAAATGTTTGTTTCATATAGCAAACTTCCAAGTGTCTACTTCCGTAGACGATGCTAGAAAAAGGAATGTTCAAGAAGATGCCATGAAACAGGTAATTCTTTTCGTTATTGTCGTTGCTTAATGTCACGCAAAACTTGGTATGTTTTATCTTTTGGGTAATTGTCATAGTCCAAGCAGCACGCTGAGAAGATCCGAGGCATAGCAGTGGACGCAGTCTATTCAGTCCTGTCCAACTTCGTCCCTGGGGAGAATGCCATTGCACTGGAAACGGAGAGTGGCGTCTCTACCTATTTTATCAGGTACATAGCTGTTTTAAAAGTGTGGGGCACCTCTTGGAAATGGAAAGCTGTAGGAACCATTATGGTGTACAATAGAGTGGTAGAAAGGTAATGTCTGGAGCCATGAAGTACAATATGGTATGCTTTATCTGACGGTTGCACATTTGTATGGAAACTCCCAGGTGAAGGACGCTATCTGGTCATTCGTCACCGGACACCTCTCCGAAAACGCTTGGGATCGTCCGTACAAGTCATACAACCTAGAAACGACCTTGACGAGAGGAAAGAGAGATAATCATTGAGCTTACAGGTTTGGGCATTCAGTCCGTGAGGTTTCCAACAAATGAGGTTATTTTGAAGCGGAGGCGAAGCGAGAGAGGGTTAATGCCAACCCAGACCCAGTAAACGGACATCATTGACAGATCGAGATCATCAGTGCTTGAAACGCGTGATGATATCAACCTGGAAGGCTGCGTTACAAATGTTGACACAGGATTTTCGATCGGCGTCATATGGCGATGCAAGTGATCGTACCATCCATTACAAGGAACGCCAACAACGGAATGAAACCCGCTACTAGTTGTGGCGGTCCTATGGATGTGTGTGTTTTTGGCAAATGCCCAGTGAACGTACTTACAGGTCTGTGTCGTAACCGCAGCGAAATTCTGCTGAGGTGGCGTCATGGTCGTATTTTTCGTGGTATGGTCTTGGTGCTCCTGTTTTTGGTTCCAAGCAAACCCATGATCTTATTTGTTTTGGTTCCACGAAGCGTGGCAAATAGTTCTGGACGATTCTAGGCTATCGACATTGTGGGAACACTTTGGTCATGACCCATCATACCTCCTTCAGCACAACAATTCTCCGTGTTGTTAACAAGTGAATTGGACATCTTTGGTATTAATTGGAGCACCGGTCGAGAGCCAGGCCGTGCCACCCAAAAAACACCAATGAACTCTTTGCCAGTTTAAGGGATGAATGGTGCAAGATTCCTGCCGACATGTATCGCAAATTGGTGGAAAGTCTTCCTCGAAGGGCTGTGGCATCAACACTGTGGTGTTGTCCAGGGATCTGTTTAAATAAATCATATGTGGTGTCCGGTGACGAATTACAAGATGGTTGGAGAACCTGGATGGTCTTCACAAAGTCCTGACCTCAATGCAATATTTGACTTCAGAATGAGTTATATGTTCAATTTCGCTCAAACTGAGGACTCGCACAAAATGGCAACAGTAGCCTTTCAGACGTTTTAGAAAGTCTTCCTAGCTGCAGAGGTTCCAACAGTTGCCTGGATGTTATTGTATACCTCGATGATTTCCCAATGCTTTTGATAAGGTTGTCAGTTTAGAATGTGTGCTCAGGTTTTGTTGTTTACAGCGCCAGAGGGAATGACAGCGAAAGTTTGAATAATGCCGTGGGTGGTGCCAACTTCAAATTGCCGTCCTTTTGTAAGCTGATCAACAATTCGACGAACGGAACAGACGACGAAGAGGGCTGTGACACGACACTTCCTCTTGGCGTTGCTGTTAAGTTTCTTTGCAGTGTCCTTTCTATTGTTCGTATTAGTCTGTATATCCTTAAGTCGGTGTTGCTCTAAACTGTTAGATCTGCATTTTTTGTAGGTGCTCACTTGGCCAACACTAACTGACGTTTACACCAAAACTTTCTCGAGTTTGGCGAAGAACACCAAAGTAGTGGAGATCATGACGTATTCAGGCGCACTGGCCAGTGATCAGCCCATGGCAGTGACGAATGCCTCAGAGCCCATTACTATCGTCATTCCCCGCAAACCAATGGAAAACAACAACGACAACTCCTCTAACTCCTCTGCACGTAAGGACTGTTATCTGAATACTGAACATCCAAAAGAGATGGTGCCTCATTGCTGAGATTTAGGTGCCCCATTATAAAAACTCATCAAACCAGGTAACCTGTATAACGGCCCGAACTCTGCCATGCTCATTGCTCGATGGACACATATGAGGGGTGGTCATAGAGTTTGTACAATCATCGAAACCAAGAGCGAGAGGGACATAGTTGTTGCGTTGCAGCAATCAAACTACTTGCACTGTGAGACCACATGACCCCACAGGAGTAGCACATCCAAAATGGTGCAGCCTGAGGAGAAGTGCGCTCGACGATGCGTTTCCTCTACCTGAAGATCAAGAACTCAAAGGTGACAGTGACAGTGCTCCAGCATATGAACTGTTGCAGATGATTTAAATGTGGCCAAGTGGCAAGTTTTTAAGATGACCCACGAAGTGGCCGATAGTCTCTCAGTGAAAAACCGATGATTGTTGTGGAGGCCATAGTAGAGGCCATAGTGCTCAAAGACCGGTGAATGCCAGTTGAGTCAATAGCACAGGTCTGTGTTCAATATCCTGCACAACATGTTGCATATCACACAGATTCCAAAAGATTGCCGAAAAGTAGCAGCAGAAGAAATGTTGGAACTGTGTAACGCCAATGTTGATGACGTCTTTGAGCGCCTGAAGCACACCAAGTCACCACCACCAAAGACGGTAAAGATGCAGGAATCATCGGGGAAGGTGATGCTCAGCATCTTTCGGGATTGCCAACTTCATATGCTTGTTCCACGACAATGCACCTGCTCATTCAGCGCAGGAGACTGTTACACATAAAGTTGCTTTGGACTATGAAATTCTGCCTCACTCCCTCTAACTCATCAGACCTGGCATTCAGTGACTTATCTTAGATGACGACAACTGTGTCTGAGGTGGAAGACATGCTCAAGGGTCAGAATATGAATTTCTACAAGAATGGTTTTCGTCAGATCATTCATCATTGGGAGAACTGTGAAGTTGTATGGTGCTTATATTGAAAAGGATTAAGGGCATCACCAAGTTTCATGGACCCATCTCCCTTCTGTCACATGATTGTACGAAGTTTATGAACGACCCTCGTATATGAGCATCCTTCTTGCATATGCAGAAAAGTGGGACCATTGGAGGCGCATCCATCTGTGTCATGATGTAAGTGGCAGTATTGCCAAAGGAACCTGGAACTGTGGTGTCACATCACTCCTTCTGGATGTTCAGTAGATCTGTTAGTACGCTAATTTTTTGTCACTAAACTGTAACTTCATCGCATAGCGGAAGAAGTGTACCCAAAGATGAAGTGGTTCGAGTTCTTCATGTACCATCAGGTGAAAGTGGAGCAACACGATTCCTCTCTCAACATCAACTTCTCGACAGATGCCATAGACAACATTTACGTGATTGTCCTGCGCTACGACAAAAAGCCGACCCTCGACCTCTATGACCTCAGATGGGTCGTGGACTTTGCGTCAGATCCTGAAGGAGGTGGCAGCTACACGGATTTCATTACTAGCAAAGCCATCGGAAACCAGGTGGGCAATTTCTATTTTGGTGTCACACAGGTCTCGGACAACGTGACGGCGGATATGCTGATTGGCGGGAATCTCACAAGGTCCATGGCGAACCGAAACTGGAGCGAACCTTATACTTTCTCCGTGATGACGTCCAGCTGTCTCTATTTTGACGAGCAGCATGCTGAGTGGACTTCCAAAGGCTGCATGGTATGGGAGCATCAATGACGAGCTTCTAGAAGCGTCAAAACTTTCTGCGTTCTAAGGTGTTTTTTTTCTCTTTTACAGGTGGTGTCTGCAGACGAACTGTCTACCACTTGCGAGTGCAACCATCTTACTAGTTTTGGCAGCGGTCTGGTTGTCCCGCCAAATCCCATTGATTTCTCGTATGTGTTTGCCAATGCCAGCTTCACTGACAACCTAACCATCTACATCACCATCATCCTGACGCTCGTCATCTTTCTCATTTTCCTTATTTGGGCGAGACGCAAGGATAAAAAGGATCTCGAAAAGGTAGTAGTAGTAGTAGTAGTAGTTTCATTTGCCTGTGTTTAGTGGCAGTAGTGGTAGTCTGTAACTGAACTCATTGTCTTTTTGACTTAGTTGGGTGCCTTACCATTGCCCGACAACAACGAAGAGGACAAATACATCTACGAGGTCCTGGTCTTCACGAGTGACATCAAAGGAGCCAGTTGTGACTCCCAGGTAAGTCTACTATGAGCATAGTCTGCCATTGACCTAGAAAGATCTCCTTATCGAATTATTCTCTTTAATGGATTGCAGATCAGTTTCATTTTATCTGGAGACAAGGACGAGACCGACATACGATCTTTTGGTCATCCACCACGCAAAGTGTTTCGCAAGAACGGAGTCGACGTATTCGTCATGGCTGTGCCTAGGTAACTGTTACTCAATAAACTGTGTTGAGCCACCTATATGAGTCTGTTTGTATTTACACTCTCCTGCCAAAAGTATCTGGACCTCAGCTCATGGTCCATCAGTTCGGAGTGTCCTTCATGAGATGGCCTTTTGCGCAATGGTCAGTGCTCTTCGTCGTTTGGATTATGGAGTGTTGCCATTAGACTGGGGATGATTGGACTGCAAAGGTTATGAAGGAAGCTATTGGTCTGAAAATGATCGTGTAGTTTGATGCCTTTCACAATTAGATGCGACCAACCAACCAACCGAATTTGATGTTGTCGGTCGTTTTTCATTTCACATTTTCCCAAGTGCGGCCGACAAACGAGGGTCTGACCTACCAGGGAGCCAATCAGCTGGTGTTTCCGGTAAGTGATCGCGCGACCAAAAAAAATGTGAAACGAACAACGGTTGGTGGACGACCAAAATCGAAATTGGTTGGTCAGTCGGTCACATTTTGTAATTGTAAAACAGGCATAAAAATGATCGAAATGCACCAGACTACTTCATCCAGCAAGACAATGCTGCAGACCATGCCGCTTATCCAGCAAGACAATGCTCCATGCCATGGCTGCTGCTTCTAGTCAGACAATGCTCCGGCCAAGCTGCTTCATCCAGCCAGATAATGCTCTGGCCATGCTGCTTCATACAGCGAGACAATGCTCCAGGCCATGCTGCCTCAACCAGCAAGACAGTGCTCCAGGCCATTCTACTTTATCCAGCAAGACAATGGTCCAGGCCATGCTGCTTCATCCAGCAAAACAGTGCTCCAGGCCATGCTGCTTCATCCAGCGAGATAGTGCTCCAGGCCAAGCCATTTCGTTTAACAAGACAATGCTCCAGGCCATGCTGCCTCATCCAGCAAGACATTACTCCAGACAATGATGCTGCTTCATCCAGCAACATAATGTTTCAGGATATCTGCTGCCTTCATCCAGCCAGACAATGCTCTAGGCTTGATGTTACATCCAGCAAAACAATGCTCCAGGGCATGCTCCTTCATCCAGCAAGACAATGCCCCAAGCCATGCTGCCTCATCCAGCAAGATAATGCTCCAAGCCATGATGCTTTAGGACCCATGGCTCGTTTTGATTTGGAGTTACTGCACCCAAGAGATTTTAGAAACTCACATTCCTGGAGCCATGCACTAGACTGCTTCTTTCAGCAATACAATGCTCCAGACCATACTGCTTGAACTGAGCTAGATGTGCTGGAACGCCTGATATGGACTACAAACAGCAGAGTGGACAGGTATTTTTGGCAGGGCAGTAAGCATAACCTTAGACGTCATGGACATTGTTTTGGGCATAGAATATATGTAAAACCATTTGCTCTGTTGAATTCCTTCAGGCCTCTAGGACAGATGCAGTTTTTGAGAATTTGGCACGACAACTCTGGCAAAGGTGACTTCGCCTCGTGGTACATGAACTACATCATCTTCCACGACGTCCAAACTGGAGAGAAATTTGAGTTTATTGGCGACACCTGGTTTGCGCTGGAGAAAGGAGACGGACAGGTAAGATAAAGCTAAAGTTGTCACAGTCTGATTGAGAGGCTTGCGGAAGTGCAGGATGAGCCTTCTTTCTTTTTTCCAACAGATCGACCGCATTATCCCAGTGGCCGATAAGGAGAAGCTGACGGAATTTGGCCACCTGTTTCACACGACCTCGAGGAAGAACCTGACAGACAATCACCTGTGGTTCTCGGTATTCCTACGCCCGCCTCGCAGTCGATTCACCAGGTGTCAGCGCGTCTGCTCCTGTATGGCCATCCTGTACCTGTCCATGCTCGTCAACGCCATGTGGTATGGCACTATGCCGGAGAAACCTTCCCACGGATTCAGTCTTGGACCTTTCAATCTGACGCCCGAACAGGTTGGTGTCTGCTTTTCGGTAGTTTTTGAGGATCTGTGAACAACTTGTGATGAAGTGCTTTTCTTTTCAACAGATCTCTGTGGGGTTCTTCTCTAATATCATCATCTTTCCACCGACTTTCCTCATTCTGTTCCTGTTCAGGAAATCCAGACCAAGGAAGCTGCGACCATCCCGCATCAACCAGGCCATTAAGTCTAAGAGTGAGTACCATTTTAAAAAAGTGGTGCCTGGAAGGTACTGTTAGGAAAGTTCACCATGAACGATCGAAACTTACAAAACTGATTGTAGAACTACAGAGTATGGACAAAATAGCATGAACACCTATGAAACGAGACATTAGGAGTCTAGCCTAAGCTATGCTTGCATCCGAAATCGGATGGACAAACAGGCCGTGCACGATGTTTACAAGGTGGTATCCGAAAGTTCCCGAAAGGTTTATTGTTATCATACATCGGTTTAGCTTAGTGTCCTTCCAAGTAGTTGCTGTTTGACTGAATGCATCTGTCCCAGCGCGTTTGCTAATCTTGGAAAACTTTGTTGAAGTCATCTTCCGTGAAGCTGTCAATGACCTGCGCTTCTTGTTGAGAGATGTCCACGGTGCCCTTTGAGCTTCAACTTCATTTTCAGAAACAAGGTGAAGTCGCAGGGAGCCAGATCGGGTGAGTAGGGAGAATGGGCTACGTTTGCCATGGTGTTCGCTGCCAAAAAGTTAGTTGTCTTTAGGGGGGGTTGTGACTAGGCGCGTTGCCATGATGCAACAGCCAGTTTTTGTTGCGCCAGTGGACGTCGGTTCGCGGTCGTTGCAGAATGTCACAAGAGAAATTTGAATTCCCTGTGGACTACCCCTTTTGTGTCAAAGAAAACGACCATGGTTTTGGTAGCACTCCTCACTTGTCTTTTTTTTTTGGTCTTGGTGAACTCGAGCTCTTCCATTAGAAAGAATGCTGCTTCGTTTCGGGGTCGTAGTCGCAAACCCGCGATTCATCAGTAGTGAAGAAACTGTCGATGAAGATTGCGTCTGCACTTGCAGTGGCACGAACTACACATCAACAGTTAAGAGTCGGGAATGAACTTCGTGCGAGATAGAGCAATTGCAGGTCTTCGGTGAGAATTGCTTGGACTGTGCATAACAATTCCTACCATTTCATACAGTTCATGAATTGTTCGGCGAGGATCGTCTCGAATCAGTTCTGCAATATTCGCAACATTCTCCGGTGTTGTGCTGGTTTTTGGCCGTCCCGAACGTTCGTCATCTTTCACTGAGGTTTGACCACCACTGAACCGAGAATGTCATTCAAAACAGCGACTGCGTCCCATAGCAGCATCACCGTAAGCCTGACGAAGCATTTCCAAAGTTTATGTGGCGGATTTCTGCTCTGGTTTTCGAAAAGTTTTCAAAACGCAGATGGCTTCCGACACGTTATCGCTAGCGTGCACTGGCGGTGAATGAACTTACCGATCGTCTCGCCATTGGACACATCCACTCGTGTGACATCCGTGTAACTATATCTAACGGCAAAAGTGCGCCATACATAATGACACCAGTCTGGGAACTTTCGGATATTGGGGATGGGGTTCTTCTAGGCCATCGTTATCTTCTGGGACACTGTCCACAAACAGGTCGGTGAGTTTTGATTTCTACCCAGTATGCCTCTTTGAACGTCTGAGAGATCAGGACATGTTGGTGCTTAAGTGCTAGCACATCAGATGGCCAGTAGGTCACATTACATTGCTACAAAAATGATATGTAGGGCTTGGGTATTCATAGTTTTGTCCACCCTCTGTATTTCCTCTTTGATGTCCTTTGGAAGTAGACTGAGATTTTACAATAAATGTTTGCAGAGAAGGACGAAGGACCTGTGAACAGCCGGAGTTTGCTAAACACTCCACAATCCCAGGACCCTGCTGCAAAAGGTGACGAAGGAGGAGCGGATCAGGCAAAACCTGCGTTGAAGTATCAGCGTAAGAAGCGCTTTACACTCCCTTGGTGGTGCACTATCATTGGCTGGTTCCTGTGCATCTCCTGCATCCTCCTCTCCATCTTCTTTCTGTGGGCCTACGGCATCCAGTTTGGTAACGAAAAGACCAAGAAATGGGTCACCTCGCTTGTCGTTTCGGTCTTCACTTCAATCCTGATTACGCAGCCCATCAAGGTAGGAGGCTCTAAAATGATTTTGTGTATTGGTGGGGTCTGTTTCGATGTTTACTACTGAATGGTCTGGTTTTCAGGTGTTTTTGATGGCCATGCTCTTTTCGGCCCTGTGCAAGAAAGCTGAGACTGACCAGGATGATGCTGATGAAGACGAGGAGGATCCACAACTGGACTATGACGAACAGTGGCTACAAAATGGTGCAGGTGAGGTTGTGTATGTAGGCATGGAAAAGGAGTCACAAGGCACACGGACTCTTTTTTCTTATTGTTTCTTGTTTTTTGTTCTGTAGATCCGACCAGACCACGCAAAGTAGCCTACAAGATGGCCGACTCTGAGGAAGTGGCACGAGCCCGCGAAATTCGCATGAAGGAGTCCAAAATGTGGAGCATTCTGAAGGAGATCTTTGCCTACATGTTTTTCCTGTGGATCCTGTCGGTCATTGGTTTCGGCATGCGCGACCACAACGCCATCCTCATGTTCAACACGCTCAGGGATAACTTCCTGCAGACCAGATCCGACACCGGCTACTTGAATGTATGTACCTGGGTGTGCTCATTCGAGCATCGTCCTTTGCGTTTGTTAGTAACCTCCTGGCACTTTTTCCTTTGCAGCTTCAGACCATCAACGACTACTGGGACTGGGCTAATGGCAGGCTGTTGAACAACTTACGCGTGGGAAGAGATTACACCGATGCCCCGCCTTACGGAATGAAAGGGTTCCTCAGCGACCGAGTCAATAGGATCATGGGATATGCCATCATGAGACAAATCAGGTCTAAACCAAGTAAGAAGTCATATTTTGTAGAAACCTGGACTGTTCTAAGTGCTCAAGTTGCTTTCAGTTGAATATCTTTACGCTTTTCTCCACAGACCACAA
>JAHWFO010052448.1:0-63440 GCA_023313115.1 Rhysida immarginata | reverse complement strand
TGTGTTCCTCCAGCCGTCATGCGGAGCGTCGTCAACTGTTCGGGCGCCCATACGTCCATGCTCCAGGAGGACAAGAATAGCTACGGACCCTACTGGACACTTCCCCCACCAAACGAAATCAGTTCATCTGTAGAAAGGTAAGGATCTAAATTGACCCAGGACTACTTCCGATGACTATAACAGTGTTTTCCCTTAATTTTCCTCCAGGGCCTTCACATACAGGAGAGCAAGGAGTCTCGATGGCTACCCAGTGCTGGGTACGCTGAAAATGTATGGCGGAGGAGGCTACGTGTATGATCTAAAGGCGTCCACAGATGAGATACAAACTGACTTCCAGCTCCTGAGAAACAGTAGTTGGATCGACAAGTACTCGAAAGCTTTGTTCGTTGAGTTTTCTGTCTACAATGCCCAGGTAGTCTCCTGTGGTAGTCCCAGTCAGTAATTTGGATACTGAATGAGCACTTGAAACAGGATACCTGTAATATGGATCCTTTACCATAATGACATGTGTCCTGGCACAGACCACCAAAGTCTGATTGCAAGTGCCAGTAGGTACTCCTTCAGTACCTTGACCAGTTCATGACATGTTACACTGAGGTTGGGGACTTGATTTGGATAGTTGGGTACTTGCACATTCAGGCCTTCAAAGCAGCCATCTTGGATACAACTTAAAATTTTCAAATAGGAAGGGGGTCATGTGATATATGAAGTGCATGTGGAATTTTCCGAGAAACACAATGGCGTTGTTATTTTTCACGTATCTTTACTGATTCTCGAGTTAATGCAGTTTCTTCATCGGACACAAAGGCTGCAGCTGTTGGTGACCACAAATTAACAACTGGGGACCATCTGTATTAGAGGACTACCTATCTTTGGACCACTTTCTCTAGGAACCATTTATGTTCTACAGGTTGTCTTCAAAGTGTTGCCCACTGTTTCTGAACGTTCAACGTGAAAGGAGCTTCTGGTTGGATTTGACGGGATATGACACCAATGTATTTCAGAAATCACATGACCCCCTTCCTATACGAGAATTTGGAGTTATATCCATGATGGCGGCCATCTAGGTCACATGACCAATGTTTTTTACTCCCACCCCTAATAGTAACCTCTAATCGAAATTATTAGCTCTAACCATAGCATACAGGTTTTACTAAGGTGGGTCCCACCCTGTATTGCTTAAGGATAAATGGCTCCTATATCTCGTCATTGACATTGCCTTGCATCTAAAAAGCTGAGGTTTCGCAATGAGAGTGCTGATCTGTGGCTCGTAGGTTGTGATCTTACCTTGTGACCAGAGCATTGAGCTACCTGCGACGGTCACCATTAGACTTAGTTGATCGTCTTTGATGGACCTACCTGGTTTATACTTTCAGGAGCATCCTGGTTCAAATGACCATTCAGTGTTCAGAAGAAACGTCTTCGAAATGAAGGTAGCAAATTTTTTTCTTTGAATTTTCTCTCCTGCACAGGTGAATTTGTTTGGAGTCGTCGAGATCTTTCTGGAGTTCGGTCCTGCCGGCAGCCTGATTCCAGACTACAACATCGAAGCGATCCAATTGATGCCGCACGAGAGCGGTGCAGGCATGTTTGTGTTCATTTGCGAGATCATCTACGTCATCTTCATTCTGTTCTATACGTTCACGGAGCTGCGCAACATGTGTAAGCTAGGCCGCGAGTACTTCCGCCAATTCAGTTCGTTGGCTGAATGGGCCCTCATCATCCTGTCGTATGCAGCCATAACATTCTACATTCTGCGCCACTTTGCCGTCTTGAAGGTCCTGAAGAGGTTCAAGGAGACTAGAGGGAACGACTATATCAACCTGCAGAAGTGTCAGTACTTGAACCGGTGTTTCACGTATCTGCTCTCGCTCATCATCTTCCTCGCCATCCTCAAGTTCATCAAACTGCTGCGCTTCAACAAGCGCATGTCGGTGCTGTCGGATACTTTGAAGCAGTGTGCCAGCGACCTGTGGGGCTTTGGCCTCGTCATTCTGATCGTGCTCGCCGCGTTCACTCAGCTCTTCTATTTGACCTTTTCTGACACCAATATCGACTACTCCACCTGGATCTCTACCCTGGAAACCCTCGTCTCAGTGACGCTCAATAAGTTCGAATTTGACATGTACACTAACTCGTCATCACCTATGATGGGTCCCGTCCTCTTCTTTGCTTTCTCTTTCCTCATGAGCATCGTCCTCGTCAACCTGTTCCTCACCATTGTCATAAAGTCGTTCGAATCAGTCAAGCACGACATTGCTAAACAGTCCAACGACTACGAGATTGTGGACTTCCTCTGCGGTCGCGTCAAAGGGCTCTTCGGTATGGGGCGAGACAAGAAGCGGTCCCCGCCCCTCACGCTACCCCCCATCGTAACTGAAGATAGACCTGCGCCAACGACTGAGTTCCCTGAAAAGGTCGACCGCCTTTTGCAGTACATCAACAAAGTGTACTTCGACGGTAAAATGGACTTGAACTCTAAGGACATGATGATGTACCGGCGCAAGAAGTTCCTCCAATCTGGGGATGCACCGCACATCTTCAACTCAGATATGTGAAGAAGGAACAGGACTGGCACTTTCACTTGATTCCTTTGCTAATGCACTATTCTGATGTATCTCATTTTATTGTGTGATATTGCTGATGAGTGAACTTGTATGTCTGTCGAGTGGTTTGTTCTCTGTCAATAAAGTTCTTAAAAAGTAGTCTTATTTCGTTTCTTATTGACATAAAGGGTGAAATCCATCTTGAAATTCGCCATTTTCTTAAACAGATAGAGGGGTCATGTGATATATCAAATAATATCCGCGTTTTCTCAAGAATTCATTCCTGCAATCGGATTTCAGTTATCTGTTGTGGTTCACAAGTTATTAACAAAAACATTCACACTTTCTAAGAAAAACATCGAAAACTGGGTTGCAGCAGCTAAAGGATGTACTCAAGGCGCTTTATCCATCCATTATACACGCGCACAAAAACGTCGGGAGTAATCCCATCACAGGCATGTAGGATACGTGGCTGAAGGTGGCGTTTGCTTTGGATTTTCACAGGACCCCGCTAGCCAATCTAATGACCAGGTCTTTGCCCATCCAGCCATCCCAGTGGTGCAGCATCCTGCTGGTAGAAACTTGGAAAACTGCCATCCCAATCAAGTGTTCTGTAACATTCGCAGGTACTCATCAGCATTTAGGGTGCCATCTTAGAAAACTGGTCCAATTAAACGGGTTCCCGATAACCCACATCACGAAAAAACGTTGGCACCACCAACGACTCTGGATGGATCTGTCCTATGAGGGTTCGTATCGCTCGATTATCTCATATTCTGACATAACATTTTCCCTCATCACTGAACACAGTGTTATGAAGGATCCAGTCGATAGTTGTCCAGAGCACAGGTACAGAACTCGCGTCTGTTCGGATCAGCCTCGAATAAATTTTTTCTACTTGTAACGGTTACAAAGTTATAAATTGCAAGGCGCAAATTTCGAGGTTAAAGGTCAAATTTGACACAACCAGTGCTCAGCCCCTACCTTACTTCCTATACGTTGCCTGCAACAGATTGGCTATATCTCCGCTCGTTTTGAAATCGTATGGGTGGGGGTGGGGTGATTCTAAGCAAAAAAGTTCATATGAACATGGGATCAAATTTGAACGCTAACTAAGATATGAACAGAAATAAAATCTTGTAAACATTCCAAGAAGGAGCTTTAGCAGTGAAGCAGAAATACATTTATACATTTATTAACAGAAATTAATCCCCCCACCCGAGTAGGGTAAGGCAAGTAGCAAACCCTGTGGTCATCTATTTTTATCTGCACTTTTTAACTCCCTCCAAGTTTTTTAATCAAAACAGTGATTTTCTCGAACATACTATGGAGAACATGTAAAAAAGTTCGCATCTTCTTTCCTTACTCATAATTTCAGATCGAATGACATATCACATTCCATATGTTGCCATAGTTCTAAAGACCAAGTGACAGCCACCCCGCTCCTAACCCACTGGAACAATTGAGCCTAAACTTCATAGTAATGTCTTGCCTAGAGGAATGTAGATACTGAATTTCACTCCTTTACATACGTATCTTTTGCCCTCTCTGAATCCCACCCCCGTAATTCCGACCCCAGTGCACCAATCAAAAGCCTAACTAAATGATGAAGGTGGACATGCCCATTGCAAGCTACATTCCGAATTTCAACCTTCTACCTCAAGAAATGAAGAAATTATGAAGGGACGGTAGGACATTGTAAAACGACAAGTAGCTCCATTCTTCCGCTACTTAATAATGTAGGTTATGAGCACTTCAACAATGGTGCGTCGACAAAGCGATATCACGTGCACGTGCCGATGTCAATAATGCTTAAAAGATGAACAGAGAGGAACAATATAATCATTCTTAACAAATGGATTGTTATATGATATACCAGTATCTTGGTATTTTTTTACAGATCTTGTATTAGCACGTGAATTCGACTTGAAGGGGTGCACGAAAAAATTCTGAAAAGTTGAAACGGCCGAGCTAAGGCCTTGATGGTCCTATTTCTGAAAACAGAATTTGAAAAAGTTAATCCGTTTTCAAGTTATTGTGCAAACGGCTGACGGACGGACGTATAAACGTACAGACCAAGCGTGCATTCTTTCAAGTAGCTTTTTGTTATAGCTTCTAATAAAAATGCCGCCACCAAGATCAACAAGTTAATATCTCGGGTTCTCTAACACCTAGGATAATGATGTTTGGGTGAATGATAGGGTATACAAAACTGTCTGTTACGTTAAAATTTGATCGAATTCCAACGAGAATTTCTGATTAACGCAGCTAACATCGTAACACGTGCTGGTTAGTACTCACATATTTGAGTACGTAACTCGGAAACTACCCGTTGGAATTCGATCAAATTTTAACGGTACCGAGAGTTATTAACTTTTTGATCTTGGTGGCGGCATTTTTATTTCTATTAATATCTCAGTTAGCGTTCAAATTAGGACCCATGGTCATATGAACTTTTTTGCTTAGAATCACCTAAAACTTTGTTCGTGTACTTAAAATTCACCCTGTATACATACTGGGTTGGACAAAATAATATGAACACTTTGATTTTTAGACGTTTTGTCGAATATCAAGAAAAATATCTGACGAATTATTCTAAAACTTGAGGAGTATTTAACATCTCGAAGTAAATAGGGGACCAGCAACAAATTGAACAAAAAATAATGTTTGGGATCACTCGGTGAAAGATAATGCTTGAAATGTGTTGTAGCTGTAGCATATATGATTATGAGGCTGCTTTTACTTGTCTGTGTTTATTTATATGAGAATAGCACCTATATTTATGGACATATATAGGTTTTTTGTTTTTAAAACAATGCAATGTGATTTTCAGAAAATCTGACAAACTACAGTAGAGACACCATCTTATATACACTGAGTTAGCAAAACTCATGGGATAGTTACTTAATATCGGGTCGGGCCACCTCTGGCCCTGTGGAGTGCAGCAATACGGCGTGGTAGTGAGTCTGCAAGTCCCTGGTACACTTCTTGGAGGCAGTTGACACCAGATAGTCTGCAGAGCCGAAGATAGTTGCTGCCCGTTCGTGGGCGGATGATCCAGTGCCCGGAGCCTGACTTCAACAGCATCACAGATATGCTCGATGGGATTCATGTCAGGGCTCCGGGCTGGCCAGCTCAGTCGTTGGACCTCTCCTGCATGCTCCTCGAACATTCGCGGACGACATTGGAGCGATGTGTTGGAGCATTGTCATCTTGAAAGACTGCTACGTCGTCAGGGTGTTGAAATGTCAAAAACGGGTGCAGATGGTCTCCGATGAGTTGACGATACCGTGGACGATTCAACGTTTGGTCCTGGATAACCAGAGGGCCCATTCCAAACCAGGAAAATGCACCCTAGACCATCACTGACGCCCCACCACCCTGCACCACCACCTGTTGGCATGCGGGATCCATCGTTTCGTGAGGTCTGCGCCACACACGGTGCCTCCCATCAGCGTGGTACAGTTGATATCGTGACTCATCTGACCATATGACGTTACGCCATTGTTGCAGATTCCAGCCAAGATGGTTGGTGGCAAATGCACGCCGGTGTGTCCGATGACGCTGGGTAAGCATTGGCACCCGTGTAGGGCGACGGCTGCCAAACCCAAGGGCATGCAGATTCCGACGGATTGTCCACCGAGAGACGTTTCTAGTGCGGCCAGTATTGAACTGGTCTGTGATTTGCTGCACTGTTGCGCTCCTGTCTCTCTGAATCATTCGTCCCAGGTGTCGCCGGTCACGATCATTCAGGGCAGCTGGACGCCCGGTATGGTGCCTGTTGTGGACTGTGATGCCTTCATCCAGCCATTCCCAATACACCCTGGAGACAGTTGAGCGGGGAAAGCCAAATTCCTGCACCACTGCCGAAATGGAACATCCCATGCGTCGGGCACCTACTATCATACCCCGTTCAAAAGACGTCATCTCGCGACGACGTGCCATTTCTGATTAATCACTTATCCAAGCTCTTCCCACAACGTCTAATGGTCCATTCCCAGAATCTTATCCAAGCTCTTACCTCTGTGAATTCGTGAGCCATGCCCATCAATCAATGTGCTTGCTATCCCATGAGTTTTGCTAACTCAGTGTATAGTCAATATGCCTTCATATCAGGGTAAGGAGAAGAAGCTGATACTGGTTTCCGTTGAAAAGTAAAAATATGGAGCCTACCCCTCATCGTTTTGTTTATTTTTGAGAGCAACTGAAATTCAACTCATTCTATCGACGATATCTTTCTGAATTTTCATGGTATTTCTAAGAGTAGCTTGAGCTTTTTCTAAGAATAGCACTATACATTTGGCTTATACATTATGCAAAAGACATTTTAGTAACTCTTGCGCATGCGCAGTTAAACAATATTTTGTAAAAATGCTCATATTTCATCAAATATTTACTATTTTTATACTCTGATTACAGGGTGTTGTCTCTACTGTAGTTTGTCAAATTTCCTGAAAATGGTATTTCATCGAGTTGAAAACCCTGTATGTTATAATTAAAAAACTTAATAAATAAACCTTTATTAGGAGCTTTAATGTACACTCACTTCCAAAAGTTAAGCACGGGGAAAAAAATGTTAACTTCCGTAAGCCAATCTGAATTAAAGATGCTAAAATTTGCTCCAAATGTAGAAGGAAGTATGCAAATATGTTAGGTGACAGCCAATCACAATTTCGCATCGAGAAATATGCAAAACAGGCAGTCTTATAAGAAGCCGACATTGTGAAGGGTTATAGGAGTTGCATATAAGTGCTGGTAAAAGGTGTTTAGAACATTCGTAAGATTTGTTTTCAAGCTAGACGTGTTTCTATGACTTCCAGAAGACGAATGGAAGATTCTGAACGCTGGCGGGCTGTTGGACGCATTGAAGCAGGACAGTCTATCACAGATGTTGCTCGTTTCTTCGGCGTTCATCATTCCGTCATTTCACGATTATGGAAACAATTCCAAACCAGCCAAACAGTTGTCCGAAGACCTGTAGCCGGTCGTCCAAGGGTTACGACCCCCTCGGAAGATCGCTATATTGGTGTTGTAGCCAAGCGGAATCGAAGATCGACCTCCACACAGGTGACATCTATGGTTGCAGCGGCCATTGGTAAGACGATATCTGCCACTACTGTTCGTCGAAGGCTACACATAAATGGTCTGTACGCCCGGGTACCACGAGTTTGTGTTCCTTTATCCGTCCAATCCAGACAGGCACGATTACAGTGGTGCCGCCAGCATGTGAATTGGACTGTGTCGGATTGGGGCAACGTTATGTTCACAGATGAGTCCAGATTTGCCCTACAACCCGATGATAAGCGTGTAAGGGTCTGGAGGGAACAAGCCACACGCAATCGGCCCGAGAACATCATCGAACATCACGTATTCCGCGGTGGAAGCATCGTGGTCTGGGCAGGGATTGCATTGGGATATCGCACCGACCTGCACATCTACAGGCGAGGTTCTGTGACGGCTGTACGGTATCGAGATGAAGTCCTAAACCCCCATTGTGAAACTGTACGCTGGAGCAGTTGGTCCTTCTTTCGTTTTAAAGGACGATAATGCCCGTCCCCATAGAGCTGCCATCGTCGACGACTTTCTGGAGAGTGAGGAGATTGCGCGTATGGAGTGGCCGGCTTACTCGCCGGACCTTAATCCCATTGAAAATCTTTGGGATGCCCTCGGCCGTGCTGTATGTAGACGTTTCCCATCTCCAGCCACTCTTAACGATTTGGAAACTGCCCTACAGGAGGAATGGCTATTACTGGACTCTGCGGTGGTTGATCACCTCGTAACAAGCATGATCACACGCTGTACACTTTGTATGACGTTGAGGGGTGCTCACATACCCTATTAATGTCTTTTTTGTTGTTTGTTTTGCATTTAAACATCATTTCGTTAATGATGCAAATATGTCATCATCTTATAATTTATGTAAATTCAATATTTTCTTTAATCTCTGTATGTAAATCTTTGTTTTGTTTCATGAATAGACATAGAGATACTTACTTTCACCATTTCATGTCAATCAAAGCAGTGCTTGTCCATTTTTTGGCATTTTACCTCTCCGTGCTTAACTTTTGGAAGTGAGTGTAGCTTTAACGTAGCACAATTTAACCAAAGAAAAGCAGAGAATTTATTTAATTGACATTATTAAAATTTTTTATTAAAATTGATTTAACATATGTTATTTTTTTACATTAGAAGTACAGTTCTCTCTGTTTCACATGGAAAAAATTTCCCAACCTACTGTGTTCTGCGCCACCTACCGGTATGCACAAGAAAGGTGACAAACTTTTAAAGCGTGCTGCTATACTTGAGTGGAATGGATTTTGCCTCAAGTTTCAAGATAAGTCGTTTAGTATTTTTCTAGAAATCGATAAAACGTGTAAATCAAAAGTGTCCAATTACTTTTGGGTAGATAGTGTACACCTCACATCGGTATCGGTTGCCATGTGTTGATATATTGAATATCGATTATCGATAGTTATGATTTTTCGATAGTAGCCTTCGGAATAATGACAAATGAGAAATTTGGATGCGAATTCCGTTGTCAGCTATGAAAGACGCGTTCTTCATGTGTCATATGTCCCATATCTTTCAAAAAGTGTAACGAAGTTTTTAATTATTTGAGTGAAATAGCAGTTGCACTTGTGTAGCTGTGTTTATGCTCTTTCGTTGCAAAATTATCAATCGAATTAGGAACGCAGTTACTTTCTCTCTGTAATTGTTTACATTAATCAAATTAAAAACATAAAAACAGTAGATTTCAGATTTGTTTGTTGATTCTCTGTGAATTATTGCGAAGATGCGGTTGGCAGAGGATGCTTCCAATCGATCAATTTTTCTTTCTCTAAATGGAGCACGCACACGATTTGTTTATTGATGACCACAATGAAGACCCTTGACGACATACGAACAACAGCTGAGGTCCGGTTTGTAATTAATGGGTCTCCTCACACAAAAGAGACTGTTGTTAGCAACCGACCTTAATCACCTTTTGCTGGTGGAATCCTCTCGACTGAGATTGCAACAGACGATCTGCTGCTGGTACTCATCATGGCATCAGATTTTCTGCTCTTGTTTCTTCTGTGGGTGAGTATAGGTCTTGCTAGTCATACATCCTGGTATTATTATCTGATACTAGTAACTCATTAGATTTTCTTCATCTTTGCAACAATGATTATCTAAGATGGCTTTGATTGAAGGCACTCGTAAGTTAAAATTTCTTTTGGGCATATTCGATCAGTTAATATTGCCTTGTCAGTATCGTAGAGTTTTGTTTTGTTTTGTTTTTTGTTGCTGTAGCACCGCCTATGATTGGCTGCAAGAAGGACTCCATTGGGACACCTGCGTTCGGCCTCGTACCTTCGGGTTACGACCCCAGTGACTTAATTCCAGATCAGTGCCACGACCGTTGCGAAATGATCGGCGCTAAATATTCGGGACTGCAGGGTGGCGACCTGTGCCAGTGCGCGTCCGATATCCAAGGTAAGGAAGTATAGGTGTCGCTTTTGGTATACTTTTAACTGCCAAAGTTTCAGTGTTGTTGTTGTTGTTGTTGTTGTCGCTTTTCAGTCATGACGGACGAACAAGAACTCTCTTGCTCGGCTACGTGTACTGGACTGCAGGTTAGCTCTAATGATTGCGGTGGCAAGGAAACCATATACTCAGTCTATGATTTGACCAAATTTCCTTCAATCGTCAAAGGCCTCACCGTAGCGCTCGCGACTGAGCCACCCATAACGTCAGAGGTATGTCGCTAGTCATTGACGCAATGCCATTTAAGGTTTGTTTCAAACTTATATGGACACACTTTAAATCTTTTTAAAGTTTTCAAAGCTTTAATTTTATTTTTTTTTGTAACAATGTCATTTGAATGGCCACAGAATTACAAATTTAATATACATACAGAAACGAAAATAAAACAAAACAGATATGGATAGGGCAGTTTAGTCCAATCACGTGGCACAATTAACATCCAAAATATCAATTTCTGAGGTCAGGCAGGATCCAGATTGTACCACACTTTCTGAATAGTGGTTTGCATGTCAGATATTGACTAGAATTGGCGTCCATCACGATAATCTACTCTTGATATTACACCCCATTGACTTTCAATGGGGTTTAAGCCTGGATTGCGAGCAGGCCACTTCATAACGCAACACAAATGCGATTAAACCATTCTTTGCTATCTTTGAGCTATGGATCAGTGCATTGTTCTCTTGGTAAATCGAGTTCGGGCGAAAAGATCTTAGGATCCTCTTCCAAAAGATGATCATCCAATATTTCTTGATACTTTTTGGCAATGTAGAAATCGATTTGATGTTCTTTGCTGGGTTTGGGCCATCCATGTGGGCTATCAAGATTAAACTTCTCATCTGAGAACTCCATGTCATGTGTTCTTTGGCCCAGTCACGTTTATGCTTTTCAATAACAAGGAAAGTACACGAACATGTACTCACTGATTCCCAACAAATTGAAATTTTGATTTTTTCAAAATAAACCGCGAAAACGAAAAAATTTGACCACAAAAAGACTCCATTGTTAATAGCTAATAGTTAATTGTTGTCAATAGCAAGTAATTGTTAGGCCTAACTAAAGTTATCAACAACTAATTGTTGTTAGGTCAACATTTATCAAAAGTGAATGACTATCAAAAGCAAATTGCTGATAGGCATAATGTTATCACTGTAGTGGTGGGTGGGTGTGTATTATGCGTTGACGGAATGTGTTTCTTCCACTACTCGGCAATAAGCACGAATCTACTTCACATGAAAGCACTGAAGTAGCAGCAGACGACAATTGAATGGATTCTCAAGTTTCTAAACAAACTTAGATTTTAAAAATAGATTATTAAAA
The DNA here is from genome assembly GCA_023313115.1 of Rhysida immarginata. Classification (NCBI taxonomy): domain Eukaryota; kingdom Metazoa; phylum Arthropoda; class Chilopoda; order Scolopendromorpha; family Scolopendridae; genus Rhysida; species Rhysida immarginata. Next base: position 52,047 of record JAHWFO010052448.1, on the reverse strand, counting down.
TTAGTAAAAAAATCTGTATAGTAATTAATAATTATTTTCTTAATTTATTATTTCATTTTATTAATTGATTCGGTGATCTTAAATTTTCCGTCGCTGGCGTCATGTGAAACGAGAGCAAGGCTGTCAAGTGATACGTTGCGTTGGTGAGGGGGTATGTATCGCGGGGCTTTATAATTTTAAATATACATAATATTCATGAATGCTTATCTCATATTATAAATGATTTCGAGACGAACAATTGTACTGCAAAATTAAGGTTTTGTGCTTAATAACAATGCTCTTTCTGCAATTCTTTGGCGATCGTCGTTAACGATTTTCCTTCTCCCCTTACCGCCATGTTTTTACATCTACTGAGGTTTGCTTCTGAGAAGCTGTTTCCTGGATTATGTTGAGTTTTGGTTTGAGTTTTGGTTTGAGTCATACATGTTGAGTTTTGGTTTGAGTCCTGCAGATTTTTTTAGGATATTCGACATCTTTCCTGGCTAGCTTTGAGAAATAGTTTCCTTTGACAGCTAAGGCAAAGATATGGCGATTTTCAAAGCCGTTTAGTGTCTTTCCTGTATTAATTAGCAAAAATTTTCTTAATTGGATTGGGAGATAAGGTGGCGCTCTCTCGTAGCAATTCTCAGAGCTAATAAGCTGAAATCATTTGTAAATTTCAATCATCTCAGAAAATGGAATTATCTGCGTTAATGTGAAACAATTAACTACGAGGGTCAGTAGTGAGCCAAAGATGTGGAAATCGGAGGGCGCGAGATCGGGAGAGTAAGGAGGATGTGGCACTCCAGAAACATATCCTGGATAGTAGCACGTTGCGCGTTGTCATGCTGGATGAGAACGCCTGTTGAGAGGAGTCTGCAGCGCTTGGTGCATGTAGCAGGTATCAGAATGTCACGCACCAATTTCCTATAGGTGGCACTGGTCTTGCTCTTATCCATGTAATGTTCCACTATGGGATCCATCCTTGTGGTTCCAGAACAGGGTCAGCATGCGGAACTTTTTCGGCTTTGGTGATGTCGAGTGCCACCATTCCTTACTGGAGTGCTTGGTCTGTGGTTGGTCTGTGACTCGTCTTCAGTCACAATCCGCTCCAAAAAGGTCTCACTTTCAAGTTCGTAGCGGCGCAGCAGTTCCTGGCAGGCATCGACTCGCCTCTCCTTCGTTACGGGCGTCAGTCCACGAGGAACCCATCTAGCAGCCACTTTCTGGTATTTCAGATCATTATGACAATATGCTGAGCAGAGCCATGACTGACCTGTAATGCTGTTGCAATGTTATCGATGGTGACCCGTCTATCCTGCAGAATCATCTCCGGTGCTGCAAGACGATGTGGCTCGGCGCGTCCGCCAAGCTTGTTGTGCCGCTGCTGAATTACACCTGAGTCTGCGATACACATGCAGCGCCGTACTATCCAAGATGCGCCGATGGATTTCTATTGGTTTCGTGCCTTCACTGTGTAGGAAACGGATCACTCCACGCTCCTCTTCTTTGGTGCATTCCAACAGAGGAGCCGCCATATTGGAAACGCCCGTATGGGACCAACGCCAATTGATGGCGGGAGAGTCCACGCGCAAGCGTACCAGGTCTCGATTTTCGATTTTCTACAACGGTTTCCGGTTTCCATTTGACTCAGTCTCGTATCTTGCCCTCGCCAAGACGAGCCGATGTCTTGGAACAGGTCTTTGACAGAGGGTCCATTAGTGGCCAGATGTACCGGCATAGTGTCCTTTGACAAGATGTTCGTCTCTTCAGGGGTGCAGTAGGCTCAGATTTTCTATACTTGGACGATAATGCTCATCCGCATCAGGCTGGCATAGTAGATGACTACCTGGAACATAAGGTCATATAGCGGACAGATTGGCCAGCACGGTCCTCGGTGGTTTAGTCATCAAGGATGCATGGGACTCTCTTGGTAAAATACACAAGAGGACCTGCGAACGTCATTGGTCCAGGAATGGGGTGCCATGCCCAAACCACTGTTGGATAACTTTTTTGAGAGCATGCCAGCAGAATAAAGATAACTCACAAATTGGTACAGAAACATAAAATTAAAGCTATGAAAACTCAAGATTTCACGTGTCCGCGTTAATTTGACACAATAAGTGACCTGACATAGTGTTGCTTTCATTTATTTTCTTCTTGTTTAGATTGTAGAGTTCAACGTCCAAATAGAAGTGGGTACTGACATCTCCTACAACATTCTGTATGGGGACTACTGCGAGAGTGGAAGCCCCAATGCGACCAAGTTCACTGAACACTGGTACCCTATTCCAAGCTCCTACTTGGTAACAGTAGAGACGACAGGTAAAACGGTAAGTTGAAGTCATTTTGCTTTGGACCACAAAATGAGTTACAGGTACAAATATCCAGTCTCGAATTACAGGTGGAGACTGCCCAAGTCAACTTCGACTTAGGTATGAAGATAGGAGAGAAGAACTTGATCGAATGCCCCAGCGTCGTTTTCCAAGGTGACAGCTTCGAGTGCTTCATATCAGTCCTGAAAGGGACTGAAGTGACCTGCACTTATGACGCCGGTGATGCGTCTGGAGACGTTGAGGTTGAGGTGAACGGTAAGTCTGCAATTTGACATAGACTCAGCTTTCCAGTGTTGCCTTACTTAACTTGTATTTTTTCTCTTAGAACCCACGATAATCTGGTTGGGGGCAGACTGTGTTCCCCAAGTTGAAGGCTTAAGTCCAGGCTTGCTGCCCAGTGACATTGGCCCTATCATTATCCCCCGCAACAGTAAAGTCGAACAGCACGGATTCATATACCAGTTCAACGCTTATTTCATGGTACCTGGAGAACTGGAAATTGCGGTAACAACCATTCTAGTCCTGTTTCTTACAACTTTGCTTACAGTTGGTGTTTACAGTGTCTTTTTTACTGAACCAGGTCTATCGGCCAATATGCGATGCACCTGCAGTATACTGTGTCTACGAGGAAGCGTGCGCGGAATCGTGTCCTGCCGAGTGTGACGACGACAAGCAGTTCACTCCTTCCTCTGCCAAGTGCTACGACGACGCTGGTGCCTCTGCACCTTCTTCACCCGTCAACCAGTACGAATGCTTGCACGGACCGTTCATGGAGACTGTCGCTGACCCAGGCTACTGGAGCAAGGACATGAAAGATATGCTCGAAGTCGAGCCTGGGGACGTTGTCACTTTCAAGATTGTCAAAGGAAGCTTGGGCTACACGGAGTATGTATGGTGGTTCTGATTTTATGGATATATTTGACATTTTTTTTGTTTATGACGAGAATTTTGTGTTGACTTCCAGGATGTTGGAGGCAAGTGAATCAGATGAAGCCAGGCCCGGCGACATGAGCGCGAAGAGTGCACCCACCATGAAGAACTACCAGTTCCAGGCAATGATGTCGCTACCAGTGCCAGCCATGGTGGAGCACACGTACACGCAGCCTGAGGACACTTACGAGTTCTCTATTCACCTGAAGAACGATCTAGTGGATGGTCCAGTTACCAACATGACGCCCATCAGAGTTCTTGTCCACATCACAGGTACTTCACTCGTTTAGTGTACTGCGTTTATGTGCATATATGAAGTACCACCCTAATGCCCTTAATATTTGCAGGTGTGAAAGCCAAGCCGATGTACATTGATGAGAACGATGGGACTAAGAAACCTGGGTCCGGCGAGGAGGGGCACATGTTTACCACAGGAGCTCACATAACCTTTGAGATAACAAAAGAGACCGGTAACAGACTAGTGTTTAAGGCTCAGGATGGTATCAGGAGTGAGGAACAAGAGTCTGAGGAAGAACCTTTCCTCATCTCGATCTTAATACAAACTCGAGATACCATCCTGAGATTTTACTTTATGTGTACGTACATTAACTTAAGTCTTAGTACTGTGTTTCACTGCTGTTGACTGTTTAGTTTATTTCAGGTAGTGATCTATTTTTTGTTGTTAAGGCTCAAAGATACTCCACAAAGAAAAGAGTGATTAAGGGTACAGGTGAAAATTAATCTACCAGGGGAAAAGACAATACGAGGGGCGTTCAAATTTGAACAGGACTTTATTTTTTATAAAATCAGGAAACTACAAAAAAAACACACCCACCAGTTAATTCTAGTTCCATCAGTGTGTCCATAGTCAGTATGGATGTGTGTGGTCTGGCATTGTCTTGCAGAAAAAAAACACCACTGGTCAAGAATCCTGGTCGCTTTTTCCTTCATGCCGGTTTCAGGGGCGCCCTCGAAATGTCACTGCAGTAGGGTGCATTAATGGTTCGATGTTCTTCCAGATACCCTAATGTACCTGAATACAGTCGCCATCACTTTAGTTGCCGACAGTGTCGTCTTGATCTTCTTGGGTCGTGGTGAGTCAGTGTGTCGCTGCTCCATGCTCACACGCTTGCTTTCAGGAGAGGGTGATGAATCATCATCGCGTCGGTGGTCTATGCTGACGTTCTTCTTTGACCAAGATGGCTCCCTTTTGATAGACTTCCTGCAGCACGGGACAAAAGTGAATGCCCAGGGTTACCCGCAAACCTTGACCACCCTTCGCAAAGCAATCAAATCGAAACGACCAGGCAAGCCCACCCGTGGGGTCATTCTGCTCCATGACAATGCAAGACCTCATGCGGCCAACACAATCACGGCACTCTTGCAGAAATTCAAGTGGGAGATTCTCGGTCACCCTCCATACAGTCCAGACCTCTCTCCTTGCGATTACGCCGTTCTTGGTCCCCTAAAGAAGGCTCTGAGGGGCAAACGATTCACCTCGGACGAGGAAATCAAGCAGTACGTGTGGAACTGGTTCACAACGCAGCCCCGGGAATTTTACGAGACAAGTGTTGCAGTGGGACAAGTGCCTCAACATCCAGGGCCAATACTTTTGATATACAGGTACTGGATTCTGTTCCTGGGCCTGCGTTTCTTTTTGAACGCTCCTTATAAAAATAGTAAAAGCATCTCTTTTTTTTACTTTCCATCAGTTGACAGAAAATCCTTTTTTTCTGGATTTTGAAGTTAGGTTTGTTCCTCATTGAAAATACTTCTTCGTGTAGCATTGTCTTAGGTTAACTCATCGGTCAACAGCACTGAAACAGAGTATAGTGCAATGTAGGAGTGTATCTTAATGAGTTGCTTAAGTGGAACGTATTTGTGTTCCAGGAACGGTGGAAGGATATTTTCTGGAATTTGAAAATGGAACTAAGACAGATAACTACTCCAAAGAAGAAGACATAAACTTGCATTATCCTGAGGTCAGATTTCACTTTTTTATGTTCAAGGTGTTTTTAATGAACCTATACAGGGTCAGTGATTAAGATAAAGATGAGAATTAAAATTTTATCTAGATAAGATAATAGATAATATAATTTAATATCATCTAGATAAAGATAAAAGATAAAAATAAATTATCTAACAAATTAAGATAAAAATTTAGCCTTTATTTAGCCAACTTTTCAAGCTGTCAGTATATCGTGATAAATATTGGAGTCTTTGTGATAATGGGCTGTTTGCACCACGCTCTTTTCTGATTGTTAGGCTGCTCGTTACATTTGTATCGTAGAAATCCAATGTTAACGTCGCGCATGAAAACAGGTCATTGTGCAGAGAGGCTGCTCGGCATGTTATGCTTAGGATTGTGGGTAAAAGAAAAGGTGTTGTCTTTCTTTCGAGTTTCGGTCTACTCCATCAAAGAACTCAGAAACCGCAATGTTGGTTTTGTGGCTGGTGAAACTAAATTTTTTCTTCGTTGTCCCACTCATGGTTAATTATTTATTATATATAATTTATTAATTTATTTTAATGCTTCGAGAAGTGACTTGAAGCTGGAGGAGTGAGCTTCGAAGCAGCGAAAACACAATAGCGAAAACACAATAGACTAGTGACGTCACTAACGGTTGGTTTGGTTTGGTTTGTTTGGTATTAACGTCCTTTTCAACTGCTATGGTCATTTCAGGACGGCGTTATAGGGGCCGCAAATTTTGTCTTCGCAAGGGTTCTTTAACGTGCAGCCGGCAAACGACTACACGGGACCAACGGCTTTACTTCCCTTCCGAAGGAAGTGCGTGATCTCAGGATTTCCCCCTGAAAAATCCTCGTCGTCCTCGGCCGGGATCGAACCCGCGTACTCGGGCATCAGAGGCGATCACGCAACACACTGAACCACCGAGGCCGACCGTCACTAACGGGTTAACTCTGAATGGCTCGTTAATTTTGTATCGATCCTACATTCGATAGAGTTACACCTCTCATTGAGCGTCTTATCGATATCGGACAGCCTAACGTAACAGAAAACAGCGTGGCGCAAACAGCTACTATCGGCTGTTCAAGCAATATGATATATCGAAATACGATATTTTAGAAAATATCGCCCATCGCTACCAGGTACCTTCTAAAGGCATTTTTTGAGATACAGTCGACTCTGCTTATAAGATCCCAGAAATTGAAACAAGGCTCTATAAGTGGAATCACAGAAGATAAGACAGTTATTTTGAGGAAAAGAAAAATGGCTCTTATAAGCATTTAGCTCTTTTTTGCAGAGCTCAAAGAATTTCTCAACTGGTCACATGATTACTTGTGAAATTCAGTGACTTTGGGTGTATTTGTTTATTGCTATGATAGCGACTAGCCGTCACTACGAATCACGGAGCCATGAAATTTGTCATCCTGACGATTACAAACGACTTCGTGAGAGCGACTGCTTTCAAGCAGGCAATCAACAACAGCGATATATGCCTTCTAATGCTCGCAGTAAATAACGAAATGATACAGCAATATTTTCTTTAAATTATGTTTTCGAAATGATCCCAAGCCCTATTGGTGCGTATGTTCTGTTCTGTTTGAACTAATTCTTTCGTTTGTAATAATGACATTGGCTAAAATCCCGATCCCTTTCTCTAATACTATTCCCGCAGAAGGTGATGATCGATTTAGCTTGTCGACTTAGTTTCGCAACTAAGCGAGACTGCATCAGCATCACTGGCAATAGCAAATGGAACTAGTCGATCTGACGAGACTAAACAAACGCACCGTGAGTAGTTAAATTCAGCAGTTGCTCAGCACTGCACGAAGTGCTGCAGCGATGGAGTGGTTAAAAGCATTGTTGAGCTCTTTTGAAGGATCAGACATGTGCAGCAGAGCACTGGTTTGAGATTACAATTTGCAGCAACCCTTTTGGTTGCTTATTCTGTTGCATGAGCTTTCTTATAAATGGTGGCGTTCATGAGTAAAGACAATTTTGTGTAAGAAAATATACAATTTTCGTTACAATTGGATACTGACACGACTAAGAAGGTTGTAAAAGGTATATTAATGATTTTGAAAAGATTTCTTATCCAGATGTTTAATAACAGGCAAAGGTGTTGATTAAAAACAAACCAGCGACTTGACGTGGGATCGTTTTCCTGTGCGAACAAGGCAATCGTGGCAGACAGCTTGCACAGACGGCTTGTTTGCAGCAGACAGCCACATGGAGCCATTTTTGATGCTGCAGCGCTGAAGACCTGTTGAATTTAACAACTTACAGGCAGTCACGTTAACTTCATTGCTTTCGTCGCACTAAACAAACGCACCCTTTGCCTAAAAAGAAAGAGCCATGAGCCCATCACATTAGTCATGCATGCTAGAGCTGGATGCATGTCTCACCTATTTAAGGTCAACCAGATCCTTACAATTTTATAAGTTTTTTCCAGTACATTTTTTAAAACCTTAAAAAAATTATAGAAATTTATGAAAAAGATAAGATAAATTATGCTTAGATAAAGATAAAAGATGACATAATTAAAAGTTTTTCTAGATAAGATAAAAGATAAAACCTTTTCATCTAAGATAAATTTATCTAGATAGGTCCCAACTTATCCAGCATAGTTGTTTAGGAACATTGTATTGTTCAAATGGAACAAACATGTCCTATAAACATTACATCTAGTTTCGATTGTGTGCGAGATATCGATGTTTGTATATTTTCTTGTAGAGTTCTTAAAGCAAAAAAATAAAACACTTGAAAAAAATCTAATGGGGTGAGGTCCAGTGACCTAGGAGGCCAAACCACTGGACCACCTCTACCGATCCATCTGTCCGGATAATTGACATTCAGCCACTCCTTTAACAAAGTGGGCCGGGCATCAGTCTAATTGCAATCGGAGGTTTCTTCGTACATCCAATGGCACGTCCTCCAAAAGGATGTAAAGGTGATCTTGGAGAAAATCAAGAAAAACTGCGGTGTTCACTCTGCGTGGTAAAAAATGGGGACCGATGAGGTGATTATTAAGTATGCCCATCCACACATTGACACTGAACTGGTGTTGGAAACGGTCTTCAGCTATCGCATGAGGAATCTCGTGTGCCCAGATATGGGCATTGTGAATATTAAGTAGACCTCTTCGAGTGAACGTAGCTTCATCCGTCCATAAAATCAATTGAGAGAAATGTCTATCCACCCTTTGAGCATTCACAAACCACTCACAGAATTCAACACCTTTCCCTTCATCTTCAGCCCCCAATTCTTGTACATGGCATACTTGAAAAGCATGCCTTCCCTAGCGTCTCAGTGTCCTTCGAATTGTCTTACTATTTCGGCAGAAGCTCTTCGCACACTTGTAGAGGAATCGTTGTCAAAATGGTCGAGAACGATATCTCCTCTACGTAGGACATGATGGACCTATTGATCCCTTCTACGTCTGAACGATCCTGTCTCCCTTAAAATACCTCCAGATGTGGATGGCGCCTGTGAGGAAATACATCCGCGTACAACCTGCTGGCTTCTGCAGCGTTACTAGCATCAAGCCCATAGTAAAACTGAATATCCGCATTTTCTTCATTTGTGAAAACAAACGGCAAAATGAACTTCGACGTTGTGTTGCGCCGCCAAGTCAATAACATACCTTTCACACGTGTTACAAGTACGACGATTCCGCATATGCAAAACAGGAAGAGTACATTTAAGAATAAATAGGTAATCCTAAGTGTTTTCTAGGAACAGACTCTAAACAAAAGAAAATAGACAAACGTCGATATCTCACACACGATCGAAACTAGATGGAATGTTTATAGGATATTTTTGTTCCACTTGAAACATACAATGTTCCTAAGCAATTATGCTGGATAAGTTTGGATCACTGTGTATAAGCTACAGGACATTGCCTAGCAGTTTCCAATCGCGTTACCCTGCCAAAAGTACTGGGACAATTGACAATATTTCAGTGACGTTTAGAAGTATCCATCGAGCCATCTTTATCAGCTATTCCAGACTCTACTCGTCTAGGAAGACTTTTCCCTAGCTCCTGCAATTTTGAACAACCACTCACTTCTCACAAGTGTTTTATCAGGGCTTTGTTAAGACCATTGAAGTTCTTCCAAGCCCTTTTCATCTGAATAAACAAGTGCACCCATGCCAAACTGTTCCCAAGCAGTGTAGATTGTCAGGTCACTTTTAGAATCCAGAATTTTCTTCAAAGAACCAGGTTATTTCAAGAGAAATAGCTCCATACCACCAAATTCGAGAGTTGGCACAGTGCGCTCAACCGTCGGACTGCCAGAGTCTATTGCGGATTGCCAAATTCTGATGTCCAGTTGCGACGTGTCCTGTTATAGCCTGAAGCCCTGTTAGCGAATATGCCTAGTTGGGGTCCATTCAATTGGAGCTAGCTCGCTTGGTCCTGGTTGGAACCAGTTCTTTTGATCCTGGTTGCAGCCTATTCCAGTATTCGTCGATCTCTTGCCAGTGAGTTCTGTGAGGTCTACCATTATTTCACAGTCTTTGCCTTTATCATACTTTCCAGGTTCCATTTGGTTGAATGGTTCTGAACATATCGACTTTTGGCAGGGTAGTGTATGCATAATAAGACCTATGAAGGCCTATCCTACGAGACCAGCACGTGATGATCTTTGATGGTGAGCGTATTTTGACTTTTCCAGAATGGGGAGTACACTATTGCCATCTACGCGTTCAACGAGCTGGAGATTGCCGAGCCCTACAACCTGACGCTCATTATAGGCACTGCACTGAAGGATGTCTTCATTCACGATTTTGACCAGGTGCGAGACAAAGAGCAGATCAAATGGTTCGAGGTGAAGTTCAGCAACCTCCCCCCTGATGCCTGTGTCGCGATCACCTTTTCGGATGGATCTCCTGTAAGTCTTTCAGATTTTATTTTTTTTGCTGGCCTGATCCTTGTGTACTGATGCATTTTTATTTACAGACCGAGACTTACGGCGAATCTGTTTGGTGCAAAGAAAACGTGCCAGATGGGGAGTACAAAGGAGCTGCAGCAAATCCTATGAACGTTTCTCATGTATTTGAGAAGATCGGTGAATATGATGCTGTGGCTAAAGCCTGTACACGAGATACTTGCGTGGATCACAAGATGGACTTCGTCATCAGTCCCGTCCCCTGCAACCGTATTCCAACCATGACCATCAGAGACAACGCCACCGATCCCAGTAAGCCGCTGGAGTGGAAGCGCTCCAAGGGCCTGCGCATCACCACAGACAGTATTATGGACTGTTCCGAGAGCCTTGAAATCCTGTATGTTCCGGGCTCATCACTCAGACCATCAGCTTCTTAATTGGTTTTGTTGACTTATTTGAATTTTCATTGGTTCTTTCTAGGAGAGAGTGGTCTCTGTATGCTGTTGATAACGAGACTTTCAAGGACGTTGAAAGAATTGACGTCAAAGGACTGGAGGGGTGGAACAAACCCAACTTCTACGTTCCCAAACTGTTTCTCAAGTACGGGTACTACAGGGTTGAGTTTGCGACAAAGATCTATGACCTTGAAGACACGAGAGGTGAGTACAGAAGCAGGTGTGTATGGTTTGCACGTGCTTTCTTGTCGTTAGTCTTACCAATTGCTCTATTGTATTGATATTCAGATACCTTTTATGAGCCCCAAAAAGTGGAGTCCAATGATGAGGTCATGTACAAGACAACCCGTTCCACTTATGTGAAGATTGTCAAGTCGCCGCTCATTCCATTTGTCGTCCGCGGTGCGATGGGCTTTGTCGTCCGGGGTCCTGGGCAGGAAGTCCGTCTCGAAGCTGCTGAACTGTCCATTGATCCAGACTTTCCTGACGACAATGTATGGACTCTTTCTCTTAATGCTGATATTCATTAATGGTGTGAAAGAGATAACAAGTGGCCTCGTTTGGTTCTCTTTAGACTTTCGACATCAAGTGGTTCTGTTACAGGACTGAACCTGAAATGGACGAAGTCGATGAAAATCTTTCCTTAGACTCCGATTATAAGACTGTTGATGTTCTTCCGCCGACTGGGAACCACTCACACCCTGATGAAGGTGGTTGCTTTGGTACCGGTCCTGGTATGTTTTTTCCAGTTTTTATTATAATACATGAATTCTTGATGGGTGGTCACAGTTTGATAGGAATTTGCTTTTTACCCTTCTTTTGTGGAACAGGCTTCGTCAATGTAGAAGAAGGGAACTGGATCTTTTCGACGGACGTCTTCTACAAGAAGAACGCCAGCTATAACGTGACAGCATTCGTCTCCAAGGATACCAGGCTGGCATCGGCATCTACTATCGTGAACGTCGTCAATGGCAGACCACCTATGGTTGTCATTAAGTAAAAGAAGAGCATTGGTTCTTTTTGATTGACTGAGTGTTACAGTTTTTTGCGAATGCTGAAATACAGGTTGCAAGATTCCTGATTAGCCACAGTCACATGGTATCTGTCAATTGAGAAGATAAGAATTAACCCATTTTCATTACAGGGGGTACCAGATGTTCTTGTTTCAGGTGCGTGGAAAAGAGCTGGACGACAGGTGTTTGAGGTGAATGGCTGTTGGAGACGTGGTTCAAGAGAGCACAGACTTCTGGGTCAGTGTTTTCGTAAGGCTGCTCAGACCACGTCCACTCAGTTTAGAGGCGCAGCCATATCAAGTTATGCTGTTTGGACTACCCGTAATCATCTCCTGGAAGCAGGACTGTGATCGCAGGGTTCATTGGCGGGACTGTCACTTCCACTACGACACAACTGGGAATTAGCTCCTTTGGTGTCACGCAGATGTAGTTCACATGAGATTGCAGATTTTTGGATCGGCATATTCGAAGGGCCATCCTGGCAGACCGAAGAGTCATGCCCACTCAAATTAGAGGCACACTCACTCAAAATTTGTTTGCTCAGACGGCCTACAAAAGCCTCTTGGAAACAGGACTGTGGTTACAGGTTCTTTAAGTGACACTGCCGCTTCTATCATGACAGTCCAATAGTTGCCAAGAGCAGCCTGCTTGGAGTCATGCAGATGTGGTTCAGGACAGTGCAGACTTTCGGATCAGTGATTTCAAAGAGCAGACCGTATCTATTCAAATCAGAAGCACAGTAACATCACATCAGTCCTGGGCCATCAACAGTCTTCTTCTGGAACCGGACTTCAGCCGCTGGTTCATTTGCCAACACTGCTACTTCCATTAAGATACAGCAAGATGGGCCTCCACTGATATACCAAAGCTGCAAGATGGTGTTTAGTGTCAAAGTCGTTTCTGTCTGAGCCATAGTGTCCATCAAAGACCAGAGGCACAATGGTATTGTGGAGGTTTAGTGACATTCAACGGTCACTCAATTCTGATCTTTCTGGAAGAGAAATTGAATGCTGCATCCTATGGCCAGAATATCAATCCTTCCCATCCTGGTCCTTTTTTGGACGACACATGGTGTAACATTCTGTATAAAATGTTCATCAACTTTCCTGGCTATCATGCTCAACAGACCTTATGCTAATGACTGGGACTGGATTGGACGATGTGTCTTCCGTGCCCATCAATCGCATACGACTCTCACTTAGGCCTACACATAGAATGAACAGCCCTCAGCATGATATTCGTCATGTTTTGTATGATCAGATGCACAAAGCTGCCTGACATACTTCGCAAACTGCAGTTCAGCATTCGCATCAAGCAATGAGAAAGACCGGTGGCTTTAATTTCTTCTCTTTCAGCTGCCTCACGCCCAAAATGTGCAAACCAACACCAAGGGGCGTCATTATCAACACATCTGTGCGGATGGCCTTCTCCGGCCATTGCGAGGGCCAGTGCCCCGAAGAACCCCACTATATTTGGAAACTGCAAGAGATCGACATCGAGACTGGGGAGAGAAAGTTCATTGACGATTTGGACAAATATGCCACAACAGGTCAGTCCTGTCACCTATTGCTGATGGTCTGCTTGCCGGCGTGACCATTTGTTTATTTTCTTTCTTTGTAATTACAGATAAAGGAGGGTCTGAGTTTGCTTTGAGCGAAGCTATATTCACGGATCACCCAGAACTGTCCATGTTTGCTTTCCAGTTGCAAATCCCAGGAGAAGAGGAGTTGGGCAAGGCTGGCATGTTTCTGACGGTGAACCACGCTCCCGTCGGTGGAACATGCGAAATCATGGGGCCACATTCGCCCGATTCCATCAAGTCCCTGTTCGACTTGGTGGCCATTAGCTGTCACGATTGGATGGACCCCGACGGCAATGAAATAGACCACTACACCTTCTACAGTGAGCTTTTAGTCCTGTATTGCTATCACACGAGTACAGAGGACCATTTCAGTTAAACCGCACGACGAGTGTGCATCGGGCAATAGCCCTGCAGTTTTGTTTCATGTTTACTGGACATATTCCAGAGTCCATAGAAGGCATTTTGGTTCTGCGGTATTCAAGGCCCCATTTTGATGGACTGAAGCCTCAAAGAATATAATGATGTCAGTTTTGAAATTGTTATCACCCAATTCCTGTTAGGCTCATTGTTTTCTTCATCCATTGATGTTAGGCCTATCGATAGGATTACCTAGTTGCTATCAGTGGCTTTATGGTTCAAAATGCTCTCCTGATGATAAATCGCAGCCTTTGATATCTACAGGGTGTCTGGAAAGTAACTAGGTATTATTAAATGGCTGTAGAATTTTTAATGAAATCAGGTCATCCAATAGGCTTTCAACTTCTGCGCGTCTGCAGTACAGATGACGGCCGTGAGAGGGGGGTACAAGCAACAATAGCAAAAATAGACGATTGCCTCAATTGTTTCACAACAGCCTCTGCAGTGACTAAGGCGCATTCTATAAGGGAAGTTTTGTCAATCGACACAATTGCCATTATTGGGCAGCACATGATCTAGTAAGACAGTGGGGAAGATGCAGTCTCGTTCGAAAGAGACCATGTTGTGTGGAATGACGGCTACAAATGTCATCGGGCCATTTATCCTGCTTGACACAATGAACCACGGTATCTGGATAGGAAAACATCGACGACATTATTTTCGTACAAGACTGTGCATAACCTCACTTTGTACATGCTGTGACGAGAAGTATTCTGGACTTTTGCTGGGAAGATGCGGACTTCATGAATGGCCTGCAAGAAGTCCAGGCCTGACACCTTGTGACTTCTTTTTATGGGGCTCGCACACTAGAGGAATTGGAAGCATGGATTCGGGACGTTATCACCCATGTTCCACGCAATTTCCTCTACAGGACTGTGGATTCCATTCTCGGCCCTCAAAGGGTCGTCAGCCCTCTAGCAGCCAATAACTCAAGCTTCTAATATGGCTGCGAAAGGGGGTAAGGAGCCGATGAGCACGGCAGCTCCTAGCACTTAATGGAAGAGCAAAAAGTATTATTCTGTGTTTGGGTGCAATTCCCGCGTGGCTGCGGGTGAAATAATCTTGCATTCTTTTCCTAAAAGATGGGGTATAAAACTTTTGATCGGGGAAATAATCAGTAGGAACATGTGCGTTTGTAGGAAGCACTTCCAGGGTTCAAATTTCATCCCTCATCCTCCAGGTAAATACTAGTGATGTCCGTTGGATCCGGATCTCTGAGTCGGATCTGATAATATCCGGATTCGGATCTAGAAATATCCGGATCCGGGTCCGTATTCGGATCTCGGATATCGAATCCGGATTTCGGATCTCTGATATCGGATCCAGATTTCGGATATCGGATATCAGATCCGGATTTCGGATCTCGGATATCGGATCCGGATTTCGGATCCTTTCGCTGGATGCGTATTAAGACTAATTAGGACTTAAGAGGACTAGGCTATCACTTAATAAAAGCTTTTATAAACTGCTTTCAGAAAAAGTTTGCATATACACAATTTTCTGTCTAGGATCCGATTGTCGGATCTCGGATCCAAGATCCGGATCAGAGATCTCGGATCCAAGTTCCGGATCTCGGATTTCTGACCAACATCCGGTTCTCGGATCTCGGACTTAGGTCCGAAAAAAAGATCCGGATATCCGGATCTTGAATTATCCGAATCTTGACATCACTAGTAAATACTGTACATATAAAATTTACTTTATTCAATATTAAAATATAAATGACGTCTCAAAAGGATGCAGTTCCTTATAAAAATATTTCAAGCAGTGTACTCGTGCAAAAATTTCTCGTTAACGACAAAACTGCAATCTTGTGGGGTTTTTTTCGTATCAAATGCGAATCGAAATAACCAACGAGATATAATACTAGGGTACAAGTGGCGCCATCTAGTGTCAGAAAGGGAAGTTTTTTAACGTTAGGAAATATAGCAAGTACGCTAAATTCAACTGTATTACTCTAGGCGGAGTAAAAAGCACTCAAAGGGATTCCATTTTCCATAAATAGATCATTGAGGGCACTCGACTAAAAGCGAGAGAGCTAAGATGGAGGATTTATGGCCGGTTGTTCTCGCTATGCACAAACTGCGCATGAACAAAAGAACATTTGCCAACGAGATCGAAAAACTTTTTCGTGAATTTTTTTTTCGTAACGTACGAGAATCGTGTAACTTTAACGGAAGTGACGTCAACATTTTTCGTTTTCGTAAGAAAAATTTCACTTAAAAAAAAACAAAACTCTCTCATGACGATGAAGCAACACGTAAATAGGCCTAAAACAGGAGATATCGCAAAATGCGGCTTCCCTGCCTAATCCACTCTTCAGAGCATATTGCACATGCGCAGCAGCGCAATTTAAAATATCAGCGATGGATAAAGAGTGTTTCATGCTTATTAAGTTAGCTGCAACACAAGCTGCCATGCTGTGAGGTATTGTCTGCTGTTCACCTATCCCCCCTTTGGTATCCATTTTGGAAGCTTGAGTGATTGGCCGCTAGAGGGCTGACGACTGCGAATAGCATTTATACGCCTTTTTCAATATCTAGTTACTTTCCAGACACCTTGTATCTACCTCTACCTTCTGCTAGGCCTATTGTTATCATTAACATCACCTAATTGCTGTTAGGCCTATTATCGTTGCCTTACTTTTGCTAGGCCTATT
Source organism: Rhysida immarginata (assembly GCA_023313115.1). Taxonomy (NCBI): domain Eukaryota; kingdom Metazoa; phylum Arthropoda; class Chilopoda; order Scolopendromorpha; family Scolopendridae; genus Rhysida; species Rhysida immarginata. The sequence continues at coordinate 35,821 of JAHWFO010052448.1, read as the reverse complement.
AATATGATTGCCTAATTGCTTTCAGTAGCTAATTGCCGTTAGCCTATAATCACCGTCTAATTGCAGTTATGCTTATTGTTATGGTCACCTGATTACTGTTAGGCCTATTGTTATTATCAGCTAATTGCTGGCGCTTTGGAATTTTCAGGCGTCCTCCTTTCGAGCAGTATCCTGAAGCCTTCGGGGGAACTTTCACCGTAAGTTTGGATTCACACTACTCGGCTATTGGCTTCGCAGAGCAAAAGTAGTCAAGAACGCGAATCTTTATATAGTCAGAGAGATAAACTTGTCGTTCATGGTTATGACGTACATACGACATACCTTTCGTACAGCTTGTCTTCCAGGAGCTTTAGGCTTTTTTGGAGGAAAGTTGAACTGAAATGATCCTCTGTACGAGGAGATGTGGTACCACATCTAGTATGTCGCTTCTTTATTTCAGGTAAGGTCATCTTAAAAGGGCGAAACGACGAAGACATCGAGTGGGAGTATCTGCTTATCTATAGCAAGAGCCCCGATGTGGAAATCATCTTCCAGTGCGGTGAGCAAGAGGTCTTTGTTGATGTGTTTGACGAGTACGACTGCTCTACTACTTACGCCCTCGGGAAGGTTGTGGTAAGTCAGGTCAATTGGAAACTGTCCTGTTAGTTTTTGGTTTCAAACTTACTCAGGAACTGGTTAACCTAGGGGTCTCCGCCAAGTGAAGCCGAGTTCGAGGCGTTTGAGAAGTCCAAGTGGATCATGAGACTGCAACGCCAGGGAGACCAGTTCAAATTGGCACAGACGCTGCAAGCCAGACAGTCTATCTTCCAGTGCCTCAAACAGGAAGAACCTGCTGGTTAGCTGAGAATTAGAAATTGAGAATATTTGGAGTTTATTTTGGGGTTCATAATCTGGGGTTCATTCTATTTCGTAACAGTCAGTGAAGAAGAGAAGAAGGAGAAGCTGATCAAGAAGGCTAGAGTGAGTAGCCAGGATGTTGCATGCACCTCATTGATGTGTTGTTGATGGTTGATTTTGAAATTTGTTTTTATCAAAACGCAGCAAAGCAACAATGCGCTGGAGGCAGTGAGGGATGTTGCATTGACTGCCACGATGGATGATATGGTGCTGGTGACGGGCGCTATCTCCACTGTAATGGAGACTGGCGACGAGATTGATACCAAGGGAAGGGTAAGTGGCTACTTTGGACTTCCGATCATTTTATAACTGGATTTTCAGTATGTGAAACCTCTATTTTTTCTTCTTCGATAGGACATTGCCATCGACACGATGAAGAACATGCACCTAGTGGCGGATGGGACTGAAATCGAGGCACCGGAGGAGTTTGCCGACATTGCCAAGAATGTCGTCATGGTAGTTGCTGCTGTTACTGAGGTCCAGTATATCGTTCTTTTTCTTTGTATTTGTTTATAATACAAGGTGGTACACTGGTTCATCATTGGGTGGGCATGACTACCCTGTATGCCGGAAGTTTCTTGAGTTGGTTCCATTTTCTGGTTCTATGGTCGTAGACTTTCTCTATTGTGATGGCTTTTATACACTATTGACTGGTTGCCGTCAACCAGGTTGTTAGCAACCATTAACCATAACTGGTTAATGCGCGCTTAGGCACTTGTTTGTTGCGACTAGTTGGTTGTTGAAGATCAGGAAATCAAGAGCAACTCACTCTGTAACTAGGAAGTTGAGCAAACACTGGAATAGCTTGTGGTTTTGGATATGTACGCAACCAATCAGTAAACCAGACCAGCACTCCCGTCTTGTTGCTGTCAACCGTGGTTGTCAACAACAGGAAACAAAAGGAAATTGAAGATGGTAGTCGTTCACTATCAACAATCGGAAAGGGGTGTCACAGTGCGAAGATGTCAGTAAAAACAAGCCTCCCAACAGTTACGCAACTCCCCAGTCGCTGAATGCGATGCTCTTGATTTTCTGGACTACTACGATAACTATTATAGTCATGTCTCGAGTTGCTGGTAACCAAGTTGCCAACAACCAGTCGACAGTGCGTAAGAGGCCTAAGGGGCTTAATGTAGAATCATTGCTTCATGCAATTTGGAACTGTTCTCATACAGCAAACTCTTGTTCCTGAATGAATGACATTTTGGGATCCTTGCGACGCCCTATTACGGAACCTTTCCGCGTGGATCGCCATTCAGTCCCGATAGGATTTTCCTGGTTTCAAACCTGTATCGGCGATAGTCCAGTACTGCACTGCAATAATGAGAACCAGTCAAGATTGATATTTCCCCTTTTATAACCGTTGGTTTCTGAAAGTGGACTGTGGAATTTCAGGGTAACACTGAGAACGTGAAGCTGGGTCACCTGCTGCCGACTGACGAGGACTACATTCGCTATATGGACTACGATACTGAAGTTGATGGTAATGAGTGAATTTAAAAATAAGTTGCTTGTGTGTCCTGTTGTCTTCTTTACGGAATGCAATCTTTTGCTTGTTTTGCTTTTCAGAGGGTTTTGTGATGCCAGCCTCACCAGAAGCCATGCAGCTCAATGCGATGAGATGGGCCCAGAGAGACAAAGTAAGAAGGCACTGTAACGTTATCTTTGGATATCGCGAGATATGCTGAATGGCTGTTTGTTAGGATAAGACAATCTCTGGAAGTTAGCAATGGTTGGTTGCTGTTGATTCCATTCTATTGTGATCGACTTTTCTGGGGTAAAGGACCCATACACTGTCGACTGGTTGCCGGCAATCAGGCTGTCAGCAACCAGTCTACATAACTAGTTTAAGCCCGCTCACACGCTTGTTGTAGCAAGCCGCTGGTTGCCAGCGACCAAGCGACCAAAAGCAACCAGAAAGTTGAGCAACCACTTGGGTAGCTTGTTTCTCACGGATCATGGCAGAACAAAATTGTGGTCAAACTGTGCAACCTTATGACATTGTCCTGTTGAAAATGATTGTCTTCGGGATCAATGGACCTAAGGCTGTCACTGTCTATATATCCTGTCTCTGCTATCCACAGGTTCCAATAGGAACCTAGCATGTTCTTCCAGTAAGTTGACGGCGTTCACAAGCCTTAATCTTCTGGTTACCTGTGTTTGTGTGGCCTGCCTAATAAACCAGCCATTCAGTATACTGTAGGCCTATCTCATTAGTCAGGATATTGGACTCAGTGTAGTACTTTTGAGGTTTATTTCTATGTGTCGTTCCATAGTCTGAATATCACACGGAGAAGCTGGTGGAGCTGATGGACTCGATCGACCACAAGATCCTGTCGGCGACGGCAGTTAATGAGGACATACTGATCCTGGATACGCCATTGGCCGCTGCTTCCTTTGCTCTGTGCGTACCCAGGTCTTTGAAGATTAGACTTCTTTTAAAGTAAGGTTTCTGATTTGTTGCATTTCTAGGTTGGACAACAATACTGTGAGCAATCTACCGGTATCGTTGGGCGGTGCAGCTTTCCAGGTCCCTGACATTTGTATCCTTCTGGGTAATGCATCTGAATGCGACGACACTGTTCCTCTGGGCATCGCTGTATGTAACCTCCGTTTTATTATTATTATTATTATTATTATTATTATTATTATTATTATTAGTTTCTACAGTACGTAGCGTACAACAGTTTTTGTACTCGTTTTGTCTGTAGAGTTTCAATTCTCCAGCCATATTGAATTCGTATGGGAAAAACCTTGACATGCTCGCCAACGGCACAGAGACCATCAAAATAGACGTTCACTCGCATGATGGCAGCAGTGAAAGGAAGGTGAGCAATCTGTCTCAGCCTATCGACGTGTACATTCCCAGGCATACTGAAGGCTCTAGTGTACCAGGTGAATAAGCTGTCTTTTTTACTGTAACCACTTTGGTGTAAGGACTGGGAAATTGTGCTTGGCATTCTCTTTTTTTTATAGAGGCGATGTTAGTCGAGCCGAAACTAAAGTGGTTCCAGTTCATGGTGTACCACCAGCTCTTATTGGACAAGCACGACCTGTCAGTTAATGTCGAGTTGGGGCTCATCGACGAGAAGGCTAATTACATTCTGTACCTCAGATATGACAAGAAACCGACTCTCGAATTGTATGACCTCATGGTCAATTTGAGACTGGAGTATGAGGACCTCAAAGGTAAGTAAGGACGCTGCTAGACAGGTAATTGAAGTGTGAATGTATATGGAAGTTGTATTTTATTGGTTTTTTCAGAGAACAACACTTATGCTCTGTTTCTGACGAGCGACTTCCTCGGCAACCGAACTGGTGACTACTACTTTGGCGTGGCTCTACTGAAGGCTGATGTGGACTACACTCTCATCAAAGATGGCCGCAACCTCAATAGGAGTGAAGTGGATAGAAATTTCACGTCGCCTTACCGGTTTCGGTCCTTTACCAGCGGATGCTATTTCTTCAACATGTATTATGGCATGTGGTCCAGTGAAGGATGCACGGTAACTGTGGTGGTCTAGTTGTCTACACGCACGAGCCAGTAAATTAGAAATTTGAGCTGAGTGAGTCCATTTCATTATGAGTCAAGAGTGACACCACTGTCGTTTAATCGGGACATCCACTACGCAACAAGTGATTTTAACCAGGATTGTTCGAGACCGATCTCTCGCGGAACCATGTTCTGGGATTGAAGCTGATCCAAATCAGCAAGTACCAAAAACTTGATTTCTGCAAAGTACTGGAATGACTGATCACGTGACGACTGGGCATTGTAAAGATCGGTTTTGTGATGCACATTGTTTTGCACTGGCAATGGGCAGATAGTTTGGCAGGATCCCTACGAATCAATGGATTTGAGCTTCTGGTAGTGGTGCCTTAGATATTCTTGGAAAGATGGATTCATTCCACAGACATTGTTGCTGATCAAGTCTTTGTTGTATGCATATCCGGCATGGGACGGTATCTTTATGGACGATAATGCTACTGTTGATTCAGAAGTGGTTGATGACTTCCGTCATTGACCGTGGCCGACCCATAGAATAGATCTTAACCCCATAGAGATTGTCTGGAACGCATTTTGGAACGACATGTTCAACAGCTCAGCTCCCATAAATCGGCTAACAGAAGTAGAGATGTCCTTGGTGAACTTCCATTGACTTATGAGTACTCTATAAAATTGTGATCAGTCCAGTAAGATATTGAACACATACTAGTTCTAATTCATTGGCTTATGTGCGTGTGGGGGGAGGGGGCATGTTTGTATATATACAGCTGAGGAAAATTGTTCAGTTTCTTGCTCTTCGTAGGTATACAATTCGACCGTGGACGTGACGCACTGCAAGTGCAACCATTTGACCACGTTTGCTGGAGGGTTTGTGGTAGAGCCAAATCCCATAGACTTTGCCTACGTTTTCGCCAATGCGAGCTTCAGCGACAATCTGACCATCTACATCACCATCATTGTCACGTTTGTCTGCTTCATCATCTTCCTCCTGTGGGCGCGGCGGCAGGATAGGAAAGACCGGGAAAAGGTGAGACTATGATTTCTTGATTGACCATCTTCTGAGTAAAGCTAATGAAGTGGTCTCAATAATGTCTGAATTTCAGATTGGCGCGCTGTCTCTTCCTGACAACAATCCTGACCACAAGTATGTGTACGAGATCTTAGTGTTCACCGGCCATGCCAGAGAGGCATCGACCGATTCCAAGGTCAATTGAGTTTTTAGTCTCACTTGTGCTCTTGAATTCTTTCCATGTACAACTAAGTTTTTTTTTGTTCTTTCAGGTTTCGTTTGTCCTGTCCGGAGATAAAGACGAAACTGAGACCCGCCATTTTGGAAAGCACAAACGGAAAGTTTTCCGTCGCGACGGTATAGATGTGTTCGTCATGGCAACGCCTCGGTCTGTGTCCTAGAAGTTGGCAAATGGAAAGTGAATGAATATCCAGGAATGTCAGTTCTGTTCGTTGCAGATGTAGATCTAACTGAGCATGAGTCATGGATGACATGCCTTCCAATCTAGTCCCGGAAAGGTCTGGTGAGCGTGCTGGCCAGTGAAGTTGATGGAGCATGCTGAGTTAGATGAATATGTCGTCCCATAAAGATGATATTCTGGACGTAATATGCCCCAGCACTCAATGTCCCCACTAAAACACCACATATGCGCTACCGTTGACTGTTACAGCATCCCGTCTGGACGTCACATTACTCCCTCCTCTCACCTGGTCTTTGACAGACACATACACGAGTATCATTTACGTCCAAACAGAAAACTGCTTTCGTGACTGAACACACGATCTCTATTGATCCATCCAAGCAGACTGTTTTTGGTACCATCACAGGCACATCTGACTGCTTTGTGAATGGTCCTGCTTTCCAGGAGACGTTTGTGGAGGTCTGAGCTATAGATGTGGTGTAGCTGTGATTTGAGGGTATGTAACTGCTCAGTCTGCTGGAGTGGCCCTTTGAACGAGCTGATGGTCTGCGGTCCTGAGCCACTTCTGTGTATGAAATTCTTCTAACTCTCTGCTCAATTTGGCGGAAGGATAGTACTGGACTGTTTGATACACCTGAAACAACAACATCTGGTACCACCAGCACTCCCTCTGGATGTTCATTTTTTACTGCCAACCGTGTAGTTGATGATCTCTTTTGTTGTTCATTTCTTCAACTAGTTAACATTTGTTTCATTTTGTCATTAGGTCTCTGGGGCAGTTGCAGTTCCTGAGGATCTGGCACGACAACTCTGGAAAGGGCAACATGGCGACGTGGTACCTGGATTACGTGGTCGTCCATGACGTCCAAACAGGAGAGAAATTTGAGTTTATCGTCAACAACTGGTTTGCACTGGAAGAAGATGACGGCCAGGTAAAGCACTTTTCATTGTTCAATACGACTTAACTGCAAAGATACCATAGTCTCCACTTCTCTTTTCTTGTATACCCTAAAAAGGTGGAACGGAATCTAGACTCATTTTCTTGGTCCTGTTGCAGATCGACCGGGTGATTCCAGTGGCCAGCAAAGACCAGCTCACCGAATTCAGTCACCTGTTCTCAACCACCTCCCACAAGAACCTTGCCGACAACCATCTGTGGTTCTCGGTCTTCATGCGCCCTCCGCGCAGCCGATTTACCAGGTGCCAGCGCGTGTGCTCGTGCATGGCACTGCTGTACTTATCCATGCTCGTCAACGCCATGTGGTACGGTACTGTCCCCGAAAACCCCAGGGGGAATGCCTTGAAATTCGGACCTATGAACGTGAGCATGGAACAGGTGAGTGAACGTTTCACGAAGAATGAGCTTGGTTTATTTAGAGGTGTGTGTGTGTGTGTGACGCAGTACTTGTTTCTTTGTTTTGCAGATTAGTGTCGGATTCATGTCGAATCTGATCGTCTTTCCTCCCAGTTTCCTGATCATCTTCTTGTTCCGCAAGTCGAGACCCAGGAAGCTTCGACCTTCCAGGATTACTTCTGCTTTGAAGAGTTCAGGTAAAAGATCTTTAAGTTTAAGAGCAGGTCCTTGCTGCTTTTAGGTGTAAATGAAGGTCAAACCTAAATGATATGCATATTGTTGCCATCAACCTGGGGAAATGACTGAGGCCATTATACAGGAAGTTTCATAAATGGTGTCCCATCTTTAGGTCCAAATAACGGCTCAAGGGGAACAGATGGGGGGAAAATGAATATTGATTATTTGGTTTTGATGTCCAGTAATTCCGAATAAGAATATTTCGCGTCCCTGGGGGTGAAGGGGTAAATTTTGAAAATTTTAATTTTATAGGGGTAGGGGTTAGACCCCATGTGTTATTTAGAAAGTTGTAGAGCATCATGTAAAATGTGGGTTTTAGCAAAAAAAACGGTGAAAAAATCTCAATCCCTGCCCCCTTTATCGAGTGGGTAAAGTGAAAGGTATGGCTAGCCGATATGGACAAAAACTATATTTATTAGAAAACAGTAGGGCCTACATTTGGAAAATTAATGAGAATGAATGAAAAAAATTAGGGCCCATTAGCTTTTCAGGGTAACGACTCTAATAAGGACCTCTTCTATCATCTCCCAAAAAATCTGTACTCAATTCAAAAACACCTTGTATAAGATGTTTGAATGTCATTTGTAAATAGTGAAAATAATAAGGGTGAAAGGATCGACCCTTGGGGTACCCCTACGCTACGAGCCATCGGTGAAGAGGTCAAATCGAACAGTTTTAGAAATACAAGGTGATTATAATTAAAGTCCCTTTGTAAAAATGCTATAAAAAACAACCATGAGTCCGAATGACTTCAAATTTGGACTGAGCATTCTTGAAGAAGGGGCATTTGATATAGGATAAGAAAAAAATAGTTCCAAAATTTATCACTAGATGGCGCTGTAAGCGGCATAACGGAAGCGGATTCAGCTAGAAGTGACATTTTGAATTGAAATATGACGAGAACGCCATGAGGCCTGCGTTTTTATAACACATGCAATGTCTCATGCGCATGCGTATCTTTCAATTTGCATAGTACAAATCCTCCTAGGCATAATATGCCGCTTACAGCGCCATCTAGTGATAAATTTTGGAACTATTTTTTTTCTTATCCATATCAAATGCCCCTTCTTCAAGAATGCTCAGTCCAAATTTGAAGTCATTCGGACTCATGGTTGTTTTTTTATAGCATTTTTAAAGGGACTTTAATTATAATCACCTTGTAGATACGTTCGGTCAAATAGGATTTTAACCAAAACAAAGGTGGACCATATATCCCGTATTGACGGGACAACTTACAAAGAAGTCTTTCTATATGAACTAGATCCAAGGCCTTGGAGAGTTCGATATATACAGCAACAATATGATTTATATTGAGAGCCCTCTTGGCAGACACAAATTCAATAAGTTCATAAGAAGCAGTAGCAGTACTTCTTTTCGGTACAAATCCGTGTTGGCTAGTAGTTATAAAATCATTTGAAAATCTATATTGGGAAAGCCGAATGTAGACAAGCCTCTCAAGGACTTTCGCTAGTTAGTAAAGGACTTTGGGTCACCCTTTTTAAATATGGGTGTAACCCTAGCTTGTTTAAAAACAATATTTATAAATAGATCTTGATAAGTAGTGCTTTTTGTGTAATTTCGATTATTTAAGTACGGTAAGTTTTAAATTTTATAAATTGCACAACTGATTTGTATCTTTTCTGAATTTTGTATAATTTTTTGAATAATTATCCAACTGCACAATTTAGCATTTACTAACTTCAGTTTTGTATGTTTTTTGCCTCCACTCTAAGATGCCGGTGGCAGTTCAAAGCAGGCCGACAGCAAAGGGACTGCCAGAGGCCATTCGTCTAAATCGGCCATCTACAAGCGCAGCAAAAAGTTCACGCTGCCCTGGTGGTGCACCATCATCGCCTGGTTCCTGTGCATCGCCTGCATGCTCGTCTCCGTCTTCTTCCTGTGGGCCTACGGCATCCAGTTTGGCAACGAAAAGACCAAGAAGTGGATCACCTCGCTCATCATCTCCTTCTTCATGTCCATCCTCATCACTCAGCCCATCAAAGTGAGTGATGGACTGTTGGACAGGGAATGATTGGCGGGTCTTCGATGGTCTAACTCATTTTGGTCTTTCTGCAGGTGTTCTTCATGGCGTTCCTCTTTTCGTTGATTTGCAAGAAAGTGGAGACGGACGAAGACGACGCCGATGAGGATGAAGAAGATCCTGACTTACAGTACGACGAACAGTGGTTGAATGCGCGTAAGTATAGTCCTCGTTCGTAGAGAGTCGTTTCACGCACTTTTTGATGAAGCACGTGTACTTCACTAACATTTTAGCACATGTGCCTCACAACTTTTTAGTATCGCAGAAGGAGCACTGTACCTCATCATCATTTTAGTACCTCAAAAGCAGCATGTGACTTCACCGGCGTTTTAATATCTCAGAAGGAGAACTTGTATCTATTCATCATTTCAGTATATCAGAAGCAGCACATGTACCTCACCAACATTTCAATACCTCAGAAGCAGCACATGTACTTCTCCAATATTTTAGTACCTCAAAACAGCACTTGTATCTCACTAAGATTTTTAGTATCTCAGAAGCAGCATATGGCCTTACCAACAATTTTAGTATCTCGGAAGCAGCACTTGTACCTCGCCAGCATGAATTCACTAGATTCACTTGTACTTCTGCACGCTTTTGCACTGTCTCTCTAAGCGTTTCCAGGCCTTTATGTTTTGCTGTCTCTTCTTTCTTCTGAACCTAGAGGATCCGACAAGGCCGCGGGCCTCGAAGCACAAGTCGGCGCTCGACCCCCAGGAGATGGAACAGGCCAAACAGAACCGGCTCAAGGAGATGAAGACTGGGTCAATCCTGCGTGAGATTCTTGGCTATATTTTCATCTTGTGGATCCTGTCGGTGGTGGGGCTGAGTTCGAGGGACCCGAACGCCTTCCTCATGAAGAGCACACTGGACAACGGCTTCGTCAACAAAGGATTCAACGATGTGAGTCGGTTCTTGAAATAAGTCCATCTAATGAACAGTTAACGTTAGGGACTTAGTTTGTTCTCTTCATTTCAGATCGCCACAGTGGATGACTTTTGGGACTGGTGCCACAGAGTTTTGTTGCAAAACCTGCGCGCACCCAGGCTCTACAACCAGATGCCTCCTTTTGGCATGAAGGGCTTTCTTCGAGACCAGGTCAACAGGATGATGGGGTATGCCATCATCCGACAGGTCCGAATGCGGAAAGGTCCGTAACCTTCTGGAAGGTCTGTTTGAACCAGCGCGCGGAAGTTTTAATGCGTTTTTTCTTGTTGAACAGGTGAATGCAAGCCTACAGCTTACATGAGGACCTTTTTCAAGGAATGCACTGGTGGAACCACTGATCTCGTTGCTGAAGATAAAAACACGTACGGTGTTCGCTGGAACACGTCCGAAGGATCTAAGAATGTGAAGTCCGCCACGTATGACGAGGAAATGCTGATCCATGGGTGAGGATGATTGGGTTCGTGCTGAAGTTGGCGCTTTTTTTTGGCGTTTCACGTGAGATTTCTTTACTTTTTTTACAGGCCGTATCGATATCGAAGTGCCAGTGAGTTAAATGGTACCTTGACTATTGGGTATTTGTCGACTTATTCTGGAGGCGGCTATGTCCTGGAGCTGAGAGGAAATCTCGACAAGCTGGGGGATCGGTTGAGGTCTCTGAAGGAGGAAGGCTGGGTGGACAAGTACACGCGCGCACTGTTTTTGGAGTTCTCTGTCTTCAATGCTCAAGTCGAGCTTTTTGGAGTTGTCAAGCTGCTGGTGGAGGTGTCGCCAGAGAGTGGTGTCGTACCGAACCCTTTCACGGCTGCACTCAACTTTGTGAACTACGGCTCTGGTATGTACGGATTTCTAATCTTTGCGCAGGTCATCTTCGTTATTTGGGTCGTGTACTCGACTGTGAAGTTCCTGCTGAGCCTGTGCCGGGAGAAGTGCCGCGTGTTCACGCAGTTTTGGAACTGGATCGAGTTACTGATGCTCGTGTTTTCTTACTCCTCCATCGCCATGTTTGCTATTCGGTTCATTACGCTACGCCAGGCCATCAAGTTGTTCAACGACACCAAAGGCGACCGGTACATCAACATCCAGTGGGTTCAGCAAGTGGACGTCCTATTCAATAATTGCATCTCGATTGTCGTCTTCCTTGGTATGATCAAGTTTAACAAAGTCCTGCGCTTCAACAAGCGCATTAGCGCCCTCCCACGGACTCTCCGGAAGAGCGCCTCTGACCTGGCAGGCTTTTTCGTTTTCTTTCTCCTGTCCATCTTCGCCTTTGCTTCTCTCTTTTATCTCTTCTTCTCAGGGCAGCTCTTCAACTTCCGGAACGCGCTGAACACATTCCTGTCCATGTTCTCCATCATGCTCAACAAGTTCACGTTCCAGCTTTATGTGGAGGCGCAGCCTGTCGTGGCTCCCATCGTCTTCTTCACTTTTACTCTCTACGTGAACTTCTTCCTCATTAACATTTTCCTCTCCATCATCATCGGCTCGTTCGAGGCCATCAAGAAGGAGCTGATGAACGAGCCTGACGAGTATGACGTCATGGGATTCATTTCGAAACGCCTCAAAGGCGTCCTCGGCCTGGGGCAGAAGCGCAACAGGAGGCGCCGCCCGATGGCTGACACTGGAGTCGACGACGAGGAGGATAAAGCTGATGCAGCCACCAAGGAGCTGCCACACAAGGTCGACCGATTGTTGGACCATATCAACAGCGTCTACTTCGACGGCAAGCTAGACCTCAGCTCCAAGGAGATGATGAGGATGTACGGACGGAAGAAGACCCCCTTTTTCAGCAGGCCTGTGGCCACTTATGGAGAAGAAAACCCCACCGTGTTCCTTTCTAATTAGCACCAACACCTTACCACTCGTTGCCCCTTTCCTATGATTGTTGTACTCACCACTTTTCCTATTCTGTAAGCATCATCAGTCCATTGTGTCCTGTTTTTTTGTACTCACTGTACATGGAATAAAGAATACTTGGGTTCAAAAACGTGTTTCGTGGTTATTAAGTAACCTAATGGTAACATTATGATACCCCCTAGAAATTTTCAATGCCAATATATAGCATATAGTACATCAAACAACTCGTAAGGGCAAACTAAAAGCGAATATTACGTTATTAGGTGCGTTTTCGCAAATTGGTTCAGTGGTACCTGTTTTATTGATACCAATATGGTACCATTGGAAATTTTCAATGCTTAGATATGGCATGTAATATATCAAACGACTCCTAACGAGCTGTCGTGAACCAATATAAAGGAGTAGTTAATGAGTTCGAATATGGTCAGTTTTGATTCAGCGGTACATGCGCTAATGATACCATTATAGTACCATTGGAAATTTTAAATGATTAGATATGGCATGTAATATATCAAACGACTCGTAACGACCTGTCATGAACGAATATAAAAGAGTAGCTCATAAGTTCGAATATTGAGTAGGGCAGGGTGAATTGGTTAGCGTTCAGCATTATTATTTTTTTTATTTTTCACTTTTTTTTTGGCAGCATCCTCTCCAGACTATTATCAACAAAAGTTCAATACGTATTTAAGCTCTGCCATCAATTACAACATTGAAAGAAAATTTCAAAATATGATTGCTAAATTTTTTAAAAAGTGTGTTAGTTAACCAATTAATCAAATGTTTATGCGAATGTGCTGGGATTTACATAAATATACATAAATGCACGTCATGTGCTTAAATTATGGTGTACGTACATAAAATAAATGGTGTAAAAGTTATTAATGCATCTAGTGCTATTATCCATTGCACCCGTTCAAACATTCTCCCATTCAACCGAAATCTTCTTTTTGACTTGAAAAGGAAATGCTCCGTTGGATTTTGAAGCTAATGAAAAAGCATTAGAATGTACCTAAAAGAGCTCTCTATCAATAAACACAACTTCACAGTCACTTGTGTAATAGTAAGTTCAGTGAATTCATAGCAAATCGTGCTGTATCTCTGAAATGTTCGGAATTTGTGGCGTCTGTTTCAGATACCGCAGCCCCTCTCAAATTGCCAGGATGATTAAACAAGACTTGATTAATCGATAACAAACGTTTTCCGTTTCTCTGGAGACATCGTTTGTGATCCAGCAACATTCAAATAACCAACTACCCAAATCACCCTCCTCACCAATTCACCCTGCCCTGCTCTGTTTGGTACGTTTGATTCAGTGGTACACCATGGCATGTAATATCTCAAACAACTTGTAACGAAATGTCAATAACGAATATAGGGGTGAGTCAAAAGCTTGTCCCCACCCTCATCTTACAATTTCAAACCGAGTGGAGATAGATACAAGTCTGATGCAGGCGACATATAGAAAGTTAGGTAGAGGGTAAACAATGGTAGTGCCAAATTTGATCTTTGACCTCGAATTTTGCACCTGTTACATGTAGAGAAAAATTTCCGATTGTACAGTTGTGGAGCTCAAAACGCTGATTTTAACAATAAAAAAGAGATTAAAGATAAACACACTACAGCCAGCTCGGTGGCTGAGAGCGTTAAGGCGCCGTTGACCTCAGTTTTTGCATCTTCCAGTCTGTAACTTTGTAACAGTGGGGTCATTTGAAGGCTGTGGTGTATGTAGAGAAGATATCGTACATTGAACATCCGTGAACGGACATAGCTTTGAACGCTGATATAACTTAAAACATGTTTTCGTATAAAAAAGTATTTCCATTTATACCCGTCGCATTTTTTTAAAATCTTACATTTTTTTTTATTAGAAAATATAAACTTTCAGTTTTTCATTCTTATAATTTTTTTATTGTAAGAATAATCTGGTGCGGGGGTACACTGTACAAATGGCGGCGTCCTGTTTGCGTTGGTTTGTTAGCAAACAACGATATATTCCTCGAAACAGGTATTGTAATACATCAAAACGTAAGTAATTTAACCGTCTTTACGTTAGTTGTTGAGTTTTTATGTAATGGAATAAGATATGATTTTAAAACCGCATAATTTGGTCGAATGTCGCGGATTTCACGTTTTGGATGTACAGTAACTCTGAACGCGTAAACACTCCGAAAAACCAATACAGGTATATTTTGTAATCTGTTTTTCTATTATTTGTCTGTACCGACAACTAATTTTCATTTTCTTCTTTTAGTTTTTTCTTTTTTTTTTTTTGTTTACCCTAAATCTCGTTACCATTGATGGTACCCTCAATCTCGTTACCATCAAGTTAAGGGTCTAGAGGAGTGTAGGTCAAAAGCCCCTAGGTTCAAAAGCCCCAACAGACAGCTAGGACGCTCCTCCATATGGTATATGAATGGGACTTTTGCAGTGGCCTGGTTCATGGTTAGTCACTGACTTTTCCTGGCTAGTTAGCCTGAACATAAATACTATGTGATTAATAACTATAAAAGAAATACAACACACTGATCACATAACTAACTAACCAATCCATCATATAAATCGCATCATGGATCGTTTTGTTTACAAATCCATCTTTGAGGACATTATTCTTTCTTATGACGCCTCCTGAGTTGCCAGATAGCACGCTATGCATGCATTTTCATTACTTTTTAAACAGATCTTATATTTTGCAGAAACTTGGATAATACTAAATAAGGTCATTTGTCCACAAGATTTTATCATACTTAACCACAGATGGGCATTTTGACGATAAGGTCATCTTCAACGCGCTGTAAACTGTAATTAACCTTGTGGAAAACTGACTTTGTCCTTCTAGAAACTGCCGGCGTAACAATTTGCAGTTTGCTGATAAGGTAAGCCTAAAATGATTGCAAAAGTGAACAGAACAGGGGCAGTAGTGAAAAACGAACCAGAAACCGAGCCCAGCCTACCCATAACACAGTGAAGAAATGGCGTCCTTAGAAATCCCATCTACATAGCGCCAAATGGTCTAGAAAATGTCTCAAAGTGTTCGACTCACATTTGAGGAAATCCTGAAATTGCAGGGTCGGCATAAGGCTCGTGGTCATCATCTGAAGGCTCATCCACCAACGCCAGAAAACTCTACGAACGGTCCCTGGACATGGCAGATGGCAATAGGTGGTCAACTATACCTTGATGACACTAATAAGCTGCGAGGTATTCATCACAGTCACGAGGATGGCAAAGAACGGATAATACTTTTGATAATGTAATGCTTCCAATATTAATTTCATTCAAATTCCGAGTATCGATTGAAGGAAGACTAGTTTATTTTCTTATTCTGTTATTTTCCTTAAAAGGGTGTAGCGTTTCCTTAGAATTTGCAATCTATGTTGAAACTTTCCGTTAGTCTTTTGGAACTCAAACCTCCAACAAAGAACCGGAAGCCTTATTGTGTGGTTCTAGTCGAAGACTGTTTCCATGCCTTTGAGGCGTGGAAAGGAAAGGAATGCGAAAACAGTCTCCTGAAAGCTCCTTTAGAGCAAGAATGATGTTGCGCTGAATATTGACGTGACTGGTGAATAGAGCGGAAAAAGGACTGCCAAGTTTTGTTTTTTTTTTGTTTTTCTTAACGCGATGTGATTAAAATGCAACTGTTTTGCATAAATGTGTTTGTGGCACTCATTATTCACGCTTCCTAATTGTTTTTTTTTATCGATTGGTTGCTAATTGCGTGTTTCGATTTCCGAATGTTTAAGAGAAGCTTCCATCGCTCGTTTCTTGGACTTAGAGAACTGCGATGCTTTAGGGAGCAGATATGGAAATCTTAACGTTGGTAAGGACTTTCCAGCTATGTGTATAATAACAATTTAGTAACTAAATGGTTTAAAGAATATTATTATTATTATTATTATTATTATTATTATTATTATTATTATTAAGATTTAAGATTATTGTATGTTTTTTTAGACTTTTGATAGCCTATTTGTTGAAGTAGCGAGCGATATTTTTTTTTATAAAACTTTTTAAAAATTATCATTATAGATATGTACGGAGAGCAAATTTGTATCAATTGATTGTTAGGAAATTGGATTGTCCCAATTTGTTATGTAAACATTAATTGAACAAACCCTGGTCAAAAATATGGAATAATCCAAGAAGCGTTGAGAAATGGTTAGTTAGAGACGTTGCTGGGCTTACATATTTCACAATACTTATAATCTGACACGAAATAATACATGGAATATTGGTATTAACTCACATACAAAAAGGAGACGCCTATATTATTAAACAAAAAATTAGTTAAGGCATTGTTATCCAACGATATAAGGGTTTTAGCATCAAAATGTTATGAGCATTAGCAGCTCGTGACTATAACAAGCGGAAGGGCACAAATTTTTCAAATACAATGGCTGCTGAAAGAGAAAGAAATCAAAGGACTATATAATTAATAGCTAAAATTTTAAGCAACACATTATAAATATAAACGATTTCAGGTTTCTGAATTTCTGGTTTAAAATTTATTGCTTGATTTGAGATAGAGGCCTCATGGCCCCTACCAAGAGACTTACATAATTTTTAATATATATTAGCTAAATTTTTAAGTACCACACTATGATTAAACAAGATTTCAGGTCCCTAGGCCTTTCCGTTCAAATGTTATAGCTTCAATTGTAGGCCCGGAGGGCTATATCAGTCTCCTTGAATATTGTCTAAAATTTTTAAGTAACGCACTGTAAAAATACAAAACTTCGAGTTCTTAGGCCTTTTTATTCAAATGTTATAGCTTGATTTTTGATTTGGGCTTCAGGGCCCCTGTCGAGACCTAAGAGGCTTAAATCAGTTTTTAGTGTATATTATCTAAATATTTTAGTAAACTACTGTAAGTATATAAAATTTCAGATTTCTAAGCCTTTTCGTTCAAACATTATAGCTCTGTTTGTGTTTAGTGCCGCTGCCAGGACCCCTGAGGACTATATAAGTTTTAGTGTATAATAGCTAAACTTTTAAGTAACACATCAAAAATATGCAAGAATTCAGTTTTCTGGACTTCTAGTTCAAAAGTTATAGCTTGACTTGTGATTGGGGCCTCAGGGCCCCTTTCGAGACCCAAGAGGCTTATATCAGTTTTTAGTGTATATTAGCTAAATTTTTAAGTAATTTTCTATAAGTAAACAAAATTTTAGATTTCTATATCTTTTCGTTTAAAAGTTGTAGCTTTGCTTCTGTTTGGGGCCTCTGGGGCTCTGGATACTGAATTTCACGCCTTTACGTACCTAAATAGCATATAGCAACATATATGTTGTCCTCTCTGAATCCCACCCCCGTAATTCTGACCCCAGTGTACCAATCAAAACAAAACTAAATAGTGCAGATGGACATACCCACAGGAAGCTACATTCCAAATTTCAATCCTCTATCTCAAAAAATGTAGAAATTATGAAGGGGTACGCAGTTAAGACATTATAAAACCATTAAGTAGCTCCATTCTTTCGCTCCTGAATTATATAGAATCATGCGTCGACAAAGCTATTTCACGTGCGCGCGCCGATGTCAGTAATGCTTAAAAGATGAACAGAAAGTAACAATGTATTCCTTCTTGATAAATCGATTGTTATATGACATGCCATTAACTTGGTATTCTTTACACTCACTGTTTTAGCACGTGAATTCGACTCGAAGGGGTCCACGAAAAATTCTGAAAAGTTGATGCGGCCGAGCTAAGACTTTGATGGCCATAATTCTGAAAACAGAATTTGAAAAAGTTAATCCGTTTTCAAGTTATCGTGCAAACGGCGGACGGCCGGATAAACGTACAGACCAAGGGCGCATTCTTATAAAATAGTAGCGAGGCGAAAACTGTACATTAAATTTTTTTGAGAAAAAGTGATTGCTACGTGTATTATAAATGATATTGGAGCTCAAACAACAGTTTTTAGAATTTTTGTGTGGTTATAAACGATACAGAAGCCCAAACAACAGTTTTAGGATTTTTGTCTGTTTGTCTGTATCTCTGTTTATATGTTAGCGGTTGGCGCCAAAACTACTGAAGGGATTTAGTTGAAATTTGGTGTGAAGGTTATTTAGTACCTGAATCAACATATAGGATACTTTTTTCTGCAGGAAAAAGTCTCATTCCCACGGGAAAAAACAACAACTGGTTCCAGCAAAAATATGTCAACAGATGTCGCAACGAGTAAATCGCACAATGATTTTTGTTCCTTACGAATCTATATATAAGTAGAATAATTGCCAACAGATGTCGCCAAGATGCATATGTCGAGTACTTCGTGAGGGGAGCATATTTCGAGTTCTTCGAGTATAACAAAATCTGTATATATTAATTGACAACTTGCTCTCGCATCACCAGCCCTGACTCACTATTTATTTTGGCTGCCGAAGGTAAAACAACGAACGTAGAAACAAATAAACACAAACTGGTATGTCGGAATGATACATTCGCACCGCACAGGCTGACCACGAGATAATGATACAGATTTAAAAAAAATTGTATTTTTCAATAAGAGGAAGCTGTTCATGTCATTTACATTGTGTTTGTTTGAGGTGATGAAATGAATGCTTCTGCCATTTCTTCATTTTTACCAAAAAAAAAATAATTTCTCTAAAAAGGCTTAGCCCATTTCCATAAAAAATGTTTCAATGCATAATTTTAAATGTTCTTTTATGTTCTTTTGGAACACCTTTTTCGTCGTTTAAGTAATGAACGTCAATTAGGCGGTATTATTTGAAGAGGAAAGTGGATTTTAACCAGAATATGCGTCTAACTTTAAGGAAACGTTCGCAGCAAAAAAAAAGCATGTTTGAGAAAAACGTGACATTATGCGGTTTTTGAAATGACCGATTCAATTATAGGCTATAAATCTTCTGAAATAAAAGCATCAAAAGCCTCATCGTATTGCTGTAAGGATTAAAACAAAGAACTCTCAACACGTAAAAGTATTACGTAAGTTATACATAGATTGCTCTAATTTTAAGCAATACAACATTTAATAATAAACTGGTTGATGCGTTTCGAAGTAAACTTCATCTACAGAGTCAAGCGAAGAACAAAGAAAAACATGGCTTATGTTAACACTTGAATTATTTAATAGAGATGCAAGATCTAAACTGCGAATGTCTTGAAGCCTTATCTTATTGTCAGAAAAACTCATTAAGTGTCACTTCGGATGAAAAACTAGTATGCCGGATTTTGCTTATACGCTATAGGAGTTCACTGTTCGGACAGTAAAAAAAATCTATAAAAATCTTTATTTTGAGAAATTAATTTAAGAATTTTTAAGAAATTAAGAAAATTTTTACTTTAATTTTATTTTATTTTAATCTGGAAGAGTGATTTTAAGAAATTTGATGGTGAAAAGTGTTTTGGGATATATTTTAATTATCGAAGGTCAATTTAATTTAATTTCAAATTTTAATAAGAACTTTTTAATTTGAATGTTTAAGAACTAATAATCTATATTTATTTTAAAGATTCTTAAAATTTTTATGTCTTCTTTATATTTACTTTGATTGTTAGTTATACGTAGGTAATTGAATGTTTTATAATTCAGATAATATAAAGTTTAAATTTAGTTAAGGTAAACTGTTGTAGTCACTAATAGCATTGAAAGGAAAGCACTAAGAGGCATGCTCGGCCTATTAAGTACCTTGCAAATACGTTCGCTGCAATGAGGGCTATCATTTTGCTTATACGTACGGATTCAGATCATTATGTGATAGGACCAGACGTGAGTGTCTCTTCCTGTATGAACTCACCTGAATCAGAAGTGGCAGTTTTCAGTTGCAGCTCCACGACGAAGAAATACAAATTGGTATACCCAGTTATAAATAGCTCAAAAGTAGTGAAAACAGTATAAAGTTTAAGATAGAACTAACAAAAAAGATTTTTTTTAAAATATTTATTTCTAATCGTCTAATATTACATAATTTCCGAACATGTTTCTTAAAATAATTCAATTCCTGTAGCATGATTTACTTTTGTGAAAACTTATTTGAACTCAATTACCGAATGCAATTTATTTCCAAGTAATACTTTTATTAGAAATTTTAACAAACTATATTTTTATTTGATCCGACATTTATCTGAAATGAATGGTAAGAGTTTTACATAATCCACAGCAGTGCAATTGATTTCCCATAAAAACTGAGTACAAAATTCTAAATATCTCATAATTATATTTATTATTCATTATTAACAGTAATGAATTTCATCTAAAATAAAAAACGTTAACAGATTTAAGACATTAATGGTGGAAATACATAAAAATTGAAATTAGATCCTGAAAATTGAATTCCTTACTCTTTAGTTGCGTGAAAGTAAATTTCTAAATTCAAAGTTTTTAATGCTGAATAAGAGCCAGAGAAATCTACTTGTTCAACTGAAACTAACCCAAGAATCAAAATGTGAACCGGTTCACCTGAGAATTCGACCAAATTACAAGACTCAACTGAACTACATTTGAAAACAAAGTGGAAACCAAATCTAAAAACTGCATACCTAAAGCCTGCCTGGTCCTGAGAAATCAATCTAAAAGCACAAGCTCAATCCTATAAATTCAATACTCGCAAAAATGCTATAAATCTACGAATTAGAATTCTCGTCTTCTTATTCAGCATTAAACCCCTTTAAAATACGCAAGTTAAACGATTAAGTAAAGAGCAAGGAAGTACAGTATCAATAACCATAAACTTAATTATTTTCATTTACATTTAAACATCTGAGGTAAGGCATTTAATTAAAATCTTCAAAGAATATTGATCAGTTACTCTTTAATAAACTTAATATTTGGTTATTATCCTGTTGTCTTTGATGAATCTTGGGTTGCAGTCCAAATCTGGAATAATCAAGTTAAAAAAACTTCAATAGAAAATAGTAAAAATGGAGACAATCAAATTGATACAAAGTATTTTGAGATTATTAGAACTGACAGACTTCGACAATAAGTAAATCTAAGATTTTCAGAACAATTAGCCAAAGCCGAACACTCACTTTTAAGATTAATTATCAGGAAAAATGTTCATTATACAATTACAACATGACGATTCAATTTTAGTGCTTAACAACTGAAGAAGGCTACATCCGAATTTCACCTGACGAATTCATGAGAGTATTGCAATGGGTGATGTCGAATATCTTCCGAGGCCTTTGGCAGTGAACTGTATAAAATATTAAATAGGAATTTCTTGGTTTAGAACAATCTTCAATTAAAGAATAAGCAACATCACACTTCTTATGGCGAAATAAATTAGGTAGAAAATAATACTACAAGCATGAGCGATAATACAGGAATCACAGTCCTACCTTTGATTTATACCTTGTATTCCACAAATTCCTTGACGGGATGGATTATTGTGTAGATTCCTCATTGCTTCACGTTACATCATAGATTAGATCCTCGAGTTATCCCATTTCAAGTTGCCAATATGCTCCCACAGAAGTATATTAGGAAAAGATAAGGAGACCAGTTTCTATTACTTTAAAGAAAAAAAAATTCAAAATAACAGTTTCGTTGTCTAATTGAAAAATAGTGCATACATTATTGTGCGTGTTACGTTTTTTAAAGTATATACATACAAAATAGGTACATGGAAATGTCAACTAAAACGCAATAAGGTACCAGAATAAAATTAAAAGGAATTAAAAAATTTTTACGTTTTGGTTCCTCCACTGTTTTACATTCCAGCGCTAAGCGTTAGTATTTCGATTTTTGGGTTGAAGTTGCCAACATGTTTCCACAGAAAGAAAAATTCCATCGAAATAGATTCGCTTTTCAATAGAATTGCATCTGGAAAAGAAATATCTAACAAAAACAGCACATTAACGTATTGTTACAGGAATCAGATCTAAGCGGTTTTAATGACCAAGCAAAGTGAGAGCAAATGGAGCCAGAAACTGGACACAACTTGACAAGAACGACAGGAAACCACTAATCCTCATAAGATATTTATTAAATTTTACTCTGTTCTGATCAGGTCTTTGTATACGCTGAAGAAGGCAGCTTGGCTGCCGAAATGCGCATACGTCTTAATAAATATCTTATGTGGATTAGTGGTTTCCTGTCGTTCTTGACCAAGCAAAGTTTTAGCTTTCAACTTAAAAAATAAAAAAAAATGGATCTTTATAAACTAGTACTCACGATCCTTGGTAACAGCGGCTTGTAACATTGCTTCCCATCTGCAGCAAAATGTTTATCTAGAATAACTTGTGGAAAAGTAATGGCAGAAGTTTAAAATAAAATAAGATTTTCCTTAGCCTACTAACTGAACAAACAACCGTAAAAATAACATACGCGAGATCTATATCTAAAACTTATTCCCATAACTTAAAACATAATGAAGCACATAATCTACTTGTGTTAAGATAATGGTGTTATGTTAGTGGAGGCTTGTTAAATTGGGAAATTAAGTAAATTTGCTTCTTTATGCTTAGATTCTCTTTTTCTTGGAGTAAAAAAACAACTCCTTTCTTAGAAACATTAATTAGTAATAATCAAAGTTATAATCCCATGAGCTCAATCCCTCGAAATGTACAAAACATACACGCAAACACAGAGACGGACACACACGTACATTACATACACAGAAAACAAAGACTAAACGGTGCCAAATACTTAAATAATATAAAACTAGAAAATCTACAAAAGTTACAAAATTTATAATGTTCACAGTCTCTTCACATAGAAAACTGCACAGGAACAAATTCAGAAGTGTTCGTCTTGAAACTGAGTAATATCTTTAGCCAAAAACATCTGAAACTACAACAGATGTTTAACGATATAACAATCTTGGTTCTTCCAGTTTGGAAAAATAGTTGAATCGAACACGATTTGCTCCAAGTGCTTCCATCAAGAATTGAACTGCACTGCATATTTCTTTCATTATCATATTCTGTTTTACAAAAACATGAAATTTACAACCAACTTCTTCATTGGACAGGAACGAAATCCGTCAACTTTCAAAGCACGATGATCCAAGCAAAGTTTCATTCCTACCTACTAAGAAATAAATCGCAAACATTTGACATGTACAGCCCTTTTCCCATACTACTAAGTACGCTCGTATACTATAAACCCTTTTCCTAAAGTCGGATCACAATTTTCAAAATCAGAAAGATTTCTCATTGACAATTAACAGTTCAAAAAGTCATTATTCTGCTTTGACAACATCCTCAGTCACAGTTATGATATCGAAGATGAGAAACGAATTTAATCACGTAGCACGAATTCGAAGCAGATCAAAGCTAACAAACTAGAAGGTACATGGGAAGTCTAGTAGAATTTTGATCCAGTTTGCGTAGCAGTATCCTTCACAAACTGCAGGAAGACACCGACAATTTTAGATCCTTTTTTAATTTTCGAAGTAGGAAACTGCAGTTTACTCGACAACAAATGAACTTCGTGAATCGTCAACTTTATTACGACTTGTGCAAAAGAAAATACGCTATATGCCCCTTACGGAGCAATAAGTACGTTCCCAAGTGATATCACAATTTTCAAAATGCTAAGTCACAAATTCACTGTTCAAAGAAACCACTGGAAGTTTTTTTGGTTTGATAAAGTCCTCAGTCGTGATTTCGACGCTGGAAGCTGAAAAAATTAAATTAGAGGACGTAACACGATGAATTCGAAGTCAAGTCAATATGAGCAAATTCTGATGCACAAGAAAGTTCACTCGCGACGGTATGTTGATAGAACACATACTCACACACGAACCTCTTTTGATGGTTTTTATCCAGCTTTGCGTAAGTTTATCACATTCAGTAAGCCACAAGCACAAACTGCTGAGAAACACTGACCACAATTAACACTTCTTAAATGTTCGAAGCAGAAGACTCTGCGATTTATTTGACATCACAGAAATTAAACTTATGCGTCCTCATCTTTATTACGACCTCTGAAATAAAGCAAATACACGACAAGCCTAAGGAAATCAAAATCAAATATATCTTCCTAAATATAATTAAAATACTTACAAATGTTAAGACTGCATCTTTTATCTTGGGCTTTGAAATGAAAGTTGGGTCGGTTCCTCTAAGATAAAGAGAAAAAGAAATATTAATTTAAGATACTTTATAAATGGTGATGCATAAAGAATACGTGATCCAATTAAGAAAATTCATTAAATATATTAAACAAAATATTAGACAAAAGAAGTGTTTCTAGTAGTTCGTATAAACTTAAAATACAAAAACCCATCATCCCATATGCTTTATAATTTAATGCTGTCAAATGAAACGTCATTTATCAATTTTGTACTGTTTGGAAAAATTCACGTTTTCTTTAAGCATATACAACAGGTTAAACCGCACGTTCTGTGTTTAAGGCAAGGATTTAGACGTATTGAGATAAATGCTCCCACAGGAATAGATTGGAACTCTATTCATCCAAATTCGAATTTTTAACCTGCAAAATTCGGAAAAAAGTATTAGAATTTATTTAATTAAAAAAATTAGAATAGGCTTAAAAATATGTAAACTTTAACTTAGTCCTAAAATTAAATAATCAATATTCTATTACTCACCGTTACGAATCTTAAAACCTAGAGACAGATCTTAAAACTAAAAACACAGATTGCCGGACAGCAAGCTTCCCTTTACACGCGGGAACCAAACTGTACGCACAATGTTTACAAACTAAAGATCGCTTATACCAACACTTACAAGTTGGTAAGTAGATACCTCAAAATAATGTGTAACCCTTGCCTTGCACCATGAGGAAGAAAACAGAAAGTTAGTAATTCACGCTTATAACGCTTTTACCTAACAACCCTAACAATGTTTTTATTGGTTGGTCACCGTTCAAGGACAGTCGGGTCGTATGGGCTCTTACGTAGAAATCCGACGTCAGTTTGTTTGGTAGGCCAGCCATGGTTAGTAAGGGGCAATCGAGATAGACAAAGAGAGATAGGTCAGCACCAGTATACAGCAGAATGCATACCGCCTGAGAAGGCATGGTACAAGGGCTGTTGGAATGAAACCAAACCATCTTATGGATTCACACCAACATCAAGGGTATGCAGTAGAACACGCTAATTGACGTGTCTACAGAAAGTTGTGGTCCTGTGTTTACTGCCTTGACACGGTTCACTCATCACCGGGCCATAGTTTCTAGGCAGTAATAGCTAAGTGTTATCCTGTGTTTGCTGTCCGCCCCGGTTTTCTCGTTACCGAGACAGACAGCAACCGCTAAAATTTTGAAAAAAAATCATTAAATTTTAAGTGAGTATTTTTAGAGTGTGAAATATTTTAAAAGCTATAGGGACAGGGAGGAATTTATAAGTGTTTAAATTCGTATTATGCGTATTACTTAAATCTAAAACTACTTAAAACTAACTTAAAATAAGTGAATGTCATAGTGTATATATGTGTATTTGTGTAGTTTCGTCGTCTTCAGCAGCCAAAACGTTGTCTTCTGCACCTGAAAATTTCATACCCTGAAAGACCTTCGACACCCACTTTCAATATAAAGGGATAGCGAGGTCTTTCCCCGTCCTTTAATTATTAAAATGACCTATCTTCGTGCGCTGCTGTCCTCTTCGGACTACTGAGGGTCCCACGTGGAGGGAAAGTGGTCCGCCTTTCCCTACCTAAACTTAAGCTAAACTAGCTTCTAAATTAGCGATTACCAAACATTCCCCTTTAACGTTAAGAATAAACTTAAAAATCAACATGCCTTGAAAAATAAAATTTGAATTTTGATAGGGTGGAGGGGGTGTAGAGAATTATCCAAAACTTTAATATTTTTATTTAAATTAACCTATGTTCTAATTAAGGTTCAAATGCAGTTTAGTAACTATTTGGTAATCATAGCACAGACAACCACGATGTTCCAAAACTTAACTATTACACCTTAAGAATCCCTCGTTGGGGTATCTGCCTGGATGATTTCCTAGAGCTAAAGCATTACCATTTCTCTAAAACCAACCAGATACCCATTCCATCGTAGTTCCTCTTCTGCTATGTTGTCATCACAGCTCAATGCCACACTCATCGTCACAATCGTCTCGTCACTCCATCAAATTCGAATTCATCACCCAGGAAATGCTAATTTTTAACTAATTTGGCTACTCATCACTAAAAATCTTTTGTAATAATCTTGAATTTGTGCTAATTTTACTTGATCAAACATGAAAGCTAAATTTTAATGAAAGCTCTCGCAAAAGTTAATATTAATAATTTTTTTTTTGCAATATTAAGAAATTGAATTTTTTTAAAATTTAATTTTTAGATTAAAAATTTATTATTAAAAATTGTAATATTTAAATTGAAAATTAAATCTCTAAGCAATTTAAGTTTCCTCAACTAGATTTTAAATTGGAAGTTAAAACCTCATTCAGCTGAAAACAAACAAAAAAAAAAAAAAATCTTAAATCTAAAATTTTCAAACTCCCAATTACAGAAATTAAAATTAACCCCCCGCCCATCATAAGCAAGAACTAAAATTACTTTGTGGTTGTCTGTGCTTAAAGATTAAAAATAAAGCATCCCCAACTAGGCTAATGATACAACAAAATCAAAAATTTAGAACCATATTTCCACAAGTGTGTTGAATTGTTTTTTGTGTTTGATAGGGAGTTAGGACGGGGGCATTACGGTTTACCTATCGCTAAGTGTTTGAGTGTCCACCGTAATTTTGTTGTCCTAAGTGGAAAACATGGTTCTCATTTAAGAAAGGACAAGGAAGAAAGGATAATTTATACTTATCTTTTGTATAAGAAGGCATATTCCATCATCCAATGAATTCATAAGTCTAACGGGAAAAGAATATCAGCAGATCCACGAGTTATTGAAATGGGACCAGATCCACTAGCAGTTCTTGCTACATAGAAGTCGACACACCTAGAAAATGAAATTCTAAAGATTATACACCTTTAAGTTTCCCAAATTAAGTTTTGAATTAAGATGACGAGCACGTTATCATAATCTTTATATTAATAGATATTAATAGTAATAATGACAGCATAAAACTGGTGAATGTGCCAAAATAATGCTGCGTTTGAAAGTCATCGCACTTGCTGTTATGGCTGAACTCATTTAATAGTTCTTAACATTCCATTTTCTCAAATTTTGTAATTTTAGAGTTTGCAGGTAAACAATTTACACGGGCACTAACTTTTTGCAAAAGAGCGGCACCCATTTTATTACCTGTTTTTGATACTGCCAGTTACGCCATCTGTCGGATAGTTGGTTGGCGAATAGGCCTCTCGGAAGTCACCATCAAGTCGTTCTTTAAGTAAATTATAAATATTAATATAGTCATGTGAATTAAGAAATTGTACTTCTTCATTAATATATCTATTAGATATCTACAAGAATAAACCGCTCCCTAGGTGTCCGGACTTTACAAAGTGTACTTTATGGCTAATGCGTAACGGTATTTTAACGGACTTTTAATGTATAAGCTCAACAAATGAAAAATATATCGAAAAGAGTTTCCGTAAAATGACAATAATATTAGCTTTAAAGAATTAACTTATTAAGGACTAATAAATTTCGAAACAGGAAAAAACTAGTTTAAATTATAATTGCAGAATAAACTGAACTGCGTTAAGATATTAAGTCTCTTTTAAGTATTAAAACTTAAAATTTGTCAACTCAAATATCAAGAAAGTTTTCCTACATTAACGATACGTAAAGAACATTCCAGAACTACATTTATCAATCATACGAAGTTAAAAATAAATTCGAAATTAGCCTCATAAACTGGAAGTTTAAGCAAATTTATATGGATAAATAATATGTAAAGTTGTATTCAATCTCCTAATAAATATTAAAGTATACCCAGAAATAACGGTCATTAGGGCTATCACGAACGCGAGAACGAATTTATATCTCTGAATTAACTTTAAAAGAATGCAAACGAAACTTTAAGTATAAAAACAAATTTACATCTCTGAATTAATTTGAATTTAAAAAGAACTTATTTCAGTATTAATTATAAAGGAAAAAATAGCCAAACTCACTAAGACAATTATCTTGGAAACGCCAAAAGCAAGTCTGTTGCATTCCATCGTGAAGAATCAAAATGAGTTTAAACTAGTTAAAATATAACCGCCAGATATTGAATCTGATAACTGAGCATGCGCAGTAACAATTGGGGGAACAGGTGCTAATAGGAGAAGCCCGGTTAAGGGGAGGAGAGGTAGTAAATATAACACTGTAGTTGCCCCTCCCTATATCCACACTTGGTAACAGCGGTTTGGTATCTTCCAAATACAACCACCTCGATTTTTTTGTGCAAAATTTAAATATTAAAAAAAAAACTTTTATAGGCACAAACTTTTATT
Organism: Rhysida immarginata; assembly: GCA_023313115.1. NCBI lineage: Eukaryota > Metazoa > Arthropoda > Chilopoda > Scolopendromorpha > Scolopendridae > Rhysida > Rhysida immarginata. The sequence continues at coordinate 7,262 of JAHWFO010052448.1, read as the reverse complement.
TTAAACAGTGCACTTAATATCAATAACTTAATAATTTATTTAAATAGGAATTCATAAAATTAAAACAATGTAAAAGTTTAATACTAAATTAAATTTGATAAATATGATTTTATTTTATTTTTTATTTTTTTCTTGTCGTGTTTTTATGCTATAATGAGCGCTTATTTAGTAATTTAGACCAAACTAAATTATTTAGTATTTAATAATAATTTTTTAAACGAGAGGCACCAAAAATTCTTTTTCACTTTATAGTGCACTTCTTAAAGTACCATGTATATAAATATGAAACCGGAATTTTTGTAGAAAATATACATTTATTGTATGAAAATGATAAAAAAATATTTTATTCGAAGTATTGCCCATCGCTGGCTATGCATTTTTCCCACGCCAAAAAACCACTGTTGCTCTTTTGAGGCAAACCAGTCATCCAGCCATTTTCGTACATTTTCGTAAGAAGTGAATCGCTGCTCAGCAAGTGCGTGTCCTGTCGAGGCAAATAAGTAGTAATCGCACGGAGCCAAGTCTGGTGAGTAAACCGAAAGTATTTCCTAACTAAACGCCTCAGTCGTTTCCTTGACCAGTTTTGCTGTGTGTGATTGTGTATTATCATGAAACAAAATCACTTTGTGTTGCCTTTTTTGATATTCTGGTCGTTTTTCACGCAAAGCTTGATTCAAATCGATCATTTGTTGTCGGTAGCGTTCAGTATTAACGGTTTTTCCAGATTTCAGCTGTTTGTAATAGATCACTTTGTGCCTTCTTCGTTTCTCAGGTCAAACTCTCCACTTTAGAATTTTCTAAACCATTGAAAGCACTGTGATTTACATAGAGCATGCTCACCGTAAGCTTCGACAAGCTTTCGATGCGATTCTACAGCAGTTTCTTCAAGTGGTACCAGAAAATCTACGCTGTCCGCAAATCGTAGATTACAGGCACAAAATTCGTCATGTTCAACTACGGTATTACAAACTATGCTATTGTATGAAACTAGTATTGTCACCTAAAAAGCAAAGGTGAGGGGGGGGGGGGGTAATTTTCGTCGAATCATGTTTGCAGTGCAAAAGAACAAGAGTATGGAAACTTTTGATCACAAAATATATGGGAAATGGTAGGAGGCGATTTTTTAAATTTTTTTTATTCTGTATCTTTATTAAGAGCCAGCTTACTTTGCAAGCCCACTTCTCCGTTAAGGCCACGGGAGCATCAGCCCTCCAACGCTCGCGATCTTGGTTTCCCGACTTCTCCTCTCCAGGCACTTATTTAGTTACTTACTTATTTATTTTTTCTTGGAATAATAACAGGCAGGATATTATACAGGGTGTCTCGTAATGTATGAACGAAAATTTGGTAAATAGTTGTATGGGTGATTCTAAGCAAAAAAAAGTTCAAATGAACACGGGTCCGAATTTGAACATTAACTGAGATATGAACAGAAATAAAAATGATCAGGTTCTATACACCAAGATTAACAAGTTAATAACTCAGGTTCTATAACATCTAGGGGAATAATAGAGTCCATAAAACTGTGTAAACTGTATTAAAATTTGATCGAATTCCAGCGAGAAGTTTCCGATTTAAGCAAATTTCGAAGTTTCCGATTTAAGCAAATTAATAGGAACAATTAATTTTAATGATATTTTCAGATTATACACAACATTTGAGAAATCTTTTATTCTTGCTGTTTTTTCAATTGATCCAACCATTTAGGATATGGGTGCACTGAAAGGGTGGAACTTTTAAAATTTTGAACCCAATTTTATCGATGAAGACCAAGAGATAAAGTGTGGGTCTTAGAGACATTCCTATTCTACTTTTTGATGGTCTTTAAGAATCTGAAGCCAGAATTTCTAAAATCCAAAATATTTTAATACATAAGCAGAGCCCATGGGTGTGTTAAAAAATGTTAAGTACTTGAAATTCAGACTTTGAGCATTAAAATAGACGTAAATCTGGAAAGAATTAAGTGAATTTCCGTTGTTTATTAGTAATTTTAGCTAGACTTTAAATTCTCGAATTTAATATTACTTCTACATTATAGCTAAAGTTCTTCTTGGAATATTGCAAGGTTTTATTTGCTAAGAGACTTATGATCTCTTGTATTCCTTTTAATTTGAATTATTCATGAGTCATATGCTCACTTCTGTATTTCCCGTCAGTTAGGAATCTTTTATGGCCTTAAGTTTATCTTTGAAGTAACATTGATCATCATTTGCCCAATCACGCTGCGAGATGTGGAACCAGCGAGCGACGATTGGCGGAAAGAACTGAGAATGAGCCAATGAGGAGGAGGAGCGAGCGACGCGGGAGATACGTTTTTTCACGAGTGATAGACGAGAAAAAAAAAAGTATGGCCGTGATGGTGAGAGGACGGAGAAAAGTGAAGTTGGTTTTCCCAAAGGAAAAAGTGGAAAGGCGACGAGGCAACTGAAGCCAACGAGGAGCGAGACGAAGAAACCGTCGGGTTACGTTAACAAGGACGGTCGCCCGCCGCCACGAAGGAGGAACGGAAGAGGTTCCACGACGCTTTAACAAGGGCCGACGCAGTAACGAGGGGAAGCCCGAAACGAAGGAGCCGAATCGTAACCAGCCCGCCGCAACGTCGGAGACCAGGTGACCTCCTCAACAAAGAGTCCGCCACACGCCAGGCCAAGACGACGGCAACGGCTAAACGAGGGACGAGAGGAAGGCCCGTCGTTCGCCAGCCGCATCAGCTCGTCGTGACGGTACGGAAGCCGCATTTTCTACAGAACAACGGAGCCACGTATCGCCGCCGTAGCAGTGACTAACGCCCGCAACGAGGAACGGACGGACGAGAGGATAATCACGGAAAATATAGCAGGTAACGGGGGGCTTACGTTATCACGTGATACGCGGCTACTTCGTTCCTGGCTATCCAGGAAACTTTTTACTTCAGCAGCGCCCATTGCTCTCACAACGATACTGCCTTACAATATGAAAGAATACCCCGAGCCCGTCATACAAATTGTACCACAGGTTACGCAATACCGTCGAAGTGGTAAAGTTAATTCCCCGGACTAAAACTTTATTGATTGGCATAAGTTTCTGCCTGTTTTACTATTATTTGTTTGTCACAAGTATAATTTTAGTCAGCCGAAATTACTTTATTAAAGTTTTGATGACTTCTAATTTTGTAGGCTGTTTGTTCCCCCTCTCCTCACAAACATAAGCGTGACTAATTTTAGTTATCATAAACTCTCTAGCTCTCCATTTTACGTATTCCACTGCGCACGTGAGAAGTAGCTGTAGACTCGTAGGATATTTATGGTAAAGTTTTGGATCGTGAATGTAATTGAATGTCTTTCACGTGTTTTAACTAAGGGTGGTATTTTTTATGGGAAATCTTGAATCGTGCTATTCACGATTCACCGATGAATGACTATTTATATTACTTGGTGTTCTTATCACTTTAATAAGACGGTCATAGGAAAAGGGGTAACAGAAGTCAAGCTTTTCTTGTAAGTGGCGTAGTTAATTTTGCTTTATAATTTGTCTTTTTCATGTTAAAAAAAAACCTCTCTGAAAGCTCTTTATATTGTAATGATTTAACTACTTCGTTAAATAATCACTATACAGGGTGAGGCATTTATCTTGAGACCACTGAATATCTCGAAAACTGATATGTCCAAAATCAGTGAATTATTTCGCGGGGGAAGTTCATTATTTAAAAAATTACCCCCCCCCCCCTTTATGAGGGGGGCTGAGGGGAGGGGGGAACTTTGAAATCTTAAATACTCCTATTTTTAATGTTATATTCAGATTGTACACAATACGAGGTCTGGCTATTAACGAAACTGCGCGCGCAGAAGACATTGTAGAATAATTTTTAAAATAAAATTCTTTTTCATAAGTAGTCTCGTTATTTAATAGCCAGACCTCGTATTGCAGAAATGTTTTATTCTTGGTGTTTTTTCAATTGATCCAAACGTTTAGGAGAAAGAGGCCCTGAAAGTGTGGAAATTTTAAAGTTTTGAACCCAATTTTATCGAAGACGACAAAGAGATACAGAGTGGGTCTGCAGACATTCCTATTCTATTTTTTGATGGTCTTTAAGAATCCGAAGTCAGAATTTCAAAAATTCAAAATTTGTTAGTGCACAAGTAAACTTTTGGGGGCAGCAGTCCTATTGAGACAGAGTCTATGCGTGTGTATTGAAAAATATTGGATTTTTGAAATTCTGATTCGGACGACCCTCGATACATAAAGTACCGACTGGTCGCGATGAGCGTTTTCATAACGCGACTGGAGTCCAACGCCGGTCGCGGTCGGCTGCCTCGGTAAGTAGAATCAAAATGGCGGAAGTAGAAAATTAAAGTGTTCGAGTGCCCGATACGTAATACATATATTTTGGAGAAAGGAGAGGCGAAATATGATGAGGAACCTTGTTGCGACGCCATCTTGAAGCAACATGCTCACGACCGCGCTGTCCATGAACGAACAAATGGAAGCAAACGACCGCCAATCGTACCACGTAACCGATCGGGCTTTTTAGACACACTCTTAGATCCGTGGCAAAGATGGTGTGCTATGGTACATGTCGCTGTGAAAAACGCTCTGAAACAGCCGTGTAGCAGCATGCACACTGCACCTTGCTTCTCCATAGATGAGAACTATATCCACCTGCTCTGTGATACTGTAATGCTCAATGAGATGCAGTAAAAGATGTTTCAATAATACTGCCAAATGATATCCTGTTTCTTTGGAAATGATGTGTGAACTTTAATAGCAAATGGAATATCAACAAATTCACTGATTTTGCATTGTTACATCATCATACAGGTGTTCGACCATTGTTAATCGTATTTCTACCTATAATAAGCCCTAAATTTGGTCGACTAATAATGTAACAGGGAGGCTAACGAGAAAGACAGGCTCCGGCACTGAAAAGTCACCTGACCAAGATAGGTGTATTAACAATATAATTTTCATACACCTATCTTCCATCTTGTATTTTAAAAATCACTGTTTTTTTACTTTGTTGGAAATAATGAAGGTTGGATTGTTGCTGGACCTATTTTGGTCAGGTGACTTTTCAGTGCCGGAGTCTGTATTTCCCGTATTTGATCGTGTAACGGTGTATGACGTTTCAGTTGTTTGGCTTTCTTTCTAGGGTGGCGTGTATCTCCCACAGGAAAACATTGTTCCTGTTAGCACTACCCCTAGAAGTTTGTACAATGAATTCTGAATCACCCTGTATAGATAAATGAAAAATTAATAAATCTGACAAAAGAATTATTTTGATTTTATTTATTAATTTAATTTTTTTTTATTTTTTATTAATTATTGTTTAATTAATTAATTAATTTTATTTTTTAATTAATAACTTTTAAATCTGACAATAAATAAGGAAAGAAGGGGAGTTATTAAAAAAAAGCAATATACAGTATATCAATAAATATGTACAGGGTGAGTCAAAAGTCGCAATACACCCTGTTTTTTCGAAAACCTTGCAGGAATTGGGAAATCTGAATATCCCAGAGGTATGGGTGAGGTGGTCTATCTTTTACGATATGTACCGAACATGGCCGCCATCTTGAAATCGGCCATGTTGAATCTAAGTCAATTTTTTTAAATGGAAAAGGGGTCATGTGATATATCAAATAACATCAGCATTTTCTGACAGTTTCATTCCTGTAAACAGATTTTAAGTAGCAGTTATGATTCAAATTTTACAACACATTTTGTTTGGAATTACAGGCTGGACTATTCTCCATAAAGGACAGTCATTTAATGGGTCCAACATGGTGTCCCTCTTGGTCAAGGCACATTTGATGGCACTGAATCCAATCGTCATGCACTCGCAGAAGGATTTCCGCAGAAATGCTGGCACACGCTCTTTCAATGCGTTGCTGGAGATGGTGTCTGATTCTGATTTTCTCTGCATATACGAGTTGCTTTAAATGACCCCACAGATAAAAGTCAAGTAGTGTTAGATCAGGTGATCTGGGTGGCCATTCTACAGCACCACGTCGGTCAATCCAATGACAGGAAATTGAACATCTAACCACTGAACAAGATGTTGCTCTAGAGCCTTTGTGCAAAACTGCATACGTCTGTCTCGGTCATCCTCTGCTGGAGTATCTGAATCTTGAATGGATGCCATTGATGAGCATGAAGGATTCGTACGATCGATGACTGGCTGATTCCACATTGTGCTGACAAACGTCGTGTGCTGCGTTGTGGGCTCTTGACGAAGGACGCCAAAACCATTGTAGCACTTATTGGACGGCCTTGTCATCCACGGTCCCAGTTTCTCGGAATTTCTTAATTAAGCACCTGACATTGTCGTGTGAAATTGGAGTTCGATCTGGGTGCCGGTTGTTAAAATCTGCAGCTATGACACGGAAACTTCGTTCTCCAGACATCAATATGACCTCACTTCTCTCCTCCGTGGTCAAAGCCATCTTCAGTTACCTGCTACAAAATGAAACAAAATGTGTTGTAACTTTTGAACCATAACTGCTATTTCAAACCTGTGTACAGGAATGAAATTGTCAGAAAATGCTCATGTTATTTGATATATCACACGACCCCCTTTCCATTTAAAAAAAATTGACTTACATTCAAGATGGCCGATTTCAAGCTGGCGGCCATGTTCGTTATATACCGTAAAAGATAGACTACCTGACCCATACCTCCATACCTTATTGGAATATTCAGATTTCCCAATTCCTGCAACGTTTTCGAAAAAACAGTGTGTACTGCGACTTTTGACTCGCCTTGTATTAGCTAAACCACCAATAGATAATATTTATAAGAGAAAAGAACGAGACACAGAAACCCTGGAATACAATAGATAATATAATATATAATATTAGAAATGAAAAAATAAATACAATACTAATTAAAAATTAACAAAATAATTAATAAAAACGATTACAATCAAAGTAAGACTAGAAATATAAAAAACAAAATAAAAAGCTGACGTTTCGGATAGAGACTATCCTTTATCAAAGCAAAAAAAGGATAAAAAGGATAATTCTCTAAAAGCAATTAGAATATTAGAGATTTATCCTGAAGTTATGAAATGTGTACTAACGGACGGGTTTATATATGGTTTGCATAGGGATTAGTAATACGGTATTGGCTGAAAAGAACAAATGAGATTAATTACAAGACGTATTGGGATAGGACAGGACGAAGGACAAATAGGAAAGAAAGAGATGGCGGCGAGAAAAATGCAATAGGATAACACATAGGAAATTGAAAATGTAAAAAATTATTATAAAAAAATATATAAAAGG
>JAHWFO010052445.1:0-15295 GCA_023313115.1 Rhysida immarginata | reverse complement strand
AGAAATAAAATATTAAATAAATGCAACTAACCAAGAGTTAATTTCCACTATGAAAAAAAATTCCCAGAAGAGCTTGATAGAGGGGCATCATATAAATTGGTCAGCTTAAACTCTGCTTTAACTCCTTATCTGTGGGGATATTAGGTCATATTAAGCTGAGAAATATCATAGAACTAAAATAAAATAATATACAGAAGAAGTATTCAAATTCTTCTCCTCGTCTGTGTGCTATTTTAGTATTTGAAAGAAGTATTAGATTGAATTATATTTGTGCTTAGAAATAAATTCTAAGTCTACTGATTGTTTGTATTATGTATTATTTCTTGAAGATTCATAATAAATATTTCTTTATTATTAACATGCCTTTGCTGGAGATATTTATCTCTGGCTATCCTAGATATTTTCAAACCTTTATTAATACTCATTGAAAAAGAAAATGTAAAGAAAATTTTCTCTTTGATCCAAATTTCCACATCCAATAAGAGATAATCAGCTGTGAATATTAATATTAGAATAGAGAGGGGAAAAAATTCTTGTCTACAAATATTTGTTTCCTTGTTTGGATGTACATTTTGGTCACTAACAAATCAGTCAATAAAAATACAATAGGTAAGAAGACACACAAAAAATTCTTAGCCAATCGGAAAACATTAACTGTATAAAATAACTATCATGTGAGACAGCAAACAGGTCTAAGAATTTATAGTTACCAGAAATATTTCCCCGTACCTCCATGAACTGTCCAAGTTATGAAAACTTTTTTTTTTTACTCAACCAAAATACAGTTTTGTAATGCCAAACTTAAAATTGTAAATATCTCCGTAGTTATTGATTATACGAGGAAAATGTATATGATCAATCTTGCAGAGAACTTAGTTTTCTATTAGAATAGCCAGATAAAAATAATTTATCAGTCTCGATGCCCGGTAGAATGCAGACGCAAGAACACCTTTGTGGGAGACCAGAGAAATCAGCAGTTGCCAAATGTGTTGGAGACAGGACATCAGGTTCACAAAGAGGAATCCTGATTAATATGAAAAGTGGACAAAGATTCCCTATTGGATGCCTACAAAACATTAGAAATCGACAAATATAATGTAAAATTTATTACTCAATTTAGATTCTGGGCCCCTAAACAGTTGTAAATTATTCCAACTGTTTTAAAAAACTGACACCACTTAACGTATTTTTTGTTTTGTAATTTCTTCCCATTTGCTTTTAATCCTTTTTTGTGTTATTCTATGGCTCCATGTGATTAGTTTGTAACCCCTCCCCCCATGTTTAGGTTATGACTTTACATGTATCTTATACCATTAATGTTTACTGATTAGCTAAGAATTTTATATGTAACTGTTCTCTTACCTATTTTTGCTGATTGATGGCCATAAGGTACATCCACACAAGGAAATAAATATAGGTGGAGATAAAGTTTTTACCTCTATTATATTTCCACAGTCATTACTTTATTCCATCCCTCAATTCCTCCCCTCCTGCTCATACACCTGTGCTCTGCAGATACCACCCCATCTAATCCCTCCTGTACCCTGTCTCAGTTTCAGTTGAGAGTGACGTCATGGAATGAGGCCCCTTACCAGACTTAGTGCACAACATCGTATCCTTCCGCCTTTAAAAGAATAAGTTATTCTAAGGCTATGTATGCTACGTTACACCATCCTATAATCGCGTGGCTTCTCGAAAGTAGAATAGTCGAATGAGGTCTATCAGATATCATTTTTTTAAATTAATGTTTAAAGTATTTTGATCCTCTTCGTGGAAACTCTGTCATCTTTCATTTCTGACACAACTCTTTCACGCAGGAACAAGAGACGCCGCCATTTTACAATCAAATAATCTCAACTGCAGAATGACTTCATTTTATTATTTTTTTTATTATTATTTCGTCAAATGGCTTTTCTATCCGCCAATTTTTTTTTATATCGAGGAGAAAAATATGAAATATGATTCCAGAAAGAATTTTGAACTTTATATACAGAAAATTATTCGAACTATTTCTTCATGCGGGCGAACTGTAACCGCTTCACTCGTGACGTCACTCTCAACTGAAGCTGAGACAAGGTATAGGATAAATATCCTTTACCCACAGCACATCCCTTTTACAGAGTAATTCACAAAATTTTAACAGCTTGTTGTAGAAGTCTGGTTGAGCAAAAAATGTCGTTTGAACAAGTTGTAGTCTATTCCATTAGGTGCAGAATTACAATAAGTCAAAGTTTATAAAGCCTGGTTTCCATTTAGCGACTCTTTGGCATCTCATAATGTGCGGCGACTTTTGAGCTCTTGCAATCATCGCCTGCAGAAGCATCGTGATTAGCACGCAAACACGGTAGTTTTCCATTTGGCGACTTTCAACCGTTATCCTGAATCTGGTCTGATCTGATTGGCCGAGTCCCTGCAAACAATTGTCACTTTTTCAAGGTGATGGAAAAAGAGGATATCAACCACTCCGATCACGTTCATGCTTTGAATTTATTACTATATCATTTTTAGTTAATAAATAAATGATTCACCAAATTTTTAAGACCTGTTTATTAATAAATTCACGAGGGAAAAGTCACGAGAACCCATGTCGGCGAACAGCAGCTACAGCAGCCATGATTCTCCATCTGAATCGGCGAGGGTGAAGACAACTACCCAGAATCCATAGCGAAGTAGATTGCACCTGATTGGCTAGATCAAAAAGATGCCTGAAAAAGACGCCTAAAAATCTAGCCATGCCAGATTTTGAAAAGACGCGTGACCGACGGTGGACTGACACCGAACAGACGCAGCCACTTAACAGATGCTAATTGGAAAACAAGTGTGTTTTTTAAAAATTCCCAAAAAAGACGCAGACTCCTAACAAACACCAAACCGACGCTAAATGGAAACCAGGCTTTAGTGTAATAGCAAATAGGTTTAAAAAAAAAAACTTGCATAACATTTTAATTTAAAAGCATGAGAACCGTATGAATGTTTATCGTTATTTAAGTCGAAAACCTGGGGGTGGTCGTGGCCTGGTTGTCTAGTCGGTTGGCTCGCTGATCGATGGAGTTAAGCAACTTCAGGCGTGGCCAGCTGCTGGCTGGGTGACAGCCGGAGTCTTGAGGACCACTGCTGGGTGGGATGGCTGTTTGGGGCACAGCTGTTGGGGGACTTTAGTCTGACCTATTTTCTGAGTGACCAGTGCTGGATGTCCAGCAGCTGGTGATAGCCTCTTGTTTGTTCGTCCGCCAGCAGCTCTTCCATCATGAACCCCCTGTACTTCGGAGGGCATGTTAAGCTGTCGGTCCCGGATGCTACTGTCATCTCGTAGCAGTCGTTCTGCGATAATCTACCCTCTGTACAAGATAAGATAAGAAGTCGAAAACCTCATGAGTAGAATTATTTTCTTGGTCCCTTGATAATTTCATTTGTTATACAGGGTGATTCAAAATTCAATGTACACACTTTTAGGGATGTAGTATGGGTTATTCTAAGCATATGAACGTGGGTCTGAATTTTAACGAAAACAGAGTTATGAACAAAAATAAAAATGCCGCCACTAAGATCAACAAGTTAATAATTCAGGTTCCATAACACATAGGATAATGAAATTTAGAGGAATAATAGGGTACATGAAGCTGTCTATAACATTAAAATTTGATAGACTTTCAACGGGTAGTTTCTGAATTGCGCAGTAATATCGTAACACGTGCTCACATGTAAGTACTAACCAGCACATGTTACGATTTTAACTGCGTAACTCTGAAACTATGTGTTGGAAGTAGATCAAATTTTAACGGCATACACTGTTTCATGTACCCTATTATTCCTTTAAATTTCATTATCCTATGTGTTATGGAACCTGAGTTATTAACTTGTTGATGTTAGTGGTGGCATTTTTATTTTTGTTCATAACTCTGTTTTCGTTTAAATTGGGGCCATGCTCATATGAACATTTTTGCTTAGAATAACCCATACTACATCCCTTAAAATTTTGTACATTGAATTTTGAATCACCCTGTATAGTATACAACTTGCTATTACAAGTGCTCAAAATATGCTCCTTGAGCCTGAATACAAGTAATACTGTTGCTAATCATCAAATCATAAACATGAACTGTGCGATGATTTTCAATTATCTGTTGAGTACTGTTCACAAGTAGATGTAACTGAACTGAACACTACTGTTTTAGGTTATCCCAAAGGAAAAGAATTTTGATCAGGGACCAAACAGTGCAACCTCTACGACCATTCCATCTGTTGGGATAATACTTAGGTTCCATATTTATTTTTCTCAAAGTATGGAATATGCAACTTTGCAACTCGGGCATTGCATTGTTACAACAGTCGGTTCTACTGATTATTTTTCAAAAAAGTCTCATCCTGTTTCTTTGGGTTTATGCCAGCATTTTGGAAGAGCATGTATTCCCCCTCAGTACCATTCTTGGTCCTGTTCAAGCAACCACTTTTCCACTTGGAGACTTCACTTGTTTCGCTCATTGACTGACAGTGCTTTGGTTGTCAGCGGCAGTCTCGTAAACATTCCCCAACTGTTTATGGATATTCCCGGTACTTTCTTCATTGGAAATTAGAAATTTGACACGGCACGCTGCTTATCATGCATCAATGACATCTGCTATTTTTGGACATTCACTATTACACTGCCATCTGGCAGTGGAGCTTGCAACTTTGCATATCAGAAATGAAAGGTTCAAATGAGGACTCATTAAAATTTTACCTTCATAGCATTGTTCGTTTCTAGAAATAAATTGTGGTGCATTACTTTTTGGATGCTCTTCGTACATGCATCATGTTTAGATAATTGTATTAATTTTGACTTTGTCAGGAATTAAAAATGACTGTCAATCATTTTGAATTGTATTTTGAGTTTTCAATGGAACAACATGTATAGATTCACTGCTGTGCTTCCAAAACTGTGATCTCTTATTATAAAATTAAGTGAAATAAAACCTAGATTCTTATACCCTGTATAGCCTCAATACTTTTCAATTGTTCCTGATGAATGCCTCTGGGTGAAACATTTTGAATAAATGTCTTTATATTAAGTATTATTTACAAGTCCATCATTTGAAATAATTTATAAATTAGTAATACAAGACCCACAACAATATCAGAAAAAAAAACAAACCAGTAACTTCAAAAAACAAATCTGCATTAAAAATTTTTTGCGTATTCTTCATTTTCTTAAATATTCTCATTCCTAAATCAGGAGTGAGTAGTGTTTACCTTGAAAGCTTTATAGAGTAGGTAACTATACAGTTCAGTATTGCAGAGGGAAAATCTAATTTAGGAAATGTGTACAAAGCTTGAAAACAAATCCTGAAAAAGAAATTATACAATATGTATGGCACACATTTTTATTAAGTGTTTAATGTATACTCCAGTTTATTCATCCCTAAAAATATCAATCTTAGTTTAGGTTAAGGGTATCCATATTAAGCTCAAGTCTGCATGGGAAGACAAACATGCCAGTTAATCTGAAAATGAAGTTTTGAGGACAGCTAAAGCAGAATGTGGTTTTAATACCAGCATAAAAATACTTTCTAAAAATTGTTATTTTACTATTGATCTGTAATAGAACTATTTTATATATATAGAAAAATACTTTTTATAATTAATAAGAAACAGATTTTTAAAAACATCAAGCAAGTTTTCAGTAATTTTTTTAATACGATAATTCGTAAAAATTTGTGTAAATGTAATTGATATTTATGTTCATTTTCTTTTTATGTTAATCTAATAGTCATTAAAATTTTTTAATCTGGCTTTAAAAACCATGTTGTTGACAGTTTTTACTCCAGAAAAGCTGAATACACTCCATAAACAATACCTTTTCATTTTATAAGTATGAAAGATTGTTTCTTAAACTGAAAGTTCATTCTCCATAAATGTTTTGTTTACTTTGTCATTCATTTTTTTAAAAAAGTTATTTACATTATAAATAATAATTGGTGGCGTATAAATTCTGGGAAATCAGGAAAATATAGGAGTCCAAATTACATATAGTGAAATTACTGAAATATCAATATAGATGCTCGTGTTACAATTGATTTTGGAAAAAAAGGTATGGGGTAGGGAGAGGGGAAAAAAATCCCATTTTATTTTGCCAGTTTCCTTCCTCCTGGTTAATTGGAAAGTCCCATTCTCCCCCAATGAATATAAAAAAAAAATCCCTATATTGTATTGGTAAATGCTCAGCAAGCCATGATCAGAGCTCAGTTCCTCTCTCAATCAAACTTATTTTTAATCTCATTCTCTACAAATGATACTTCTCATTTACAATCATCTCCCCTCTTTCACGATGCTGGAGGGCATCATACTTGCTATCTCCCTTGCTGTTATTCACTACAAGCTGAGGTAATGTGTTGATTACTTATTTTTTTCTTGGAGCTTTGTTTATAATTGTGATGTCATTTTTGATTGTAAAGGATGAAGTTTAAAAGATGGGCCAAAAAAGATCAAAACTGATGCTTGAAATTAATAATATTTTTTTTTAAATTTTTTACTGCAACAAAAGTTGATTTTTAAATGTTAAGAGTTAAGACTTGAAATTTATTATATTTTTTTCAAATAGTAAGATAACAATGAACATATTGCACATTTTATCCTTAATGAATTTATAAATTTATAATGAATTTATGGTCACAGCCTCTAGGGATCACTTAAAGTTTTCTTGTTTTCACTATGAAAATTTTGTGCATTTTTGCTCTCCTTGTCTTTTCTAGTATTTGCTGTTAAATCTTACCTTTTAATCTTATGATGAGTAAACATTAATCAATATGAAGACATGAAATAGTCACTAATGCACCCACTGCCAGGATTGTATGCATCTGTTTTGTGTGCATTAGTTCTTCCAATTGAGAGCCTTTCTGCTAAACAAATAATATTTTTATGAAATCTATTTCTTATGACTCTTAAATGCGGAAAGCAAAATGAAAAAAAAAAAAAACTGCTTTGTATTCATTTCTCTGCACATCATAATGATGATGAAAATTTAATTTTGTAACTTGCATCTAAGTTCATATGGGTGCATTATATTGCCCAATAGGATGAAAGTCGTTTAGTCATTTAAGTTCCATTACTCTTCTCTGTTAAGAAAGAGAAGAATTTCTATGGTCATTATCATTCAGCTCTACAGCTGTCTAGATATTACAACAAGAAAAAAAGGTTGAAAAATAAAATTTCCTCAAAATTCAAAAGAAAAACCATATGTCGAAACTTTCTCATTTTCGAGGATTTTTAAATTTTAAGATAATTTAAAAGTGGTTGCTGATATATTTTTTATTCTTCTATAAATCTTTCAATGTAAAGGTGTTTCATGTTGTTTTTTTCCTTTTATTTTGTTGGGAGAAAAATTTTAGAAAGTACTCTGCTCTCTCCCTTGATGCCTGCTCCCCCCCCCCCCGTGTATAGGGGACTATAGTATACTTCTGAAGCATATTATTTAGCAGTGTTGTATAAGAATGACATGTGGTAAAATGATATCCAGAGACATATTGAAAGTTATACAAATATTTATTTAAAATTTTCAAGGTTATTGGGGATCAGATAAAACCTCCAGGAATGTCAAAAGATTGAAATTATTGAAAGTAACAATGAAATTGCATTTATAACTTCTGTGTATCTGGGATTTTCTCTGGGAAAGGTAACATTTGTCTGTTAGAGAAAGAAGTAGATTTTCTTTGGGGTGAAGGTGCATTATTTTGAGGAGAAATTTTACATCTTGTGGAAGGGAGCAAAAATCCCTAATGCACCTCTGGCTGTAATAATAAACGGTCTTCAAGTATTTGTACTTGTATAAGCTTATAGCACAGTTTAAAGAAACGTTAAAGAAAACACAGATGCAACAAGCCCATGTTAAACAGTGTGAAACAAAATTTAGCAGCGTTCTTAGTGGTACCAAGGACACACTTCCAAATGCCATGCTAACGCAAGCAGTATTTTAATTCAGAATGTAATGAAAAATTAAATTATGTATGCATAAATAAAGACTCTAGTCATAGGAATGAAATTTTTATGGAAAAAACCATATCAGAATAAAAACAAATTATCATGTGTCCTTGGTATCGCTTGATGGCACTGTGTTCGCTGTTTCTTCTGGTTTGTATTCACTTTTCACATTTGTGTTTTCTTTAATCTGTGGTTATACTAATCCTATATTTGTAGGATTAGATGTAATCCATTATAACAACGTTTTAAATCATTATTAGATCATCCTCCATGTTCAGGGTTCAACCAGCATCAAAAGGTGGTGGCCTATGTTTTCATCCACCCGAACTCTAAAATTTTTTTCACCTAAATCGACTTAATCCTTAAGTAGGTGCACTAGCAAAGTCACACATGTAAGCGCAGGGGTCAGCAGTGACCCCATCATCTTTTTTAAAATTTATGGAAACCAGACGATATTCAAAAATAAAACTATGCAGTTTGATAAGTAAGGTTTATTACTTTAATCAAATAATAATAATAATAATAAATTGTCCTTAAAGTAACAAAAAAAAGTAACATTTTCCTGTCTGTATTGAGGAACTACTGAAAATGAGATTTTTCCACAGAAATTAAAAAAAAAACAACAATCAGAACAATTACGCCGAGGAATCGCTGCTGCTGTTAAGTTCGACACAAGAATGTGCTTTCTACAAATTTTGGCATTTGGAGCACTGGTGGCTTTGTAAAATATGATTATTTCAAGCTGCTGCTGGTCACCATTACATTCATTGATTGCAGCATAGTTGCATTGTTGACACTAGGACAGCAACCAGTGTGGTGAAGTAGGATTCCACATTCCTGGTGGTGGTGAATTCAAACAAATTCCACTGTTCTGTTTTTCTGCATTGTTCATATGTTTTTAGATTTTTTTTTCATCAGTCAACCTGAACGCGAAAAAAAGCAATGTTATTGACTTAAAATAATAATTACAATAACATATATATATTCATTTCAGTTATCCGAAATTATTATACAAAAGTGAAATTTTGAAAGAAATCGAGAAACTTGCTAGATGAATAAAGTTGCCTAAGTGGTTGCATGGGGTCCAGAGCCATTACAGAAGGACACTTAACAGCATGGGGTACGTTATAGCAGCTTGATCAATACTAAGCTCAAAATAGTGATCTAAGATAGGAAACTACAAGAAAATTTGAGTTCAGAAAAAAAATTTATTCTGCAGTTTTTTTTGTTTTTTTTTTGCGATCAAAGTAGCTCTGACCACATGCTCCTACTTAAGGGTTAAAAATTTGAGATTCAATAAAATATGCTGATATTTTGCAAAAAAGAAAAAAAATCCATTTTATATAAACGTGTATAATTTTATGCAGCTAACTCCAAATCTGCAGACAGCAGAACCAAATGAAATTAATACACACACACTTCCTTAAACTGTGCCTTGATATATTTATAACAATTGCTTAAAACTTTAAGAGATTTTTTTTTTTTTCTAAAAAAGAAAAATAGTTGCAGCATTCATACCAGTAAGCAAAAGTCAATAAATTAATTTATATGGACTCATTGAGACAAATAATTTTTGTAAACAAATTGTTTGGTTAAGGTGAGCGATATTGGGATTAAGGTTTTTATTGCACCCCGTCCCCCCACCAAACTGAAGTACAGTAGAACCTCTTTAATTCGAAAACCTCTTTAAATCGAATTTTTTTTGTTCCCTTGGAAAAAAAATCCATTATTCGAAACCTCTTTAATTCGAATTCCCTTGAGACTGTATTTTATTTTTTTTTTTATTTTCGTTATTCAAAAAGACCTCGAAATTTTCCAAAAAAATTCTGCCTATTGTATTATCTACGATTGTATGTGACCAAATTTTCTGCAGCTAACTCCTCCGAAACGGATGCTCATTGAGATGAATAATTTTTGAATATAAATTGATAGGAGATAACTGAACCATTTGGGAGACGAGTTTTTATTTTTATAAAATAATTAAAAATATGACGCTGCAAAATTGGTCCTAAAGGTATACAAGAACAAGGTAGTGGGAGGCCTGTTCGAATTTACCATTCCACCATTTCACTTTTTATTGCATAATTTAGATCCTTAGAAAATTACTATCTCTATGAAATTGATTGTATTAGCTATTCAGGATTTTAAATAAATTTTTCTCACAAGAAATTTTGTCTTCTATTGAAGTTAATGTGGTTAATTTTGCATTTTAAATTGAAGTTAAATATGAAAGCCCACTTGGCCATTCTAATGCTATTAATAACTTTCTCTTTGGCTTTGTTTTATTGACCTTTTTATCAAAAGTCGTAGGTGAAGTTCAAATGTGCAAGGTTGATATTTTGAAATTGATGTTTAAATCTTAGAAGCTTAAAGAAGTTTTTATGATTATGTATTGGTAGAGAGGTAATTGGAAGTTTTCCAAAATTCCCAAAATTTCTGGCACGTGTTGGTGAAACTTTAACATTTACTTATTAACAATTAAAAAGAATAGGTACCTTATAACGAACGTTATTCTCTAGTATTACAAGTTTGATGAATCATTTCCCTGTGTGTATGTATATGCACATATATTAATAGAGATACAGTAGAACCTCGATTATCAGGTCTTCAATTAACTGTACATTCAGTTATCCGGGATTGCCTAAAAAAACTGCTAGACATCAAAAGATCACCAATACTTTTATTTGCACCTAGATTACCTTCTTCATTTATTCCTGTTTACATGAAATAAATTGCAATAGAACTAAAATGTAGATAGCGAAGCGATCAGAGCTGACAGGTAAAAGCCGATACAGTGATCTAGTATATTTGGAAGAAACGTACCGTAGCTTTTCTTGACTTTGAAGACTGGATACCCTCTGTTAATGATCAGCCTGGATATCAAGTGAAAGATGATGTCGCCATTGCTGCAGAAATGAAGTCAAGTGTGGAAATGCCAGAAGAAAGTGACGATGATGCAGTTGAAGACTGGCCTTTAGAAAAGAAAGCTTCACTTGCAGAAGTGCTAAATTGTACCGAAACATTGCTAGACTTTCAGTAGGAAGCATATTCAAATTTTAGTGACATCCTAACACTTCGCAAACTCTGCACATCAGTAAAATTGAAGCGCTGCAATAACACAAAGCAGCGTCTCCTGTCTGATTTTTTTTCAAGAACACTTCATAAACAACAGAAGAAAGATAAAGAATTTCACTGTACAGCACCTATTCTGTCATTTGAGAATTTTTAGACTTACTGTCGATCATCCGTGATTTTTGATTATCTGGATGACAGGTGCCAGTCATTATACCTGGATAATCAAGGTTCTACTGTAATTTGCCCTTAAAAGACCAGACGTTAGAATTGAGGATTTAATTAAGCACTTTTTTGATATAGGCCACTCTTGTGAGACTGTATAATTATCAGGCTAAATTGACATTTAAATAGGTATATAACACAAAGAAAAAAAGGCCTGGATGTAGATTTCGATGTTTTAAATTTAAATTATTAAAAACGGTGAAAGCACTGATATTTAAATGCAAGAAATATCACCTTGGATTATAAATCATTTTGAAATATAAGTTGAATTCATGAAGTTTTTAAATTTAAAAGCTATTGAAAAGATATTGATTAATAAATAAGTCTTCAATATTTTTGACTGACCACTATCTAAAGGTGGCGTATATTTTTGTCCACCCCCAATTCAAATTTTTTTTTATTTCCACTGAAATTAGCTTTAACAGACATATCACCAACTGAAAATTAAAGCTAGTTGCGTAATCCACAATTAAGGAATACTTCATTCCGGATTATATTTCGCATTCACTGACCTCTGATTAAGTGATTCTTGGACTAATGTACCATTCTTTGTAAGTCAATCTGAGTGGTTACACATGATGACTGTATGTGGATATTTTGATGCACAAGGTGAAAGGCAGATATTCTTTTTGTTTTCAAATTTCAAATTCCTATGAAACAGTGGAAGGCATATCCCATTATTATAGGCTATAAACTGCTCATCAAGCAATAAAACAAATTCTTTATGCAATTTGTAGCAACATGAAAATCTAAATAAGTTATGTCATTCTTTCTAACGAAAAATATTTTTTGAGATCTACTCTTAAACAAATCAGATTCTTGAAGAAATACAAAATCGTTCTCTTTCCATCCATCTCGTTTCAACTAGCTGTGCATGCTTTAATTCTCCTTGAATCAAATGCTAATCTGTGTTGTGATGTATTTGAAATAGCTAATTCAATAGCTAATCCTCAGACAACCTTGAATCAAATGTGACTTCTAATTTGATAATTTTGTCAGTTGAATACGAAAAGTATCGCTCAAAGCTGGTATGAATGTTAATCTTTGGTGGTGAATATGGCTGTTAAACTCGCAGTTTGAGAAGATACGTTGAAATTTTCCAAACAATTTTATATGATCAATTTTTGTATTTGCTTGTGACACATGTGACCAATTTTGTGCAGTTAACTTCTCTAAAATGGCAAACAGTAAAGCTAAATGAAATGAATGGGTTCTTTAAACTGTTCTGTTACATGTTTTTTTATGACAATTCGTTAAGTTCTTTAAGAGACAATGTTTCCTAAAAATAAATAAGTGGCTCTAGCATTCATACCAGTGAACAAAAGCCAATATATTCAACAATGTACAGACTCCTCTTATTAAGCCAAGAATTCTTGTATGAGCCATTTTGGGGTAAGGTTTTATCCCTCCAACTGATTTTACTTTTTTTTTCTTCCATGAATCAAAAAGTAATGTTGAAATTTTATGAAAAAATTTTTATTCATTCTATGTGACCAAATTTTGTGCCAACTCTGAAAAGGACTGTCATTGAGATGAATAATTTTTGAATATAAATTGATGGGAGTTAATGAGGCTTTTATTTTTACAAAATAATTAAAAATTTTGCCCATATTCATCGAAATAGAATTACTAAATTAAATCTGTTTACATTTTTTTACATTACAAAATTTGAAATTTGACACTAAAATATTGGACCCAGGGTATGCAAGAACCATAAATTTTAGGCCATAGTTGGATGCCTGTGAGAATGTACCATTCCATCATTTCAATTTATTTTTATTTTAAAATATGTAAAATAATATTAAGATATCATTGGTACATGTATCCTCACTCCCCCCCCCCCTCTTGAAAATGCATATTTCATGGAATACAAACCCTTATTTATTATTATTATTTGATGAACTTCATTGATAAATCATTTTTAGTGACTAAGTTCCAACTTCTAATTCTGTGCTACTAACTCTTCTGTATGAAGAAATAAGAATTGATTTTCTGAAACTTTTATCATCTGCCCAAGAGATCAATGCTCTGGGGGGGAAGGAAAAAAAAAATTGCATTTACCATGGTGAAAATTTGTTGATTCGAAAATGAAATGTATTTCTAACAATTTTAAATGAAAAATAAATCTGAGGGAAATGTGAATTATGTTTATATTTATTTTAATTTAAAATTATATTAAGCAGTTTACTATAATATATATATTTATAACTTTTTTTTACTATTAAGAAAACTAATTACGTATTTGCAGTTGGAAATATTGATTTCCGTGTTCAATTTTTTCTTAAGTAATTTGAGACAGAATTTGATATTGTTGTCCAGTTACGTTTTTATTTTTTTAATCATCTCTTCTCCTCTTGCATGATAGTAAATAAGCTAGCATTTCCCCTCTCTCTTCATATAATTTAATTTAAAAATAGCCATGTCATTGGAAATTGATTATGCTATCTTGAGAAATAAATTTTCATTCCCAACATTTCTCAATTTTTATGTAGTAAAATATTGTTATTACTATCATATGTGTGGATCATCGTACTAAAGCTCAAGTCATAACAGAATAAAAACTAAAAAGAATTCAAAATTTCCTTATATTTTTTAAATGTAAATTTTATTAAAATATTCTTTAGTCTAAGAAGTATGTGAAAACTCTACAAATTATTTATAAAATTTCTATAAAAATGAAGGTTTTAGCAAAAATATGTTTAAAAACTATTAACAATTCTTATCAAAATAACCCAATTCATAATTGGATAATATATCTGTCCAAATTTTCATATTCCTTAAAACAAATTGTTCTTTGGTTTTTAAATTTGTTGTCTTCAGTTGTGAATTTTTTTTTTTATTTTTTCCCTGATGCTTTTCTCATGCTGAAGCTCACACAGTGCATCCAGCAAACATAACATTGAAGGGTTCCTTCTGGTTCCTTATGTTTTGAGTCCCACACTTAAAAGGGATTAAGCCAAACTGTCTAAGGTGATAACATTCTCATCCAGAGAATTATTGAATTTTAATTAAAGTTCATCAAAATAGGAAAACAATCGAGATTAAAAAAAAAAAATTAAACAAAAATGTTGAAATAATGCCAGGAACGAAAATCAGAAAGCAATTAATGAAATGCTAACGGAAAAGAAAAAAATACTGCGAAATTTTAGAAAATTATGAAATTCAATGAATGCATGATAAAAAATAAACAAATGCTAAGTAATAATATTATTTATAAAGTCAGTTGCAGAAATTATATTGGATAATGTTCAAGACAATAACTGTACATTAGAAGAATTTGATAGAGCTGTTAGGTTGAAAAATTTTAACAATGTTCTAGCTAGACAATTGATAGCATTAGATCAGGTCACAGATTGGAGTAATGTTAAAATCCATAATAAAAAAAATCTCTAAAAGTGCATCCTTGAAGATACATTTTTCATTAAGAATGATCAAATATCTTATGATCTAAGCAAGAATTGTTTTGCATTCAGAACATTGTCATTTGAATTCTACCAAATTGTAATTTGTTGTATCTGAAAATGTTAATCCCCGATTATTTTCCTATTATGATGAATGAAATGTGATAATTTTCTGGATGAGAGGATTACTTAATTAAAAAAAAAAAAATTAACCCATAATTGAAGCCCACAAATTTAAAACCTGAAGTAAAATTCATTTTAAGGAATACGTATATGAAAATTTAGATAGAATTAGACATATATTGAATTAGACTATAGGGTGATTACAAAAGAACTTCACACTTTTAAAAATTTATTACATCAAAGCTATTCAGAATATAGACACACTACATACGGATTTTTAAAGAAAAACTCTTGAAATTTATTGTGACATAGTTAACCCTGTAGTCGAATTCGTCCCAAACCCACATTAACATTAACTTGGTTGAATGGACACATCTATAATGGTGAACTCTTTGATGACCGATACTCCATTGAAAGAAATGACAGATCAGCAACTATCCATAAAATGGATGGAGGTGGTGTGTTAGTTGCTGTTAAAAACAACATTAATTACTCTAGAATTTATTTTAACTCTGGTGTGT
>JAHWFO010052441.1:1220-11678 GCA_023313115.1 Rhysida immarginata | reverse complement strand
TGATGGCGATTTAAGTATTGCAATAATGGTTCCAAATAAAAGATGTACAGTATGGGGGGGGGGGGGGGAAGAGGGCACCCCTGCCTGACACCTTTGCACAAATTGAAGGTGGCAGATGCGGAACCATTAATCGCCACACACGATGCGGCCGCAATATACAGTGCGGAAATAATCGTGGCAAAAGTCCGAAGACGAAGGTGTCGAAACAATTCAAAGAGAAACTCATGGTTCACTTTGTCGAAAGCCTTTTCCTGGTCAAGGCTTAAAACGGCAAGTGTTTGATAACAAGCACACGCTTCTTCCATCACACGCCGAATCGTAATTAGATTATCGGACATCCTGCATGATGGAATGGAGCAGGATTGTCCGGGATTAATGAAATCTTCGGCAAAAACTTTAAGTCTTCGTTGATATACACCAGTGAAGACCTTGTAGTCAGTATTCAGAAGGGTTATTGGCCTCCACTGGGTAACAAACTCTGCATTCGGCACTTTGGGGAATAAGATGATTTTCCCCATGGTGAAGTCCGATGTGATGGAAGACGGGTCTTCAATAATCGAATTAAACACTTGCACCAGGAAAGGCCCACGAAGATTCCAAGTCGCGTTGTAGAATGACTAAGGTAAGCCATCCATACCCGGGCTGGACTGGTGACGGCCGTCCGCTGACAGGAACTTCTTGACTTCGTCTTCGGTAAAGGGACGAGAGATAGACAGGTCAGCATCCTCAGAAAAAGGTCTTAGTGCCTCAATCCACTGCTTCGTTTCGTCTGATGGAATGATCGGGTTATTGAAAAAGGATGAAAAATGGGCGTAAAAGGCTGAGAAGATGTCGTCGTCAGAATTCCCTTCCCTTCGTTTCGGCTGAGAAGATGACATCGTTTTTTGTCGGCCCGTCTTCTCTCCTCGACGAACGATGCTGATGATAAATTCCTGACGTCAGTCGCCCAGGAAAGTTTGACTCTGAGCGCTGCGCCAGCCACTTTCCGGATCATTAGAGCGTTGATCTCGCTCTTCACCTGACGTATTTCTATCTCGAACTCCTCCTTTGGGGTGGAAACTTGATAGAGCTAAAGGATTTCTTGGAGCATAAGCAGATGACGACGTCGACCCAATCTTCCAAAAGAAACATTTAATTTTGTTTTTAAATTCTAACCAAGAAGCAAGCGTAGGAGGCACGTTATGAAGATGTTTTTCAACGAACTGAGCGAACATTCCTTTATATTCCTCTTCGTTGAGCAGGAAAACATTCAGGAACCAATTGCGATGGACTGCAGAGCCTGTAGATGATGCTGGAAATGTAGGATTCCATGACCACATGATGTCACTTTGGTCAGAGAATGAACATGGAAATACCTCCATTTTTCCTAACGAGCCAGCAAATGCATTGTCAACGAGAAAAAATTCTAATCTTGATGAAATAGTGGGCTCTTGATGGAAAGTAGACCCAAGCTGACTACTTTGCGTAGGGTGTGTCTATAAGTCGAACAATGCATTTTGCTGGCACAATCGATACACATGACCAGATGAAAAGATGTTGTCGTCTGGATGGCAGTTCAAATCACCAGCAATCACCACAGGCAAAGATGAACACAGAAAGTTATTCTGAGAAAGTCACTGAAAAACGTTGGTTTTTCTGCTGTTCTACACAGTGCATATATGTTAAGCAATCGGAACTTGTCCAATGAAATTACCCTGCACTCGCAGTCATACGCACTGTTCGACACCAAAATGGAGGGATTGAAAATGATGGTAGCAACCCCTTTCCCATTAGGTGACAAAGAGTTCATAAAAAATTGTCCACTAGTGTATTGACTGCGAAGGCCCAGAAGATCGTAAGGCCCAGAAGGCCCTGGGTTTGCCCTCTGGAAGCGCTAAATGACTCCAGAGCTTTGTGACCGCGCTGTGCAGAGGTGACCTGTTTTCTTTTGGTGTCTCCCCGTATCTTGTACTTCCTTTATATCTGGCTTATTAGGCGCATTGGGGACTAGGTCACAATGTCTGCACTGGTCTCGCCTCTTAATGAGCTTAGCCTTAGGAAACCATTCCATAGCCTTTCCGCTCAACCAACTATTTTCAATGCTTTCAAACGGCTGCTTATTTTTAGCCCTTGAACGCGGTAACCTTTTTTCCTGCAAGATTGAAAAGGTTACGCGCTCCTGTAAACCCGTCTTTACGTTCCTCCTTTCCTGCCTAATATTCTTTACCTTCCTTTTCTGCGTGGACGTAAGAGGGTTAATGTTTATTGAACCCTTACTGTTGGTCCTATGTTTTTCTTGGGGGTTTGACCCATCCAACGTCCTTTTTGCCAGTTATAATGTCTTTGATTGCCTGTGGCCGCCTTTATACCGTCTTTCACGGGCAGCCTGCGGAAAGCCCAGCATACCAACATTTTCCTTGCTCGAAGCCCTTCGAAGCTGTTGCTCCGAGCTTGCTTCTTTATTCTCTGCATTTTTGAAAGCAGAAGTAGCGTCTACCAACTTACCTACTATTCCCAAGATACAATCTAGCGTGATTGACATCTTTGCTAGCACCTTCATAATCTCATCAATCCTGCTATCACCACTTAACAGCTGTTTACCTTCTGTCTGCAGCGCTGCATCCCCTTGAGAGACCGTACATTGGTTCCCTTTACAAACTTTGCCAACATGTTCCCGCGCTGGCAAGAGTGAAGCATTCTCCTTCACAATTATATCAGACTCTACTATACCCCTTAGCTTGTCCGAGCTAATTAGCATACGCAATTCATTGGCCTTGTAGACATTTACTTTATGCACTTCCAACCTTATATTCCTAAGTAGCTTATCGCTCTCTTGTTCACTTAATTTCCTAAATGCCGAATTAAAGTGACCTTGATATTCCATTACAATGTCCATAGACTGTTTGCTTTGTTCAAACCGAACTCTTACCACTACTTCTTCCAGGCATATGCATAAAGTTTCTTTGTCTATCATTCCTGCCATATTAGCTTCACATAACGCTACGGCCATCTTGCATGAGGCTTCGGATCCGTTATCCTTAATGAATTTTTTAAATTGAGCTATTTTCTCCGCTCTATTTAAATTTTCCGTCAAACTCTTTCTTTACCGCAGTTTTCTTTTGGATTTGACTTATTTTCTATCATACAATGGTCATCCTAAACTGCTAATTTACTTCTTAAAGGTTGATTAAGAGTTTCTTTTCCTTTACTAATTCCCCTTAAGTTAATTTCTATAATTTCCTCATCGGTATAACCAACAGCCTCTGATTTCTCTCTATTCCTCCATTTCTTCTGCTTCGCTTTTTCCTGAATTACTAAAGCCTGCTCCTTTCCCACTGACGGTGACCCAGTTTGCTTTCTGCTAGCCTCTTTAGTCTCATATGCTAACGCTATGGCTTGCTCTAAAGACTTCGGACTATTGGCCCTTATTTTATCTTTAAGCGGCCCTCGCAGCGCATTAATGTATAGGTCAACCTTTTCCTTTTGGGGCGTGTTCTGCAACTGATTGGCCACCAATAGAAAACACTGGTTAAATTGCTCTAGGTTTTGTTGCATGAACCTAGTTTGCTCGAGCTTACCCTGCTCGTCACGCTTTGCCTTAGTCATGCTGACGGAAATTTTACAAAAATTGTCTTGCTTGAAATCAGCACTAACGCGCAAACCTCAACGCTACGACCCCCGTGCTCCAATGGCACAACGCACAAAGATATGCTCTTGTACCACAACTAACGGAAGAATTAACAAAAATTTTACAAGACAGACACTTGAATTTCCGAAGCGTAATTTGTGAGGTGCTTTAAAACGCAGAATGCTCGATTTCAATTGAATAGTCGTTAATAAAAAAAAAATATCCCAGTATGGGACTGGTAATACCTGTATAATCACAAAGGAAAAATTTTGTAAGGAGACTAATAGAGATGGACTGCTTAACGAGAAGCAAATTTCTAACATGTGTTTAAGGATAAATGAACGCCAACCCTCCAACGGGACGCTGCTATGAAAAATATATATATATATTTTGCACTAACTGTATCAAAATATTAACTGCCGCGGTCCGAACGCGCTCAATTTCCTCTCAGAACGCTAACCATGACGCACAAAGGGAGAATTTTACTGTCTAAAAAAAAACCCTCTGTGAAAACGCTATCAGACACAAGCTAACACAACGGACACCAAAATGTAAATTTAGAGTACTGGACCCCTCCGTGGATTATTGCCCCGTAAATACTAACCACAACGCACAAAGTTGTGAGAAAGTAGCATACTGAGCCCCTTCGTGAATCGTTGCCACGCAAATGATACCACAACGCACAAAGTTATGCTCTGTCTCGTTAAAATTCGTCAATGCACAGTGGAAGCTGCTTAAATATACATGGACAGAGAAAGAACATATTTTGTGTTTAAATAAGAATGGTTTATTAACATGATTTAATAAAAATAAGATAAAAAGTTTACCCAAGGGTACGCCAAACGAACGGTAACATTTAAACGGTAAATTACCTATTATTCTTAACAATAATAAGGTAAAGGGGCGGAATCCTATTAACACGTAGGAAATCCGCCCAAATAAAACAAAAACTAAATACAGTTGGATAAGAAACGATAACTGTATAAATGGTAATGACAATCAACTTGCATACAAAAGTTTCAGCTAGGCCGCTAGAAACTAACGTTACAAAAATATGACTGGAGTGTTCATAACGAAAACATAAACATTATGTTGCCTTAGCTGGTTCCGTTTTTCCTCCGTAAATAGCACCTCGCTATCCAATACTGACGCTTGCTGCAGGGGAAACTTTATCCTCCTCTCTTCGGTACAATTTGAACTATTGTACCACCTTACAAAAAGTCAGCGGTGACGCACCGCGTTTATAATTGTCTTACGACGTAAATAATTGCAAAAGAGAGAAAACACAGCATTAGTCCACTGACGGCCTTCCCTCAACGCGCGAGAAATTAATAGTTTCATTAATCAGATACACGCAATATAAATACAATATTTAAACGGCTTCTTAGGCTTAGTATCATTTAAACCATGCAAAAAATTAAGCTAAGGAAAAATGCCCAGATGCCTTAAATGAAACAAAACTTACACGCTCGAGAGCGTCATTGCGTATGAGCGTGAGAGAGAGCATTTATTTGTAACAATGAAACTTGCTTACCTTGTATACGGGATGATGGAGCCGAGATAATCCTGGATTAGGGCTTTGAAAGACCAAGGGGCGATGCATACGATCCTTGTCTCTAAGGCTTGCTCCGTCTCTGTTCCAATCCTTGACATTGCAGACGAAATTCGGTTGGGCACATCAATGGCGACCACGAGCACTCGGATAGCACTCTCGACGAGGACAGGCTTAAAGAGTACGACGTAGCAGACTCCGCTGGCACTGGCGGACGTTCGTACTGCTTTCTTCCTCTCGTACTGCACTATGCTGACGAGTTCGGGCTCGGGCGAACGTGGAGCGGTTGCTTTCGTGGAAACTTCTTCGTGTCCAGACTGACGACAGCTTCCTTGAGTGGAAAAATACACTGAGAAATATAGTTCAGTTACTGAAGAGTAATGCTATACATGCGTCCTTCGTGGCGAACACAATTCACTCCCATCGCACTGCACACTCTTCAACAATTCTCTTCCTAAATTTCTGTTTCCGTACTGATTTTTCAATTGAAAAATGGAAGGAAAAATTCTGCGACCCGGATTCGAACCAGGAACCTTGACTATCATGGCCGATGCCTCACTGCTTTCAACCTTGAGAACTTGGTTGTCTTTAAGACACCTTGAGACAGCTTGGCTCTTCGTGGTGTCTGCGATAGCCCAATTGGTAGAGTCATCGGCCATGATAGTCGAGGTTCCTCGTTCGAATCCGTGTTGCAGAATTTTTCCTTCTATTTTTCAATTCTAAAATCATTGCCTTTGCTTGGAGATGCTTCTCCGGTTAATAATTATTATTATTTATTTCTATTTCCGTCATTGGTTGAGGATATTTTTCTTCCAAAAACTCGGTCGCCTTGGAGCTTTTTCCAATCGACCGTTTCGTCTCAAAGCTCCACTCTCTCTCCCCTTTACGCCATTCTCCCGAATCGCTTTTTGGACGCCACACTCTTTTCTGCGCCGTTTCCATGTTCGCCCGCTACTTCCTCCCGCCCGCTCCTGCTTTGCTCGCGAACTATTCCGTTTATGTTGAATACTGTCAGTAGATGGCAGCACCTGGAATCCGACATTCCTCTTCACCTGATATGAGTGGCTGGGGACATTGGACTCCTTAATTGTCGCATTACTATGTAACATTAGGGATCCGTTGACTAGATCTCCGAGAATGTCTTGGAAAATGGCTCCAGGGACTGACGCTGATAATGTAGAATCGACTGATAATCGTTGAGACTCTATAATAAAGACTACTGAGTTAATGTTCGTGTTAGCAAACGCAAACAGTCAAAAATTGCAATACGATTGCATTAAAGTTTGAGTAACTTAGCGGAGATTTATAACGTCATTAGATTAACGAGTGTCAAATGTTACCGCTATGGCGTTGTTGATTCCAATTTATGAGACTGTTACTCGACGAACGGCGTCTCTGAAGGCTTAGTGATCAGTACAATGACGCCTCTTTTAAGGCTGAAATCCGCCATCGAGAATGATGAACTTCAATGGCTTAGGTACCTGAAAAACGAAGTCCAACTAGGAAATGAGGAAACAGTTTAGTGTTAGCTCCATTTATAGTTTGGAACGTTCTTTGGAATTTGTTAATACTACGGAAAAAAGTAATTTCGTCTCGAGCAGAGCATTGCACACGATTACAGGATAAAACGAAGGTGCCTGAGAAGTCGAACGACAGTGAGGCTTCCTGGCATTTCCATGTGTTCACTGTGGCATCATTGACTACCTTCGCATTGGGCATAATTACATTTATAAGGCATGTTCAAATGAAAGTGATTCAAAGGGCACCGACAAGGAGAACCTGAGTACTCTCACCGATTTTGATAAAAAAAAAAATTGCATGTTTAGCCTTCACCAAATTAAACATATTTGCAAAGCCATTCGATGCACTCCTCAAAATTTTCCGAGAAAAAATGCTTAAAATTTTTTATACTTGACTACACTTTATAAATACCCTAATTATAGCATAGATTCTTATCTTCTTCAGGTAGTCTAGTGGTACACTGCACCCTTCTGTTTTGCAGATACGGGTTCAAATCCCGCCATCGATAATTTTTTTTTCTCTTCGATAAATTTTTTTAACATGTATGGGAATGTGTAATTCATATACTAAATATATTAAAGATTTTTCAATTTGATACCATCATTTTTTTATAAAATGCATACAAGGATTATTATAATTAAACATAATCTAAAATTTTAAAATAATCAGTAAGGAAACAAAATAACCAAAGAAACTGGGATATTTATTTAGGTACTGATGTTTTAAAACCAACGAAAAAAGATTATGTAGATAATTATAATGATAAAGGAAAAGAAAACACTCGTGATATGTTGTGGCTAAAGAGTGTTCTCCTTTCTTTTATCATAATCTAAATTTTCGATTTGCTAAGGCTATTTTTTTTATATAAATTGAAAGGTTATTACAAATTTTATTTATTACCTTTTTTTAAAAAAACCCAACAGAAAATAAGTTATAATTACGTTCATAACAAGCGTTTGTTCGTAGAAATAGGAAATTGAAATTTGTTGGCTAATGTGCTAATTAAAAATGTTAATGAAGGGTGATTGATAATCTATAGATGCCAATATGATGCATTATATTTAATAGTAAGTACATGGTGCAATAATTATTTAATCTTTGTGTGAGTTAAATATCATCCCAAGAGTCACAAAATTTTTAAAAATAATTAAATGTGGATTATTAATTTTTTTCTTTAAATTCTCGTTTATCACATTGGATTATTTACTATAATTCGTATATGGATTTAATATAAAAAGTGGTGGTAGCAAATTGGAAAATCGGTAATGTATTTAGTAAATGAATTACACATTCCCATACATGTTAAAAAAATTTACGAAGAGAAAAAAAATTATCGAAGGCGGGATTTGAACCCATATCTGCAAAACAGAAGGCGAGCACTTTACCACTAGACCACCTGAAAACGTCAAAATCTATGATGCAATTAAGATACTAATAAAGTGTAGTCAAATATAATAAGTATTATGAATTATTTCTCTGAAAATTTTAAGAAGTGCATCGATTGGCTTTGCATGTATGTTTAATTTGGTGAAAGCTACACGTGCTAATTTTTTTTAATTAAAATCGGTGAGACAGAATAGTCAGGTTCCCCTTGTGAGGCGAATTAAATGAAAGTATTAATATTTACCATTGTTTATATGAAAGAAGAACATCTTATAGTCACTGTCCTAAAATATCTTCCACTGGGGCATCAAATGGCTGATACCATCCCCAAAAACGTCTGTTTTCTGCTGCTCTCTGCCCGAAAAGCATCCTTAACTTCTCATCATTGGGAAATCGTCGACCTTTCAGTCCCTTCTTTAAAAGACCAAACACATGGAAATCACATGGAGAGAGGTCCGGGATATAAAGAGGGTGTGGCAGAACTTGTCACCGCATTTTGGTTATTGCTTCCTGCACCAGTCTCGCAACATGTGGCCTAGCAAAGTCTTGGAGGATCACCCTATCACCATAAACATTTTGGCCCAACACACCATGGTTGGTTTTGAGACACATGCTTCTCCATAAACATTCAACAACCGAGCAAGAATGTCAACTGGGGGAATGTCCTCAGCTGTCAGAAACATTATTACCGCTAGTTAATGGTTAGTTTTGGACGGAAATTTAATAGCAGGGTCCATTGTAACACAAACGAAATACAAGCATGAGCCTAACGTGAATTCCCACAGCAGTGCTTATCAGAACAAGCAGATGATACGTCAAGAATTACCCGTTTGCCTCGTGTCTGCACTCTCACATGCTCGTGCCCCACAGCCGGAATCACTTTCCTTTTAACGTGCCTTATACAACTCAGAACATTAGGAAAAAACTAAGCAAAATACGGTGATTAGAGAATAGAATTTCTTAGAAAATATAATAAAACAAAAATAATGCTTTGACAGCGTTCAAAGTTCAGCTTCTAATATCGACTCTAAGAGTGTTCTGATTGATTTTTTCATCAGCATTTCAACACAGTAGAATAACGTATGCATATACAGGGTGTCTGGAAATAAATAGTAAATAGTCACACACGTGAGAGAACATGTATAAAGAAGTATTTTTATTCCTATGAACATGGTGTCGCAAGCCGACCCCCACAGAGATACAGGGGGATAAAAGTATGTTGCACTTGCTCTCTGTCTCTCTTCTCTCGAGTCCCGCCTTTTATTTCCCTTTGGACCTTTTTTTTGTGGGGCTACCTGAAGTTACTGGTGTACGAAACACCTGTTCCATCCGTTGATGATCTGGTCGCTCGCATTGCGTGGCAGGTGAAACAATCCGCACACAACCCAATGTACTAAGTCATGCACGGGAGTCGCTACTACGGCGCTGTAACCTGTGCGTGCAAACACATGGCCGGACTCTTGAACACCTGCTGTGAGTCTTGATATGCAATGGAGATTTGGGTGTCGTCTGTTTTGTTCACATTTGTTTTTACCCGCAGCTTGGATGTACGTCTTGATGTACATTGCTCATAGTCTACGTCAAGATGTTACCTTAAGAGCCTACAGCGTTTGCAGGGTGTCTTATTTGTTTATTTCTACATAGATTAATGTTAAGTGATGTGACTTGATTTTATTCCATTACATACACACCTTCCAACAAGTCTGTAGGCTCCAATGTGGGCTGCACCACATTGCCTAGTCGCTCGCGGGATGCCAACAATCAGGCAGTGCAAAATACTTTAATCCCCCTGTATCTCTGTAGGGGTTGGCTTGCGACACCATGTTCATAGGAATAAAAATGCTTCTATATACATGTTCTCTCAAGTGTATGAATATTTACCATTTATTTCCGGACACTCTGTATAGTGCCACCTTTGAAGGTGACTATTTGTGACTGCATTAGTAGTTAAGAGCAGCCCTTTATGTACCAGGTTGACCTTTGACCCAAGATGGCGGCCGGCCACGCCCACCACGCCCTCACCTCAGGCATTGGTATCCAAACCGGCCTCCACGTGACCCTTTTTTATCAGCAGAGATAAAATGAAAAGATAAGATAACGGAGCGGGCATTTTTGATGAGGAGATAAGATAAGACCAGCTGGTTGCCATTTTGAGAAACGGAGGCCATTTCTGTTTTTCTTAATATTTTGAATCATATTTTTTATGCATCATAATTCTTTATTCGATATGGATAAAAAGATAAGAAAGATGAAAAGATAAGAAAAAGGAAAAAGAGAAAGAAGAAGAAACAGAAAAAAGAAAGAAAGAGAGAGGGAGAGAAAGAGAAGGAAAGATAGAGAGAGAAAAAGAAGAGAGGATAGTGGAAAGAGAGGAAAGAGAAAGAAGGAGAAGTGG
>JAHWFO010052440.1:1515-20376 GCA_023313115.1 Rhysida immarginata | reverse complement strand
GGGGGGGGGGGAGGGTTTTTTTTTACGAACTTCGGATTTTACGAATAAATATTAATGGTCCCCTGAAATTCGTAAAAACGAGGTTCTACTGTACATGTATATTTATTGTGGTATTGCTAGAATATAATTTCTATAGCGCTTTGTCAAAGCGCCTTGCTAGCACCTTCCATCATGGTATTTAAGCACGGGAATAGGAGGTATCGCGATATGCGGCTTCCTTACAGTGCTCAAGCTCTACCCATGCGCAATGGAAATTTTTTCTCCTTCCTGTGGGCAGTGTGTCTCTTCATAGTACATCCAAATACAGTTTTCTTTTTCTATTTTCAGAAGGTGAAGGGAATGGATGAAAGTTGACGTTTTATCCATGGAAACATGACTAAGTTTTTCTTTTTTCTAGTATTCGAATTGTATCTATAAGTTACACACTGACAATTAAACATATTTCAAATGTAATAGCAGAACAACGTGTGCTACTCCTCCATTTTGAAATTCTGCCCACAATCACGTCATTAACTGCACATGGCGCATGCACTGTTCATGAGCCGTCTGCTCTGAGGAGTGGGTTAGACAGGGAAGCTGCATATCACGATACCTCCTATTGTCAAGAAATACTTGCGTAATTTTTTTTTTCATATTTAAAGCAAATTACATTTTCTTCGTACATATTTGCTGTAATATTAATGAAAATTACCTTAATCTAAATGAAAATTGTGCTAAAGTTATTGAAATTTTCCAAGTGAAAACTGCCATAAAGACTTTGCAAAAAGCTATAACATTAGAGAAAAGGTAAGTTAAATTACCTTGCCGACTACTTGGGCTTCGATTTGCATTTATACTGTTCCTGCGATACATTCCTGGTGATCGTCCAGCAGTAATCCGCCAACATAGATGGGTTCCATTTTCCCTTGTATCGATTGTCCATTGCTGAAATCTCCTGATGGAACCATTCTCCATGCTTGTTGTTAACAGCACCCAAATTTTCCGGGAAAAAATCCAGTTGTGAGTGTAAAAAATGAAGCTTATGTAAAAAATATGGCACCCCATATTCTGATAGGCCACCAGGAGTGCATCGAGAAGTTCTTCAAAATTCTCAGCCTTGTTATTACCCAGAAAGTTCTCAGCCATGTTTTTGAACGCACTCAATGCTCCTTTTTCTGTCCCTTTCAATAAATTGCTGAAATGATCACTCTTGAGCAGCTGACAGATTTATTTAATTATTAGGAGCTTCAGCATAAAAGCTAATTATAAACGTGCGCCCTTGGTCTGTACGTTTATCCAGCCGTCTGCCGTTTGCATGATAACTTGAAAATGGATTAACCATTTCAAATTCTGTTTTCAGAAATATAACCATCAAAGTCTTAGCTCGACCGTATCAACTTTTCAGATTTTTCGTGGACCCCTTCAAGTCGAATTCACGTGCTAAAACAGTGAGTGTAAAGAATACCAAGATAATGGCATGTCATATAACAATCGATTTGCTAGAAGGAATACATTGTTACTTTCTGTTCATCTTTTAAGCATTATTGACATCGGCACGCGCACGTGAAATTGCTTTGTCGACGCACAATTGCTCGAGTGCTCATAATCTATATTATTCATTACTTATTGGTTTTATAATGTCTTAACTGTGTACCTCTTCAT
This sequence comes from Rhysida immarginata, assembly GCA_023313115.1. NCBI lineage: Eukaryota > Metazoa > Arthropoda > Chilopoda > Scolopendromorpha > Scolopendridae > Rhysida > Rhysida immarginata. The sequence continues at coordinate 18,735 of JAHWFO010052440.1, read as the reverse complement.
AACTTCTACATTTTTTGAGGTGGAAGGTTGAAATTCGGAATGTAGCTTTCTAAGGGCATGTCCATATGCACTATTTAGCTTGCTTTTGATTGGTACAATGGGGTCGGAATTACAGGGGTGGGATTCAGAGAGGACAACATATCTATGTGCTATTTAGGTACGTAAAGGCATGAAATTCAGTATCCAGATTCCTCTAGGCAAGATCTACATTACTAAGAAGTTTAGGCCCAGTTGTTCCATTGGGGTCAGATTTGCGGGGGGTGGTAGTCACTTGGTCTTTAGAACTATGCCAACTTATGGTTTGTGATATATTATACGTTCGGAAATGATGAGAAAGGAAAGAAAGTACGAGCTTTTTTACATCTTCTACATATTACGTTCGAGAAAATTAATTTTTGATTAAAAAACTTGGGGAAAGGTAAAAAGTGTAGATAAAGGGGTAAAAATAGATGACTTCAGGATCTGCTACTTGCCTTACCCTACTCGGGAGTAGGGGGAGGGGGGATTAATTTCTTTATAATAAATGTATAAATGTATTTCTGTTTCACTGCTAAAGCTCCTTCTTGGAATGTTTACAAGATTTTATTTATTTATTTATTTATTTATTTATTTATTTATTTATTTATATTTATTTACATTTTGATAGTAAGGAAATACAATGGTTTATTGTAAAAAGAATATTTGTTATGAATATCAAGGTACCCAAAAGACCTGGAGGCCTGTCTAGGGGCATCTTTCATTCTTTGAAATTAACATACATAAACGGTATAAATTAATGAATATTAAAGTAAACATATGAACAGCAACTATAATAATAATAATAATAATAATAATAATAATAATACAGTAGAATCTCGCTTTTACGAACTAGCATTTTACGAAATTTCGGATTTTACGAAGTAATTCTGAAATCCCGACCCCCTCCTATTAATTTCCGTATAATAAACTTTAAGTTTTACGAAGTGTTTTTACAACGAAATTCGGATTTTACGAAGTTACAAGTTGTAATTTGTAGTAAAAATTTTACTGAAAAAGTGAAATTTTTTTGCGTGAGCGGCCTGGTTGCATGTTTTTGTCCGGTTGTATTTTGTCCGCTTGCATCTTGCCCATTTGGCTATGTTATCGCCGTTGTGATCGATGATTAACTAGACTAGTTTCCGCCGTTGCCAACAGAGGGCACAATGGTCGCTCTTGCTCTGACCAATCAGGATACTCAACGATCGTTGGTGCAGCATCGCGGTGCCAGGGAATATATAAAGGGGTCGCTTTTGCTATGGCAGTCATATGGTTTCACTTTTCATCAGGACTCTCGACTTCGCCAGGACACTATACACACTGTGATTGCCGATCAAGAATCCAGAACTGCGTCTGTATGTAAGTACCCCTATTTCGTATTTCCCTAAATGCCATTCCCTAAATCTACTTTCTACAGTATGTGTTAGATTTTTCAGCATTTAAATGAATAGTACAGTGTAATTTTTCGCTTCTGCCAACCAAACATACAGAACTACGACTGTTAAGACGATTATGTAAGTAGCCCCCATTTCGTATTTCTCTAAATGGCATTCCTTAAATCTAGTTTCAGTGTGTTAGGACAGGGTGACTAGCGACCGGGAAAACCGGGAAAAGGCAGGGAATTTCTTGAAAGCGGAAAAAGTCCGGGAATTTTACAAAATCATTTTGCTAGACACCCTGGTTAGATTTTTAAGCATTTGATTGAGTATTACGTAATCATTTATGTACATATCAATTTATTGATTTCATAATTAACGCATTTGTCAGTAACATACGTACAGTGTAATTTTTCGCTTCTGACAACCAAACGTACAGAACTACGACTGTTAAGACGAATATGTAAGTACCCTATTCCATATTTTCCTACCACGTTCCTAAGGGCCGGTTCATTTGATTTCATATTTCCCTATCGCGTTTCAAAAACAACATTAACTTTTGTTTGGTTTTTTTTCACGATAGAGGGAAGTAATAACCAATCATTTAAATGCCATATTCCGGTAAGAGAAAGCGATCTGCACTTACATTAGAAACGAAAATGGAAATTCTTGATGAATTAAAAAATCCTGGTGTCAAGAAAGCTGACGTAGCCAAAAAATTCAACCTTCCATTTTCGACTTTGAGCACCATCATCGGTCAGAGGACGAAAATTGAAAGTGCAATTGTATCCTCATCTAATATTAAACGGAAGTATGTTCGTCATGCTGAACAAGAAGAAGTAAAAGAGGCGCTTTTTAAATGGTTTACCCAAGCCAGAGACCAAAACATTCCTGTAAATGGCAGCGTGTTAAAAGAGAAAGCAGAACAGCTTGCTGCCATTCTCGAAGTCAAAGATTTCCGCTGTTCGAATGGATGGCTAGAACGTTTTAAGCAACGTAAAGGATTATCGTTTTGAAAAATTACAGGTGAGGCAAATGCTGTCAACACCGAAGTGGTGTCAGATTGGTGCAAGACGATACTAACATCGCATGTCGCCAATTATGCTCCGAAGGACATTTTCAACGCGGACGAGACCGGTTTTTTTTTTAATTCAATGCCGGATCAAACTTACATCTTTAAAGGTGAGGCCTGCCATGGAGGCAAACACAGCAAGGAGCGATTTACGCTCATGCTGTGTAGCAACATGGATGGGTCGGAAAAGAAGAAGCCGCTGGTAATAGGTAAATTTGCTAAGCCTCGTTGTTTCAAGAACGTAATTTCGTTGCCATGCGACTATTTCTTCAATAAACGTGCTTGGATGACATCCGAGATTTTTGCGAAGTGGCTTCTGAAATGGGATTCGTCCCTTAAAATCCAGAATCGAAGGATTCTTCTTTTCGTTGACAACTGTACGCCCCATATTGTACCAAAAACAATTTCTAATATAAAAGTTTTTTTTTTCCCTCCGAATACTACTTCGCATTTGCAGCCCATGGATTTAGGCATTATACAAAACGTTAAGGTACATTTTAGAAACATTTTGGTTAGGACCATGCTACGAGCTATGGATGAAGGGAAAACGGCATCCAAATTTAATCTTTTGGATGCCATAACCAACGCAGGTACAGTATGGAGAAATGTGGCACCAGAAACAATTGCAAAGTGTTTCAGAAAAGCAGGTTTTGCTTTAAATAATGGAAACGAAACCGAACTTGCAGTACCACCTGCAGATGATAATGATGATAGCGAATTTGAGGGATTTGAAGAATGGGAAATCATGAAAAGCAAGCTGAACTTTCAAGCAAAATTCTCCAACTTCGTTAATGTCGATGCGAATGTGTTAACGTGTCCGACCTTGGATGATCACCAAATTTGCAATCTTATCAAAGATGGCGTCGAAGAAGACCATGAAGATGACAATGACGAGGAATTGGAAAATACGACTTTTAGAGCAACATCTTCCCAAATAAAAAGCTCCTTAGAAATTTTAAAAAATCATTTGTACGCAACTAAAAATGTACCAGACCATATTTTTGACAGTTTTTTTGACTTCTCAAACTATTTAAATAATGACATAACTGCAAATATGCACCGGACAACGATTCTTAATTATTTTCACAGTTCGAATAATTAATCAGTGTAATTAAGTCTATCTGTAATAAAAATACTGCCTATCAAAAATTCAGTGCCTATTTACGTTTTTTTTTTTTGGGAGGGGGGTTGTTTTTTACGAACTTCGGATTTTACGAATAAATATTATTGGTCCCCTGAAATTCGTAAAAACGAGGTTCTACTGTAATAATCTTCTATATATATAAAGAAGGATGTTTGCTTGTTTGTTTGTTTGTGGGTTTGTTTGTTTGTTTCTTATACTAAATCTACAGTTTTATTCTGATCTTGATGAAATTTTACATACATGACCTTCAAACCATGAGGAAGGTCACTGCCTACCTCAGATTTCGAAAAAAAAAAAATCGATATTCATGGTTATGGCAAGGCATATTAATGAGAAATATCTCATCACCAACAATGCAAGGCAAAGTTTGTGCAACAATACTTATCAACAACTAGCAGAGTTACCCAGCGTTGCCCAGGATAATTACACTTGTAGATAAAGAGAACAATCTAAAAAAAATTAAATTATAACCCACACTCCCAATTGGTTAAATAATAACTCAATCAATACAACACAGAGCAGAGGGACTATCAATTCTACGAAAAATACGAAGTTTAGGTGATATATCGGGACTTTATTTATCTCTTGTTGACTTGCTTCAGAATAAAATGATATCCACGAAATTGGTAGTAACTTTGCAGTATAACATAGGGACGACAGAGATTCCAACTAGTTTCGCCTTTTATTCCCGGCTTTATCAAGGATAACACAACAAGAGGCTCGCAGGCCTTAATATACAGAAACAAGGTACACAGTACGCAAAGAGATTGGAGAATGGAAAGGCAGTTCCTCCTGCCTCAGTCACGGTGCAGCTTCGGCTGCGCTACGTAGCACATTCTGCTTGGCTTGCTGTCCCCACGCGTCCTCGCCCTTTAGCCGGCTACAAAGGGGTACACGCTGAGAAGGACAGCACAGGTTGAATACATGCTAGATACCCCGGCTCAGGGATCCCGGTCCCGTTTCTTACCGTGTATCCCTGTATTCCAGACGTCTGCTGTCAAGCCACCCGCCTACGTCTGCTTACCTCTTGCTTCAATGTGCTCCGGCATGTGGGCCACTGCTGATATCCTATGGTTGCCTGGGGGGTTCGGGCCATCGTCGTCGCTGGCTACTCAAGTCGAACTTCTTCTCGCTTTTCTTCTCTCCTACTCTGTTAAAACATTTCTTATTTTCACTTTGTAATACAGCTTATGTTTCTTCTCTACTATCACAAATTGCACAAGCTACCCAATTTCCAACTCTACTCGTTGACTTCTCAGATTCATCTCTCTCTGTCCCTTTTTCTTTTCATATATCACTTTCCTTCCACCTTGAGCTTGATTTTATTGTTCACTACTCTTACTTCCTAGAACTCTCTGTCTCTGCGTTCGTCGCCTAGGCAACGCCACTCCTTTACCCCTTGCTCATTGTTCTCAATTTCTGCTTTTTTAATCCTTAAACAAAAGTGGGCTCTAGGCCTACTTTTTTTTTTTTCTTAGGTAAAATAAAAATAAAATGAATAAAATATTTTCTTCCACTGCTATTCTCATGTCTTACATTAAAACTTATTAATTCTCTTACTGTATCTTATTAATTACTGTATAATGAATTTGTTCATTGAGAGAGCTCAGCTGTTCAACCATTGAGATTCATTTGAGTCAGTTACTAATCATCATAAGTCAATGTAACGAGAAATAAACTAATATAATATTTAATTGATACAATTCTCTTCCTTCCTTTGTATTCCTTGAGATTTCTGAAATGACTCCACTATACGTTCTTTTCCTCTTCGAAAGTCACTCGCTTGTCAAGATTCCTATTATTACCCAATTATTCTATTTTCTTGCCTTATTACCTTTCCCATTCCCTTTTTATTTGAGTACTATATAATAATGATAAAAAAACAAACACAGATATGTATATTTAGGCATATCTATAGTGTCGGGTCGTGTGCGATAATATCTATCGCTCACATCCCGTCACATAGGCTTACCCCTATCCCAAAAGAAATTTTATCCCACTAAAATTACTCTTAAAATACTCGATGATAGCTCCTCAAAATCCCTCACGTTTCTTTCTTAAAATGCAACTTAGTTGCTATTATCTCTCCTTTCCTTGTCATCTGGTGGCCTCTGCTTGTATGTATAGCGCAGTGCGTTGGCTAATCTGGCTATATAATAATTTCTAATCTTTCCTTTCCTTCTTTTAATATAGAATTTCCGTCTGTGCCGTTTCCTTTCCTCCTCCCTACGTTATTGCACCTAGGGCATCCAGCTTTTCTTCGCGTGCTATCGGCGCCTGCTTTACCGACACTGGTATGGCCCACTCTCTTGTGACTTGTCCTCTCTCCAATCACCTGGCACCCTGTATAGCCTCTTCAAATGTGGCAGGGCTCCAGTACATCAGCTCCTTGCGGTATTCTGGATGTAAACGTGTGAGTAGGGCCTCCTCTTTATCACGAGCATAGTGGGGTTTTCTTCTGCATAATCTCTCGAATAAACCCTCGAGGCGTCTAGCAAAACTACTCACGGACTCTATGTCTGATTGCCTTGCTGTGACAAATTCTTTCTCTACATCGGGTTCTGGTTCAACGCCTTCGAAAATGCTAGCTAATCTTTCTGCGAGTTCCGTAAAAATTTCTATTGTGTATAACTGAAATTCGACAGCTTTCGTTATAGCTTTCCCTTTAAGCTTCAGTTTCGCCACGATGGCTTTGGTTTGTTCTGACCAGTTTGCCTTGGTCCCGATGTGTTCTGTAGCGCTTAGGAAGTCATCCACCTTAATGTTGCTATCTTCTCCTGAAAAATAGGGGATCATCTCTACAAATCCCTCCAGGATGGGTGGTCCTATTTCCATCGCCATGCTTAATCCCTATCCACGTTCTGCCTAACCCTGGAACCGCTGCGCGCTCGCTCTATTTTGCCTTCGCCCGCTACTATCTCTCTTCTCGTGGCAAAATTGATGTTACGCTACACTGCTCAGTCACGGCACCAATTGTGATGTTGCCGTGGATGTTTCTTTGTAATATACTTATGCTCCCCTTTTATTACAGAAGCCCACGCTACACACTTTAATATATAACAATTACCTAGTCACTACTGTTTGCTCTTCCTTCTAATTCAGCTAAACTATCTACGAAAGTTATCTCTCTAACCTATACCATTAATCTTAATTACCCTCTAATTATAACTTACCTGTGCCGCAATATTTTACCTCGTTGATCGTATAGTGGAAGTTTACTCCTCCCTCTCCCTTTATTATGATAAAGTCCCGTTAATAAAGCTTATATCAATAACAAAATGCTAACATCAATTATTCCTAATTTTAAATCAGACTCTAAGTTATTGCATATATGCCTTGTATTCTGCTCCTTGGCTGCAGATATGAGCTCCACTAAACCTCATTACTTCTCCTTATGTGCTACATATTAATATTGACTCAATCTGTATCTCAAGATTGCACTATTTCATATACCAGTATTATCTTAAGGATAAACTCAATAAGACAAATTGTTTAGATCTAAGGGCAATATATTTATTCAATCAGTTAAAACAATTACAAGTAACAATGGAAAGAAATTTTTTTTTTTTTTTTTATAGAATGCTTTTCTCAACCCTAATAACCTATATCTTTAAATAGCTCAATCTTCTAAATTACTACAATTATACCTTCTTTACCCTACTAGGACTCTCCTCCCCTCTTTGTGCTTTTCTGATATTATTAACTGGCTCTCTCAACCTTATTACTAAACATTATTGATTCTTATGGGTATACACAGCTGTGTGCTGGCAAATGTTTACCAACCGGCTCCACGTCTACTCGATTGGAACCGGAAGTAGTTACTGAAATATTTCAGGCCGGAACCGGAAGTTGTTACCAGATATAAGAATTGAGATTTCAAATCTGCAATAATTTTTGAGATTTTTTACAGATTTCTAAGATTTGTGGGACGGTGTACGAGGTTTTTCTGTATGACAGACACCTGGTTTGTCTCTCAGTTGCAGTGTTACATTATGCGATGGAATTTTTTGACTAAAATCTCTGGGGTTTTTTTCTCCTAACAATATACAGGGTGTATCTGAAGGGTCTGTACAAACTTGGAGAGGAGGTAGTATGGGTGATTCTAAGCAAAAAAGTCTGAATTTGAACGCTAACTGAGATATGAACAGAAATAAAAATGCCGCCACCAAGATCAAAGAGTTAATAACTCCAAGTTCTGTAGCATCTAGAATGATGAGTTTTGGTAAAACAACAGAGTATATAAAACTGTGTGTACCATTAATAATGGATAAAATTCCAACCAGTAGTTTCAGAGTTACGCGTTCAACATCGTAACCCGTGCTCACACGCGAGTACTAACCAGCACTTGTTACGATTTTGAAACTATTCATTGGAATTCGATCAAATTTTAACGGTCCACACAGTTTTATGTACCCTGTTGTTTTACTAAAATTCATCATTCTAGATGTTACAGAACTTGAGTTATTAACTTGTTGATCTTGGTGGGCGGCATTTTTATTTCTATTCATATCTCAGTAATTGTTCAAATTCGGACCCACGTTCAAATGAACTTTTTTGTTAGAATCACCCATACTACCTCCCCTACAAGTTTGTACAGACCATTCAGATACACCCTGTATACATGAATTAATGTATAAAAAATATTACGAAGTTCAACAACCGGTTCACAAAATCTTAAGAAGTTCAACAACTGGTTCGTGCGAGCCGGCTCCAGCACACCACTGGGTATACAATAAGTCAATACCGTTTAATTAGTACTATAATTGACAAAACAAAAGAGACGTTCTTTATCACTTAAACAATTCAGTTCTTTAGTCCCACTATTAAATACTATATTCGCGCAGGCCTGTATTTATTGATTTAGTGCACTTATCTGTGTTTATTCGTCGACACTGCTGCTTGCTAGTTGATCCACGTTGAAAGTGTAGGTTACGATCTCTCTCGCACTTTCTTGTCGGACACTGGTCCCGGTCAATTCCGTCCTGTTGCGGTGGGTTCCTCCTGCCTCGGTCAGTGCTGCTTCGGCTGCGCTATGTAGCACGGTCTGCTTGGCTTGCTGTCCCCATGCGTCCTCGCCCTCTAGCCCGGCTACAAAGGGGTACACGCTGAGAAGGACAGCACAGGTTGAATACACGCTAGATACCCCGGCTCAGGGATCCCAGTCCCGTTTCTTGTCGTGTATCCCTGTATTCCAGATGTCTGCTGTCAAGCCGCCCGCCTAGGTTCGCTTACCTCTTGCTTCAATGTGCTCCGGCATGTGGGCCGCTGCTGATCTTCTCCGGTTGCCTGGGGGGTTTGGGCCGTCGTCGTAACCGGCGTCGTCGCTGGCTACTCAAGTCGAACTTCTTCTCGCTTCTCTTCTCTCCTACTCTGTTAAAACACTTCTTACTTTCACTTTGTAATACAGCTTACGTTTCGTCTCTACTATCACAAATTGCACAAGCTACCCAATTTCCAACTCTACTCGTTGACTTCTCAGATTCATCTCTCTGTCCCTTTTTCTTTTCATATATCACTTTCCTTCCACCTTGAGCTTGATTTTATTGTTCACTACTCTTATTTCCTAGAACTCTCTGTCTCTGCGTTCGTCTCCTAGGAAATGCCACTCCTTTACCCCTTACTCATTGTTCTCACTTTCTGCTTTTTTTATCCTTAAACAAAAGTGGGCTCTAGGCCTGCTTTTTTTTTTTTTCCTTAGGTAAAATACAAATAAAATGAATAAAAATTTTTCTTCCACTGCTATTCTCATGTCTTACATTAAAACTTATTAATTCTCTTATTGTACTTTATAATAAATTTGTTCATTGAGAGAGCTCAGCTGTTCAACCATTGAGATTCATTTGAGTCAGTTACTAATAATCATAAGTCAATGTAACGAGAAATAAACTAATATAATATTTAATTGATACAATTCTTTTCCTTCCTCTGTATTCCTTGAGATTTCTGAAATGATTCCGCTATACGATCTTTTCCTATTCTAAAGTCACTTGCTTGTCAAGATTCCTATTATTACCCAATTAATCTATTTTCTTGCCTTATTACCTTTCCCATTCCCTTTTTTTATATAATAATGATAAAAAAACAAACACAGATAAGTCTACTTAGGCATATCTGTAGTGTCGGGTCGTGTGCGACAATATTTATCGCTCACGTCCCGTCACAATTTAACCAATTAGGAGTTATAATTTAATTTTTTTGAGATTGTTCTGTTTACCTACCAGTGTAATTATCCAGGGCAACGCCGAGTACCTCTGCTAGTCTGTCTTTATACAGGGTGTGCCAAAAGAAGCGGGGCGGTCGAATATATCGCGAAATTTACATCGGATCGAAAAACTGAAAAACACGTGTTCAATATTTTTCAAAAATCTATCGAATGACAGCAAACACGACCCCCACCCCTACCCCTGGGGGTGGAGCGGGGGGCAACTTTGAAATCTTAAATGGAAAGCCCCATTTTTTATTGCAGATTCAGATTCTATGTGTAAAATGGTATTCAGTACCATAAAAATTTCCACCCCCACCCACCCCCTGGGAGTATAATTAAGAGGAAATCAATTTTTTCAATGAAAATATTTAAAACAATTAAAATAATTAACATACTCAATACAATATTTTAATGCAATATTGTAACATTGTTTAATTCTTGATGGATGGTTTTATTATCATGGAAAATAAGATTTGTGAAAAAAAATCTAATAATGATAGACTTATTTTAATTTTACAAAATGCAAATATCATCGTTTAAATTAACATAATAAAATCCTTCAAATTACTCTTTCTTATTCTTTCCGCTTGTAAACAAATTTTTTTCTTTATTAATAAATATGTAAACAAAAAGTGGACTATTTTTGTGATTTTTTTGTGCTTCATCCATTTGGTAGGTACTTTTTAAATGACACATTAGTTCAACTGTTTAAGTTGATTCAAGCAGATGAACCTTCATCTGTAAAGAAAAATTTGACTTGAAAAAGTGTTTTTTCTTTCAGCATGGCTCATCTTAATGAACAAGAAAGAATATCATTACTGATGATGGTAGGCTGGGGTGATAGGAAAAGGTCATACTCAGAAGCAAGAGATATTTTCAACGATACTTTTCGAATTGGAATGGATCCTATCTCCAAATCGACTGTGGAGAGAACGGTTAGAAGATTTGAAGCTACAGGCTCTGTGAAAGATCGAGCTAAATTAGAAAGACCAAAGTCGGCAACAAACGAAGAAGAAGCGTTGAATCTTTTATTATCATTTACGGAAAATTCTCACAGTAGTCTTCGTAGAACTGCCCAAGCTCAAGAAATTGGTACATCTTCAGTCTGCAGGATTTTGAAAAATAATAAATTGCATCCTTACAAAATGACACTTGTTCATGAGATAAATGAAGATGATCCCGACTGACGTTTAGAATTTTGTGAGGACATGATGCTTAGAATAGATAAAGATCCAGACTTTCTTTACAACATTGTATTCTCAGATGAAGCAACATTTCAATTGAATGGTACTTGTAATCGGCATAATTGCAGGTATTGGGCAGATGAGAATCCTCATTGGATGCGAGAGAGCAAAACCCAATATCCACAGAAATTAAACGTTTGGGCTGGAATAATAAATAATCATTTGATTGGGCCATTCTTTATCGATGGTAATCTTACTGCTCAAAGGTATGAAAACATGCTTCGAAATGAAATAATTCCAGCTATAAGGGAGATTGTTGGCGATAACTTGGAGCACGTTTGGTTTCAGCAAGATGGTGCTGCACCTCATTACGGACAGAACGTTCGTAATTATTTAGATGAACATTTTCCTGATCGTTGGATTGAACGAAGAGGTCCGATCGAATGGCCTGGCAGGTCACCAGATTTAACTCCACTTGATTTTTTCTTGTGGGGTTATTTAAAAAATCGGGTTTATGAAACGAAACCTCAAAATTTAGATGAACTGTGTCAGAGAATAATTGATGTAGCTGCCCAAATACCTGCAGAATACTTAAACGATTCCATCGAATCTGTTTACCATCGATTGGCTAACTGCCAGGAAGTAAATGGTACACAATTTGAGCATTTACTACAATAAAGTTATTGGCGCCAATCGTGAGAGGCAAGGGTCCTCACCTAAAACAAGCACCCCGATAAGTGAGAGGCAAGGGGACTCACTAAAAACAAGCACCCCGAAGGGAACAAAAAACTACTACGTCCACGTCGTTGTTCCTGGTTTATGCTAAACGTAGTTTTTTACTAAAGTCAGATACAAAATCAACAAAAGACGTTAACCTCATATTAGCTGTAGAAATACTTTCACTTGCGAGAAAGAATTGTTTTTGCAATTAGAGCGCCATCAATCGGTCGACTGTCATACTGTATCATTAGATAGCCTTTTCAAAAATACTAATTTTGTGTTCCGAAGTGTATGTCCCGAGAAATTTGACCGTTTGCAGACTTCTGGTCTGTATTTGTTTTTCTGCGATTGCAGCGCCATCTATTGCGAATCAAAAAAAATTTTCAGCTAAAGCTTGTTCACTTTTTCACATAGAATCCGAATCTGCAATAAAAAATGGAGGTTTCCATTTAAGATTTCCAAGTTGCCCCACCCCCCCCACCCCGGGGTGGGGGGTCGTGTTTGGAGTCATTCGATAGATTTTTGAAAAACATTGAACACGTGTTTTTCAGTTTTTCGATCCGATGTAAATTTTGCAAAATACTTGACCGTCCTGCTTCTTTTGGCACACCCTGTATATAAAGAATGATGTTTGTGGATGGGTTTGTGGATTTGTTTTTTATACAAATCTACAGTTTTATTCTAATCTTGATGAAATTTTGCATAATTGACCTTCAAAGCACGAGGAAGGTCACTGTCTACCTCAGATTTTGAAAAAATAATAATTACTGATAAAAAATCGATATTCATTGATATGCAAGGCATATTAATGAGAAATATCTCGTCACCAACAATGCAAGGAAAGGTTGTGTGCAACAATGCATATCAACAAGGGTATCAACACGCAATTCACAAACACTTTGCACGGACCAACAATATATACCTTATGACCAAGAATGCAAGGAAAAGTTTGTGCAACAATACTTATCAACAATGGTATCAACACACACCGTGCATGGACCAACAATGCAAGGCAAAGTGTGTGTGCAACAATAGACCAACAATAGGTGAATTGCGTGTTCGCATCAACAATGGTATCAACAGGCAATTCACCAATAACAATGAGCACAAAATGATAATGCAATGATAAAACAATCCTTTCCAATAAATACAGCAATGATCATAAAATGATGCAATGATAGAAAGTTCTTTTCAAAGAATTATGACAATGAACATAAAATGATGATGCAATGACAGAACGTTCGTTTTTAATAATTATCAACAATGAACAGTTTTATTCCGATCTTGATGAAATTTGCCACACTTGACCTTCAAAGAATGAGGAAGGTCATTGTCTACCTCAGATTTCGAAAAAAAAAAAAAATTATCGATTATAAATCAATATTCATGATGATGGCAGTGCATAGCAATAAGATGTATCTCATGACCAACAATGCAAGGAAAAGTTTGTGCAACAATAGGTATCAACACGCAATGCATCAATAGTATATATGTCATGACCAACAATGCAAGGCAAAGTTTCTGCAATATAGATAAGGTTCAATGTGTAACAATGCCTAGAATTCCTCTTATTCAGGCTTTTCTTAGAATTGAGAGTTCTTAGTACTTAATAATTTCTTGAAAATCTTTAAAAATAATAAGTAATTGGAGATAATGGAGAGTTAGAAGACTATTGAGAAAGAGTGGAAAGACAACAGAGGAAGCAGTCCTTTAGCTCCGTGGTGTATTGAGCAAATGTTGAGCATATCAATAGAAGAATCAGCGACTGCTAGACTACACAAAATGATGAATGGCGAAGTTTTGCTTCAAGATATTGAGAGAAGAGTGGGAATTCCAAGAACATCAAGTATACATCTAAAGTAAGATTACATGACTAAGAAATTATTTAGACTAGCAGTGGCATACATGGAGAGGTCCATCCAGAGTGAGTCTTTAACAATTTTTTTTGGAATTTTCATTAGGAATTTTTACTGTATTAATTCTAAGCGTTTTCATGGGAAATTATTTCTAAGATATTTCAAAATTTAATCAAAAAAAGAAAGAGTCCGAGCCACGCGGGGTTATCACCTAGCATATTTGATAGCATAGCAGATCCAAACACTTCAAAAAAATCCTTTTGACTATATTCTGTGTGAATGTGAAGATTTTGGAAACTGAGATTCTGATAATACAATGATTGAACGTTTGCTTCCAAGAATTATTAATAATAAGCATAAAATGCCGATGCAGTGACAGGACATAAATAAGGCAACGTCTATTGTGTAGGAAAAGGAGTCATACGTGTCTCCCTTGAGCTCCCTATCTAACATCCAGGTGACTGGCAAAATTTTATGTGCCTGGAAAGGAAAGAGAAAGAACAAGCACTGGTCAGAGATACTCTGCAGCTAAAACAGAAAAATCTATACTGGCATTGGAAACATCGGAACAAGGGGTCTAAGAGCTTCTACATCAAGGGCAAGAAAAACAAGATCCTCTAAAGTATCCAGTGATGTTCCCCGTTGGTGAAGATGGATATCATTTTAATCCGAGGCAGGTCAACAAGAAGTTAAATAAAGTAATCTAGAATTCCTGTTTTTCGGATTTTTCGTAGAATGGCTAGTCCCTTCGCTCAGTGTGTTATTGATTGAGTTATTATTTAATAAATTTGGAGTTATAATGTAACATTTTGAGATTGTTATGTTTACCTACATGTGTAATTATCCCGGGCAACGCCGGGTCCTCTGCTAATAATAATAATAATAATAATAATAAAAACAGTGAAAATCAGTTGAAATTTTAAGAATATATGGAAATTAAAGTACAGTCAATTCTCGTTAATACGAAATCGTGGGGACCAAGAAATTTTTTCGTATTATTCGTATTTCGTATAAACCAACAATACTAAAAGTGTTATGAAATAAGCACGGAAATAGAGTACTTTAAGTTAGAAATAATTTTTATTCATCTCTCCTAAAAAAATCTGTAATAACAGTTTGTTTTCGCGCTAAAACAATTTTTTTTTTTCTAAATCACTATTGACTTTACAATATAATGTAAATAAGTCTTTAGGAAAATCCTGACTGTACAATATATAAGATTTAATTTCCTCCATCAATTCTAACATTCTCTGATTTGATGGAGTAGACTGAATTTAAATGATAAGGTTTCTCGGGCAGAAGATTATAAAATAGGGTGGTTTTGTCAGCGTTGTTTCATCACTAGAGCATGCGAAATTTTCAATGTTGAGCTGGTTTGCAAACTGGTTAGCTTCTTCTTTTAGAATATCGCTGCTAATGGGAATATTCTTTTGTCGAGCCTAAAACAAATACAGCGTACAGTACATTATAGAAAAAAAGCTTACAGTAATTTCTACAGCACTGTATTGTATACCGGAATAGAAAAAACGTTAACTTGCTTGTTTAAACCATGTTAAAAGTGCCGTTTCCATGTCTTCGTGTGCTGCTTTTCGCACTCGATTCAGCCTGTTGTCTTATCTTTTCCGAGTTTTTAAGTATCGTTGATAATGTTGACGGTGGAATGTCAAAGTCTTTAGCAACCTACCCTTTTATAGCATTTGTTTTTTCCGCTGCATTCAGAATTTGAGATCTTAAGATCTAATGCAGGGTGTCCAGCGATCCGGGAATTCCGGGAATTATACGGGAATTCTTCGGTACCGGGAAATATTCGGGAATTATACGGGAAAAATTCAAAAAATCCGGGAAATTAAAAAAAAAAATTGTGCTGGCCTCCCATTGGTGCTTTATTTGTATGTCTGGGATATATATAAACGTGTTGATCGTAACAATTTCAGTTCGTTGGAAACTTCATTGGAAGACTTCATAATTGTAAGTAGACTTTTTCATAATCACAGTTTTTAGGTTACAGTCTCTCTTCTTTCAGTCATTTTTCTATCAAGATAGATTTTTTTGCTGCTTATGGTCAGGGAAAATAACGTGATCAACCTGGAAAAATCAGGGAATTTTGCAAATTTTATATTTAGTGAAATCTAGTAACTTTTGCTCACCATTCTAGTTACGGCGCTAGTGTAAGACTTGGCAACACTGCATCCAGACAACATCCAAACATCCAACAGACAACAGCTCTTCAGGTAAGAACTCATATTCAATTATATTTCAAGTTTAATTAACGGGTTTCGTATACTATAGAGTGGGCCCTGTCTCGCCGACCTTCGATGAGGTTTAGGCGGCGTGGTAATGATTGAATTACGGTGAACGGCAAACATGGAAGTCGGTCATGTCTCGAGACGACTAAATGTTTTAATTATGATTTATTTAGGTATGGGTTATTGGGTTTTAATAACAGTTTTATTTTCTTTCTTTTATGTAGTCGTCAGAAACCAATAAATTGCTTATAAAACAATGCCACCTAAAAGGGGAAAGTGCAAGTTTAGAAAAGAAAACCAAGTGACTGTGAGAGAGGTTAATGTTGGGTTTGCAACCCGAAAAGCCATTGGCAAGGCTTTGAAGCAAAAGGGAGCAAAAGAAAGCGATGTGTTAATATTTCAAGATAGTTGCAAAAAGTATTTTTTAAAGTTTATAACCAAAATTCTTGAAAGATCACCTTTAAGTTACCCATTAACGAAAGCTCTAGAATGCTTGAATCCAGAAAGACTAGGATCAATTGGCAGTCACAACCATCTATCCTCAGTGCTCACAATTCTGGTTGATAACAACCAAATACCTGGGTGGAAGGCAGACTCTGTTGAACGTGAATACAAGGAATTATGTTCTAGTAGTGAATTTCAGAATGCAGTGAAACAATATTCTCAAGAACAAAGAATCGATCATTTTTGGGTGAGCGTTCTCACTGATAAACCTAACTTAAAAGAGCTGAAGGAGTTTGTTCAAATGCTGTTAATTATATCTCATGGAAATGCCAGTGTGGAGAGAGGTTTTTCAGTCAACAAAGGATGTTTGTTGGAGAATCAAAAGGAGAGTTCTTTAATAGCACAAAGAATCATCTACGATCATACCAAATCTGTTGGAGGAATTGGAAAAGTAATTGTAGACAAACCCATGATACATGCAGTTAGGAATGCTCACGCAATATACAAGGAAGCACTCGAAGAAGAAAAACGGGCGAATGCTGAAAAGCAAAAACAAGTGAAAAGGAAGAGAGAGAACGAAGCAAAGGTAAAACAGTTACAGGCAAAGAAACGCAAACTCATTGACGAAACGGCGAGAGAAGTTACAGCAATTGATGAAGCGATGAAAGAACTTCGTCAAAATTAATATATGACTAAAAGTTTTAATTTGTATAGATAAAGACCCTTAATAAAGTTTGTTATTTACATAATTGTGTGAAGAATATTTAATAAATAATCACATTAAGTTTATTTTAAATTATTTAAAATATACGTGAAATTTTTGAGAAAGTACGGGAAATATACGGGAATTTTTTTTGAATAACTCGCTGGACACCCTGTAATGAAAGATCCTTTCGTTTCCTTTTGCTTGAAGCTGACATTGAATAAAATTCCTGACTGTAATAAAATTAGATAACTG
>JAHWFO010052438.1:0-13060 GCA_023313115.1 Rhysida immarginata | reverse complement strand
GCCTATAAAAAGTTATTTTTTCGTTCCACTATCAAATTGCGGCTGCGGCCTAAAGTGAATGCGGCCAATATTCGAAAAAATATGGTAATTACTTAATCAGTGTATAAGCCTATTTGTATTAAATATACTGCTTATTAAAAAGTCAGTGCCTATTTACGTGGGGGTTTTTTTGGGGGGGGTTGTTTTTTACGAATTTCGGATTTTACGAATAAATAGTATTGTAAAAACGAATTAAAACGAGGTTCTACTGTAATTTTGGAACATATGACCAGAGTATCAACAGTAAACAGTAAATTGTATTGAAATCCAATAAGGCCCAAATATCCGGTTTAGTTCTGCTGTGTTGTTACTGTATGACAATGGATGGCTGCATATACCATGTGCAACGGCAAAAAGATTTCAGTGTATTACACATTTCATCAACCTCATGCAGAGTGAGTTATCATTGTCTTTAGCCGTTAACCCTAGAATACTAACCATGAGCAGCATCCTTGTTACTAACTATACGTCTCCCAGACGTACATCGCGTTGAAATGCAGTTATTTATTTATTTATTTATTTATTTATTTATTTATTTGGAAAAAAAAAATTACAATAATTACCTAGCCAGAGCCAGTATGGCCAAAGGCCGACGAGTTAGGTCTCCGGAAGGTAAAGTAAAAAAAAAACACGAAACATAAAATAAGTAAAAATTAGAAAACCAAAATAATGATAAATAACAAACAAGCCAATAAAAAAAAAATACAAAACAAAGATCCATAAATAACCAAAAATCAAATTTAGGATTACAAAAAAAAAAAAAATTAACAGGGGTTAGTAGAAAAACAAGTATCAAACAGGAATGATTTAACATTCCTTTTAAAAGAGGCGGGAGTCGGGGAAGCACGAAGAGCGGCAGATACAAACGACCACCATCTGATGCCAGCATAAGAAATTCAACGACGTTGAAAATTCCTTCAGACCAATGGAAGGCGGATCGAGTTCACAGACCGAGTAGCATAGTGAAAAAGATCCAAATGATACCGGATTTAGCAAAGTGAAATCCAAATGATACCGGATCGAAAAAGGCGCCGAGAGCTTTAAGTGACCATTAATTACCTTATAAGTAAACGTTACTACTTGTAAAATATAAATTTGATAAACGGTCAAGGCCCCAAGAGAAGAAAAATAGTGCGAAACAAGCGTAGATTTACGAAGTTTTAATAAAACTCTAAGAAACCATTTTTGGATTCGGTAAAGCCGAAATAGATTGAAGTTAGAAGTTGAACCCCAAAACTGAATGCCATAACAGAGCGTTGAATGACTCAACGTATGATACAATAATAATAGAATCGTGGGAGGAAGGTAGTGAAGACGAGAGATTAAACCCAATCTTCTAGAGAGTGACTTAACTAGCTCATTAGTATGCATATTCCAAGAAAAGTCTGGGGATAAATGAATACCCAAGTACTTAAAGGCGCTAGTAGGATAGAGAGGCTTAGAATTATAAAAAATAGGCAAGTCAACTGGAACATAACGCTTGTTACGTTGATGAAAGACCATGTACTTGGTTTTATTAAGATTTAACAACAAGTGATTAGTGGAATTCCATTTACTTAGAATAGAGAGAGAATGGTTAATAGTATTTTGCAAATTCAAGACAGAAACAACAGCAAAAGAGTGAGTAACATCATCAGCATAAAATATCGCAAAAGAGGGGGAAGGGCATAAGATAGATCGTGAATAAAAAGATTGAAAAAGAAGCGGAACCCTGGGGAACTCCACGATTACGTATAAGAGGCAAAGAAGATTTGTAAAATACAGATAAAGTATAAAGACAATCAGATAGAAAATCAGTTAACCAATTTAACGGGGGACCACGAATGTTATAAAAATGAGAAAGCTTGTATATCAAGAGATGAATAGGAATAGAGTCAAAGGCCTTGGAATAGTCAAGAAATAAAGAAACGACAAGATTATTGTTAGACATGTTTGATGAGACATATTCTATCAGTTCGTAACAAGCGGTGTCAATTCCACGATTTGGAAAGAAACCGTGTTGCATTGAGGAAATCAGATCGTTACTAAATACGTAGTGAGATAAATGCAGATAAAAAAGCTTTTCAAAAATTTTAGAAAATAGAGGTACAATGGAAATGGGCCGATAATTACCAAAATCTTTAAAATTGCAGTTTTTAAAGATAGGTATAATTTTAGCTTGACGGAGACACTTAGGAAAGGCACCTTGAGAAATAGAAACATTAAAAATGTGAGTAAGGGGCAAGGTTAAACTAGCTGAAACGAAAATAATAATATCGGGACGTAGACCAAGAGGGTCAGGAGAAGATGAGGATTTTAATTGTTGAATGATTTTGGCTGTCTCTTCCAGAGAGGCAGGAGAAATAAATAAGGAAAAGGAGATAGAATATGATTAGTTGTATAGTTGTATTGATTGAATTAAGGAGTTTTGTGTATTTGTTTATTATATAACAAGTAATTTAGAACAACACATTTATTTTAAAATTGTTTATTAACTATCTAACATCTCTATAGTTATGGCAAGATTAAAAAAAAACAATCGATATAAGAATATTTGAAAAAATACATGTATAAAAACAAATTTTATAGTCTAAAATGTTTTAAAAGACAAACGAAAAGAGATCTTTTTAGAATTTGGAAAAAAAAAATTGGAAAACCACATTGGCCTGCAAATAAAAATTCAGGTTAGATCTTTTTAAAAGTTTATTATTGAAATGTTTATTCTCAGAAATTATTCACGAAATTTAGAAAATAGCTCCAAGTATACAGAGGATGATTGACTTAATATTGACCTTTGAGGAATACCATTTGTAATCTCAGAAACTGAACTTTCAGGATTATTTACCTTTACCTTTTGCATTCTATTCGTATACATTCCTTTCAACAAATTTAAACACTGTCCTCTTATACCATGTTGTTTTAATTTTAAAAACAAAATATCACGTCTAGCCAAATCCCAAGCTTTATTTAAATCCAAAAAATAACTGCTGAGTCAAGACCAAGATGAAAGGATTTATTTAATTTTTGTGTCAAATCCAATAATAAATTTTGGGTTGACTTCTTTTTTCTATAACCATATATTTCTTTACCAAAAATATTGTTCATTTCCCAAAATTCCTCAAGGTTTTTTTTTTTTTTTAAATCCAATGTTCAAAGATTTTTTGTAATAATAGAAAGTACGAGGTCTGTTCAAAAAATACGTAGACTGTTTGAATTGCGCGGGCCCTGTTGGTCCCAATCAAAATCGCTTGGTGTCGCCATCTTCTGACAGATCCACTGATTACAAGGCAGTTTTTTGATTGCAAATATCAGTATTGGTTGATTAGCTACGTGGTTGTTTGTGAAGTGTGTTATTTTCGTTTGGCGGATTTTTAGAATGAGTGACTTGAACGAGCAAAGAGTTGCTGTGAAATTTTGTGTTAAACTCGGAAAAACTGCCACTGAAACTTTTGATATGCTCAAGACGGCTTACGGTGATGTTACTATGAAGCGTGCGACATGTTTTAAGTGGCATGCACGTTATAAAGATGGTCGTCAGTCAACTGCAGACGATGAGCGTCCTGGACGTCCTTCCACGTCAACTGACGACGCACACGTGGACAAGATCAACACTCTGGTTCGGGCAAATCGACGTCTGACCATCAGAGAGTGTGGGATAGCAGTTGGATCATGTCACGAGATTTTGACCGAAAAATTGAAGATGCACCGCGTTGCTGCGAAGTTTCTTCCACGCCTGATGACGGACGACCAAAAAGCCCATCGCGTCCAGGTTTGTCAGGAATTGCTTGAACGCTCAGAAGATGATGAAAACTTCTTGTCGAAGATCATAACAGGTGATGAATCTTGGGTGTACGGTTATGATATCGAAACAAAGGTTCAATCATCCCAGTGGGTGGGTGAGACATCTCCCAGACCAAAAAAAGCTCGCCAAGTTCGTTCCAATGTGAAAGTGATGTTGATAGTTTTTTTTGATGCTCAGGGCGTAGTCCACCACGAGTACCTCCCCCAAGGCTCCACAGTGAACCAGATTTACTACATCGAAGTTCTCAAACGTCTGCGGGATGCTATCCGGCGGAAAAGGCCAGAAATGTGGACGAGTGGTGACTGGTTGTTTCATCACGACAACGCTCCAGCCCATTCAGCCCTCAGAACTCGAGAGTTTTTGGCCAAACACTCGATCACTGTTCTTCCTCACCCACCCTACTCACATGACCTCGCTCCTTGTGACTTCTTCTTGTTTCCCAAACTCAAAAGACCTTTGAAAGGAAGGAGATTTGAGGTGATTCCCGACATAAAGGCAAATGCGACGAAGGCACTGAAGGACATCACAAAAGAAGCGTTCCAGGACTGTTTCCAAAAGTGGAAACACCGTTGGGATAAGTGTGTGCGTCGGGGAGGAGAGTACTTTGAAGGGGACCCAGATGTGTAACTTCTGAATAAAGTATATTTTGTTTTATGACGTCAGTCTACGTATTTTTTGAACAGACCTCGTATAGATCAGACGTGGGCAAATGAGGCTCCAAGAGCCGAGTTAAGTGCAGCTCCCATTGAAAATTTAAACCTTTTTATTTCAGAAACTTTTCACTGCATCATATTAAATTCATTAAATAACTAATATTTTGTTATTTCGATGATGTATTTAATACTATGTAACTATAGTCTGGCTCTTCATAGTATATGAAAAACCGCAATGTGGCTCTTTATATTATATGGAAATCCGGAATGCGGCTCTCATTGACCTCAAGCGTGCCCACCCTTGATATAGATATTGGTCGATTATTATTTAAATCTGTTTTTTCACCTTCCTTATAGACTGGCCTAACCTTTGACATTTTCACCTGTTCTGGCCATTCATTTGTCTTCAATATTACATTATATAAATGAGTAAATGTTTTAACAAAATATTACTTCTAATGTTCTTTGCCCAAATTCCATCAATTCCTGAAGACTTATTTACATTCAGACTTCCAATAATTTTTTCAGTTTTTATTTCTTCCACAGAATCCAAAACAATAGAATTTTGTATTGATATAAGCACTTGTAATTAATAATAACTAATACGTCTCAGAGGGTAAATAAGCACCATCATTCATAACAACACGTCCAAGAGACGTACAAAAAATATGCGTTGAATACTACCTCTACGTCTAAAAGACGCACTATGTTTACGAAAACAGTCAATACACGCTGTTAATATGAAAGGACAACTGAAACACCACTATTAGAAAGAATGCTTGTTTGATGAAGCATACCTGGAGGTAGAGGAAGCTCTTTCAAGGACAAGCGCAGCAACTGATGTTTAAAATTGTAACTACGTCTCCAAGACGTATAGTTAGTATTCTAGGTTTAAGGAGGTTTTGGGTGGCAAGAAATTTTTTATAAGAAAATTGGATGACAACATGAAAAACACTGGTGCATGCGTGGCTTTGCAATCGATCAACAGCTTTATTCCCTCAATCAAAATTCTCATGAAACACTGGTGGACACACAGTGAACGCAGACCAGATTATATTGAAAAGACAATGTTTCATTTTCATTTGTATGTATTTATACGGTTCCCTGAAAAAAGAGTACATGAAAAAAGCGCACAAGAAAATTGTGCACAAAAAAAAGCGTACACGGAAAACTGCGCACAGGAAAAAAGCGTACACGGAAAATTGCGCACAGGAAAAAAGCGTACACGGAAAATTGCGCACAATGAAAAATGCCCACATGGAAAAATGCGCACACATACAATGCAATGAGCTAAAAGTGAACAGTATTTTACAATAAATTTTATTCAGAAATTTAAATACTTAAATAAAAATTATCCTTAAATAATTTAAATAAAAACTGAATTTAAAAATGCAAGAAATATTTAAAATATAATTATAAAAATATTTATTTAATTTTAAAAAACTATATTGTTAATTAATATTAGATAAAAATCTAACATGTGATATCAAAAGTATATTATAAATTTTAACTTTTTTATATTAAAACACCTATTTATATTAGAACACTTCCATAAAACATTCTTACATATAGCCAATAATAATAATACGGGAGTATATGTCGAAAAAATAGGCTCTGATGGGAAGATGGGTATGTTATTTTTTCATCAATTGTGCCCTGCGATAGGTAAAACATCGAAAATCGATCCCCGGAATTGATTTATTATGCGCCCTCACCGATAATACGCACCCTTGTTTTTTCATATTTTTAGAAAAATTCCTAGCCCATAATACGCATCGCGTATTATACGCATTTTATGTACTTAAGATAGCGATTCAACATCAGAGAGTGCTCCGCCATATTTGTTCAAACGCGCAGTGCATTATGGTCTTATTTTTAAAGGCTTTAGACATTATATATTCCCATAAAATGAAGAAATTAAATTTTCAAAATAAATGATAATATAAAAGAATTTATTCGTTACAGTTAAACTTACATTTTATCTGAAATAAATGTATTTAACTTCTTTCAAAATCGGAATCGTCTGTGTCTCAGTTCTTTGTTAGGCCTAATTAGTGTTTCTTCTTCTTCTCAGTCTTCTATTCTCATGATTGAATCATCCACAGGAGAGGTAATTCCTGCTTTCACAAAAGCATTCTAATTGTATTTTCTTGTAATCTCTGTCATGCAAATGAATGATTTATAGATGTCCATTTGATAGATAATTCAAACGTTTTGTTCCCACATCTTTATGACGATCGATTATAGTAGCAAACATTGGTAAAACTACAGAATAGCGTCCCCTAACTTCTTTGATTGATATCATCAAGACTGGTTGCATTCATGTATTGCATTTATTATTGTGTCAGCTCTAGTTAATGGCAAAGTAATTTGCCTTACTGTTGAACTTTATTATTACAGAGTTCACACAGAATAACAGTCACTAAAACTACAGTGGCTGGAAGAGATAGTGTGGGCATTGCCCTACATTCGCCATACCCCCAGTGCGTAACGCTAAAAGATGCTCGTATAGATGGCGTTAGGTTCGCCTGTGATGTCAACACAATAGCGAAAGCGCGTTGAATTATATGAAAAATTCTTTAAATATAGGTAGTTTTATGCTTTAATGTCCGCTAATAATTAAAAAAATAGAATAAGTATTAAGATCGAATCATAGACTATTAAAAAGATTGTATATATTCTAGACTTCCTTTATAATTTGGATAAGAACGAATTTTACATGGATAAAAACGAATAAGATAGATTTTCTTTAAATTTTTTTTTCGATAGATATTTTTAATAAAATAATAAATAGTTAAACAAAAGTAAATATGGTATAAATTCTTGATAATATGAAAGTTATTAATTAAAAGATAAAAATAAATCAAAATAAAAAGCTAAGCTAATAAATAAATATTACATTATACTTATGAACTTTGATGACTTTTTGTAACAAACGACTGTATTATACAATTTTTGGTTCACGATTTTATTTATTTATTTATTTTATTATTTTTTTTTTTTGCAAGATATCTTGCTACTTGTTTTCTCTGAACAATAATATTTTGTAATGCTTTTAATTTGAATGATAAGTTGAAATACTGTGATTATAATTCGAGTTACCAACAAATGCTTACACGTGAACCACTGATGTTCGCCACTATTATACAATTGTTAATGTTGTTATTTTTATACTAATTTCTTTCATACCTTTGTTAATGGTGCCCACTAGGACCTAACCCATCGGTTTTTGACCATACATGTCCTTGTTGGGCACCACTGTGTTTTTCTTTCTAACCTTAAAATAAAATAAATAAATAAAAAATAAAATAAATAAAATAATTCTTATATTTGGAGCTCCATCATTCCTAACCTTTTTTATAGTTTCTGTCATTTTTAATTCTGTATGTGTTATCCTATTGCATTTTTCTCCCCGCCCTCTTATCACCTCCTATTTGTCCTCTTTCTTGTTCTATCCCAGCATGTCTTCGAATTCATTTCCTGGCCTCCCATTTGTTCTCTTCTAGTATTTCAGCCAATACCGTCTTACTACTCCATATGCTAACTATATTTAAAGTCGTCCTAAAGTACTCCTTTCACCCCCTCCCCCTCTCCCACTCTTCTGACAATCATCAGTCTTATTATCATTTTCATAATGTGGAAGACCTCTTTGGGTTAGTCAGGCTCTTGCCTATTTCAGTGTATTTCATGTGGAATTTATTCCAGAAGGGTGAGACTCGTGTAAGCACCGCATACGTCCCACCTGAACAAATGTGCACTTCACTGTTCAATTGTCCTTTCATAACTTCAGGATAATTCTCTAATATTCTCTTTCTTTTAGAGAATCATCCTTTTTGCTTTGATAAAAGGATAGTCTCTATCCGAAACGTCAGCTTTTTATTTTGATTTATTTATTTTAATTTTTAATTAAATATTTATTGTATTAGCTTTTTATTTTGATTTATATATTTTATCTTTTAATAATAACATTTATTTATTGTATTCCAGAGTTTTTGTGTCTCATCCTTCTCTCCTATATATGTCTCTGATAATATGAAAGGAATAAATAAATAATGCCTCATAATTTATATTTCAAATAACTTGTAATTTTTGTATACATACTGTGGAGTGTAATAGTTGTATAAACACATTGCGAGTTCTATAAAAAGTTATAAACCAACTCTGTTTATGCTGCTAGCTCATTTAAACGACGCTGAAATATTTTAAAAAGCAGTAAAAATTAAATACATTTTACCCCAAAAAATGTTAAATTTTCTAAAAATTATAGTAATTCCAATGAAACTTGCGTTAACTCCATGAAAACTGCGTTTAATATTTTGAAAGCTGCGTTAAAGCAAATGCAAAAAGCTGTAATTAATAACTTTCATATTTCAAGAATTTATAATATTTACTTTTGTTTAGCTATTTATTATTTTCTTTAAAAAATCTATCAAAAAAAAAAATTTAAAGAAAAATATATCGTCTTTATTTTTATCCACATCTATGATTTTTAATAGTCTATGATTCAATCCTAAATATTTATTCTATTTTTTTTAATTATTAGTGGACATTAAAGCATAAAAGTACCTATATTTAAAGAATTTTCCATATAATTCAACGCACTTTCGCTGTTGTGTTGACATTACAGGCGAACCTAATGCCATTTATAGGAGCATCTTTTAGCGTTGTGCGTAGAAGCTGGCAACGCCCACACTACCTCTTCCAGCCACTGTACTAAAACACTGGCTGGCTAACAGACATCTCAGATTGGCGGCCATCTTAAAGGTTGCTGAGAAAACCTGGTATCCCTGGTTTTATGAACGGAAAACGGAAGAGAGCAACTGAATTCGCTTTTGCAATATTTTTTGCAATAAATAAGCGTGAAGTATATTTATATGTGGAATATAAAGTGAATAAATATAATGTATATTGTATTTACTGTATAATATTGTATAATAAAAACCAAAGGTAGTATAGAAGTTTGTCAGCTCCAAGTTCTTTTGATGCCCCCCAATTTCTTCTTCTCCAGGTTTTATTATCGGCCTATTATACGCATCGTCCCATAATGCGCAGTAATGATTTTTCTAAATTTTTTACGCATAATACACGTATCATAATTTTGTATCATCTGAAACGTGAAA
Organism: Rhysida immarginata; assembly: GCA_023313115.1. NCBI lineage: Eukaryota > Metazoa > Arthropoda > Chilopoda > Scolopendromorpha > Scolopendridae > Rhysida > Rhysida immarginata. Next base: position 3,467 of record JAHWFO010052438.1, on the reverse strand, counting down.
TTTTTAAGCAAGTTCAAACTCTTCCTTCTTTTTGAAAAATCCTGCTTAATGCAAAAGCTATTCAATAGGTCATCTTGAGATAATAAGAAGTTTGGAAACAGCAACATTTCATTGTTTTTTGTTATTTTTATTTTTTTTATTTTATTTTAATGAAATCCAATACATCCATCCAGGGCCTGTAAGGCCAGAGGCTGACGAGTTGGGTCCCTGGATGAACCTGGACTGACGACTGCTGTATGATGGCCGCAGCAGGAGGGGGGGAGGGGGGGGCAGGGTGAAGATCGTGCGTCACTGATGGGTCACCCATCCAGTGACTAGCCGTGCCTGATATTGCTTAACTTCACAGAAGTTATGTTCTGTGAAAGCCCACCAGGCCATGGTCTCCCCCTTCAACTTCACTTCAGATTATATAGGGAATAAATTCAAATTACCAACGTAACAGTTATTACAATTTACTTATATTAAAAGAAAGAAAATTAAAAGGACACTTACTAAACCTTCATAAGACGACGAAGTTTCTGGAAATTGTAAGCCAAAGTAATCCTTTTCTATCAGTTCTAGATGTTGAAATACCCTATCCATTAGAACTTGCCCTTTAGCACGTTTCTGAAATTAAAAATGACACATAAGAAATTTAGTAGTACGTATAACTGTAAAACCGTCAAAGAGGTGTTTTTACCTGCCATACCTCAGGATGTTAATAATTAAATATAGAAAAACAGTAAAGTAAATTCCAGGCCTGGACTCTTTACTACTAAGTCAACTCAAACATGGAAGCATTTCGCTATCAAACACGTCTTATGGACAAAAACTAAAGCATGTTCCTTGCTCGCAAGCTAGGAATACCTGGACTTGCACTAGGGATTTTTGGGTTATTGCCCTGATGCTTTAGCTTGTGAGCAAGTAACTGTGCTTTAGCTTACACTCATAAGACATGTTCCATAGCGAAATAATTCCGTATTCCTGATGGCATAGTGACTAAAGCTTCAGGGCGTGTTATGCCCATAGGATGAAGCCAGTAGAAGTTTCCTATAAAATTAAAATAATGGCCTACGATTTGATGGTTTTAAACAGAAAAAAGCCATTATATATCATTTAATCTGGCCTAAATTTAAATTTGTGAGTGGTCACACGAAAAGTGACCTGAAGGGATTGGAAATAGTTTTTTTAAAAGCTTTTGTTTAACTTGCAATGTTAGTTTGTTTAGGTCAAATCTTGTAATCAATATTAAACCAACTTCCCGACAAGCTAAGGAGCTGAAACTTGACACATACACAGGATCGCTGACAATGTAATACATTGTTAAAGAAAAAATATTTCAAATCAGTTCACTGGTTCGTGTTCTAATGGTACTACTTCATTACTACGAATTGTCCAATTGCCATAACAAACAATTCGTTATGGTGAGAGATAAATGTACCTATTGGTAGAAGGGTGGATCATAATACTGTTCCTATTGATTAAACAGGTGGTGGCCTTACAGAATGACATCAGGAGTTCCAACTAGTTTTGCCATTTATTCCCGGCTTTGTCAAGGATATATACAGCAAAAGGCATGCAAGCCTTTATATACAGAACAGTGGTACAAATTATGCAAATACATGAACCAATAGGATACAAAAGAATTAAAGAGGAAATAATTGCCAATAGGATAAATAGAATAAGCACAGATTTTTGAATTATAATGGCCAATAGAATAAAAAGAGTGTAAACGCTAATTTTATAAATTATACAAAAAAGAAAATATACAAAGGGATGGTGCGTGTTTACGCGGACCAAAAAGAGAACTTATCCGGTTGTCTGAGGGAAAGAGGATTTACTAAAAATAAAATAAACAGGCAAGAAATAACAAAATGCAAAAGAAAACATAAACCATAATAAAGAAACAGAGAAAAAAAGGAATCATAACAGATCAGATAAAGAGTTAAGTATTGCATACGCATTAAAGTCTGTTTGACAATTGAGAAACAGGTGAGGGGAGGACTTCTTGGCCTTGAATATTTCGATCGCTTCGAGGGTAGCAGTTTTTTCTGGTCTATTGCAGATATGTAAGACAGACATAACATCTTCTTGTGTCTTTAAAGCGTGTCCGGAATCTTCGAGCTGGTTTGCATAGTGGGAAATACGATCTCGTTTTCTGTACGAGTCAATGTGTTCTTTGAATCGTACTGCAAAATTGCGTGTGGATAATCCTACATAGAATCTGTCGCAAAACGCATAATCCAGGCGGTAAACTCCGGATTGGGAATATTTGTTGGTGGTGACGGCGGCGGGTGGGTTCAGGATGCGGGCTGATGGTGTAGAAGTATGAAAAGATATTCGAAGGCCGAGGGACGACAGGAAGTTAAAGAGCTGGGAGAAATTGGGGCCCGGATACAATAAGGACGTCCATTTCTTGGGAAGGGGCAAAACAAGAGGGGAGGGGGAGAAGAGGCAGTCGTCTGCGGCGGTGCAGAATACGGGAGAACATGGAGGTCGAATATCCATTGGCATGAGCGAGGTTCCGGATGATCTGGATAGGGGGCTGAGGGGGAGCTTCAGGGCACGGTCAATTAGGAATCTTAATGAGGCTTGTTTGTCCCCCCCCGGGCGTGAGGAGGAATGGTGTATTAAGTTGGAGGATGTGGTTGGTTTACGGAAGACGGAAAAGGACAGGCGGTTAGTGTGTGGGTTGTTGGTAATGAGGATATCGAGGAAACGGATGGATCGGTTAGTTTCTAGTTCAAAAGTAAATTGGATATGTGGGGAAAAGGAGTTAAAAGTGTTAACAATATTAGTGGGGGTAGTGGATCGGGAGTCAAAGAGGATGAGTATGTCATCGACATATTGGAAATACGCGATGACAGAGGGATTATTAAGGACGGGGGTAACGTGTGTTAATTCCAGGTGCTGTAGGAATACCTCACACAGAAAACTGCTGAGTGGGAATCCCATTCCTAGCCCAGTGGGTTGGGAATAGTAGGAGTTGTTAAACGAGAAATAGTTCTGCGAAGAAATTATAGAGAGGATAGCTAGTAGGTCAATAGTATCGGGTTTAGGAAAAGACGCAGCAAGTAACAGACGCTGTAGGATAGAAAGGGTGGGGTTGACAGGGATGTTAGTGTATAAGTTGGTGATGTCAAGGGACATAAGGGAGAGGTGCTCATCAGTGTGGATGAAAGAAAGGGATTCAGTAAGGGTTAGGGAATTGCATACATTGAAGTATTAGGGAGGATTTTCAGGTTAAAGAGGAAGGTGGAAAGGGATTTGGCAACGAGGTGGGCAGGAGCTGGGGAATAGTTAACAACAGGGCGTATAGTCATGTTAGGTTTATGGATCTTGACTAGGGCGTTAAGGTTGGGTGGGCAAGGGTTAGATGGGATGAGGCGTCGGAGGTATCTGAAGCGTGGGGATTTGTTGACGACGGAAATAATGGATTTGTGATACTTAGAGGTGGGGTCGAAAGGGAGGGTGACAAAATTGTTGGC
>JAHWFO010052434.1:0-17904 GCA_023313115.1 Rhysida immarginata | reverse complement strand
GTGGAGAGGGGATGGGTAAAAAGAAGAACAAATACAAGGAAAAGGAACCTAACCTACCTCAAGATGCTTATCATCCGCCTTTATCTATTATTGGTTAAGAGATTGGTATATTTGAAAAATTTGTTACCCTAACTTCACAGCTTATATTGGTTATAGCTGTATAAATGAAATGATTTCTAAATTTTACAATACCATACACTATATCATTTCTCTTGGTGTTCCTATTTGTCACGACAATCGAGCGATCGATCGCAACAGCGATCGCAACAACAACACGTGGAGAGCCAAAATGAAAACAAACATCGTCATCGGCAGAAACATCCCCGAGCATCGAATGGTTCTCCCCGCCCACTATTGGTTATGCAAAGCAGAGGGCGAAGAAGGCGGAGCGAAGGTGAAATAAAAGCCGAGACAAATAAAGGAAAAGGGACTGGCTTGGACGATTCTCCCGACTTCGAACGTGAAAGGAGGCAAGGCTGCTCGACTGGAACCAAGGCCGATGAGCTCAAGACGACTATTTCCAGCAGCCAGCCAAAGGAACGCAGCAGCACTCAGCGCTTCCGTCCGCCTTCAAGGACCCAGAGAAAAAACTCAAGGCAGGCAAGTGTCAGATTCTATGTACCAAGTTAATGTTTTCAATTATACAGTGCCTTTAAAGCCATGAAAATGTATCTACGTCAGCAACCCTGATGAGAGACTGAACATGACTGCTACGGAGAAAGCATACCATGGCCCGGCAAACAGCGCTGTAGTGAGAAAATTTTGGACCCTGGGCAAATCAGCTTTTATGGGGCCCTAAACAAAGTTTACTCAAAAACAAATTTAACATAGACCTATCCAAAATCCAAGTGTGCCAATCATTATTTCATTTTAGACTGGGACCATACATTGAATGGGGGCCCCTATTTACAGGGAGCCCTGAGTAGGTGCCTAGGCGCTCCCCCCCTTCACTACGGCCCTGCTGGCAATAGATGTCAACATTCCCAATCTGACGGAATCGCCAACCAAGGATCCCGCCTGCGAACAAGCCAACACCGCCCCATGCACGATACGACTAGTGTTCGTCACGAACGCTGCAAGTACGTCGTTATTGCGTAATTGGATCGACACAAGCGTGTCTCGCCGCAGCGTCACTCCTTGTGTGCGGGCCCGTAATCAGGAAAGGCATGTATCATAGAGTGCACATTTATAGTTACCTGAATTGTTTTAATTATTGACTGTGTGCACGTTTAAAGTGACTTTAATGCTAACCTTTTGATTCTTTTAAATACTTCCTATCAGGAACCCCTTAACCGAACAAGACGACATTACTTCCTGATCAAATCGTTCTGCATTCTTCAACGTTAATCTACCTCACCTGGCCCAAGGACTCACTCAAGATTCAATTTGGAGAAGAATACGAGCTGTATTGAACTCTCAAATTACAATTTTAACATTTCATAATGTAATCAATTATTATTTTGATTTATTTAAATTTGATTATATTAAAGCAAAATCTTCATTCCTCACTGTCTTAAACACGTGACACTGTTATTACAAATAAGCGAATCAGGAAGTTTCCTCTATGGTTTAGTCGTGAAACAATACAATTGCTTAAATCTAGATATAAAACTAGATCATGAATGAAGAAAACTAATTCCTCTCATGACTGAGAAGAATTTCCTCTGTTAGGAACTAAAGCAAAGAATTTGTTAAGCGTGATTTTAATTTCTACATGCAAACTGCACAATACCATATCAAAGATAATCCAAAAATTTCTGGAAAGTAATTAATAAGTTTCTAATATTAGATATTTAATGGTAACATATATCTCAATGATGAGAAATTGGTATTTACTAAAAATTTCAAATAACTATACACTATATGATCAAAAATATCCGGACACCCCTCACAGATCATCGATTGGCCCAATGTCACATGATAATGACTTGCACATCATTTAAATAGCTTCCCACACCTTCAGACACAACTCTGCTTGGACATTGGCAAGAATGGGTCGTTCGGCAGAGCTCAGTGAGTTCCAACGTGGAACCATCGTTGGATGTCACCTATGCGGCAAGTCCGTGCGTGACATTTCCAGCCTTCTTCAGATACCCAAGTCAACAGTAGGCGATGTCATTATGAAATGGAAGACCCGGGGATCAACAACAGTTCAACAACGAACCGGTAGACCCAAGAAACTAACGGACAGAGACCGTCGAGTGCTTCGTCGTGTTACCCGCAGCAACCGTAAGTCCTCGGCAGAAAAAATTGCCACAGAGTTTCGAAACGCCTCTGCAAATGATGCCAGTACCATGACAATTCGTCGGGAATTGCACACGATGGGATTCCATGGCCGTGCTGCTGCCCACAAGCCCCACATCAGCAGGGTCAACGCCAAGCGACGTCTGAAGTGGTGCAAATCCCACAGAAACTGGACAATGGACCAATGGAAACGTGTAATGTGGACAGACGAATCTCGCTACACACTCTGGCAATCCGATGGACGAGTTTGGGTTTGGCGCATACCTGGAGAACGCTTCTTACCTGAGTGCACAGAGCCCACAGTCAAGTTCGGAGGAGGAGGAGTCATGGTGTGGGGCTCATTTTCATAGTACGGACTGGGCCAGCTCGTTCCTATGCAAGGAATCATGAACTCCGACAGTTTTGGACAACTGTGCACTTCCAACGTTGTAGCAATTTTTCGGAAACGGGCTATTTCTCTACCAACACGACAATGCTCCGTGCTACAAAGCGAGGCGTGTACAGCAGTGGTTTGCGGACTCAGGAGTCGAAGAAATAGGTTGGCCGGCACAAAGTCCCGACCTCAATCCTATAGAGAGTCTGTGGGATGAATTGGAAAGACGCTTGCGGGCCAGATCACATCGGCCAACTTCTGTACCTGAACTGATTCTCGCTCTTCGGGAGGAATGGAGGAACATTCCGGAAAGTACCTACCAACATTTGGTGGAAAGTCTTCCCCGAAGGGTGGAAGCAGTGATTCGGGCAAAGGGATGTGCAACGCCCTATTGATTTCCATGAAATCGTGGCTAGAGCGCAAACGTGCATGTGTCCGGATATTTGTGATCATATAGTGTATAATGAATCTTCCATTGTTAATAAGCATTTTAATGATATCTTTCCTAAGATGCATGTTTTTTAAGAATTCATGGCCAATTCTATTAAATTGTTTTCTGAATCTTAAATATTACAGTGTATTAACAAAGTAAGTAACACAAACTCTTATGGACTGCATAATATTCTTTCATATACAGTGAAGAGCCAAAACATTATGATCACCTACTCAATAACGCGTTGCGCCACCTTTGCCCTGCAAAAAAGCTGCAACTCGCCTTGGCATAAGTGCCACAAGTTCTTGGTAGATGACTGGACACAGGTTGTACTAAATGTCTAAGCAGCGGTCATGCAAAGTCGAGATATTCCGACCTAATCATGTTTGAGCTCTGAGCTGCCGCTCCATGACATCCAAAATATGCTCTAGCGGATTAAGGTCCGGAGAGTTAGGTAGCCAGGACATTAATTGGAATTCATCCTTATGCTCCTCGAACCACTCCAACACAATTCGAGCCTTGTGACATGGGGCGTTGTCCTGCTGGAAAACTCCATTTCCATTTGGGAAGACAGACGCCATGTAAGGGTGTAACTGTTCCACAATGATGTTCAGATAGTCCACAGCTTTCATGGTCCGTTCTACCTCAACTACGGGTCCATGAGAAGGTCCCCCAAAGCATACTACTGACACCACCAGCCTGTGTATGGCCTATTGTACAGGTGGAAGGCAACTGTTCGCCTGGAAGTCGGCGTACCCTGACACGACCATCGACGTGATGAATAAGAAATCGTGATTCATCCAACCAGGCAACTCTCTTCCACTTATTAGTGGACCAGTCTCTGTGTTACCGGGCCCACTGTATGCGTAGTTGACATAGAAGCTTGGGGTCAAATGAGGCACACATGTGGGACTTCTGCTGCGCAGTCCCACATCCAACAGCGTCTGCTAAACTGTGTTCCAAACACTTGCACTTGGACCTGCATTGTATTGGGCTGTCAGCTGAGCCACCGTCTGACGCCAATCTTAATTTACCAAGCGGGACAGTCTATGACGTCCTTTTTCTTTGATGATGCGTGGGCGTCCAACACATTGACCCCTACTGTTGGTTTCACCATCATTTATCCACTTTGCGTAAATACTAACAACTGCAGATCGTGAAAAACCTATCAGTCGTGCAGTTTATCCAGTCAAAGATACTCGTTCCGAGTCTGCGGGCTATTACAATCTGCCTTCTATCAAATTCGCTTAGATCAACAGCCTTTCCCATCACTCGCAAAATTAAGTGCAAGACTGATTCCTTATCTTCTCCAGCAGCAGATAAATACCATTCCCACTTAATTACTTGCCATCCACGTGATCCAGACGAGTTGATTCACCAATTTGATGATGGTCATAATGTGTTGGCTCTTCATTGTATTTTTAAAGCATGTGATACAGTTTTTGTTTACCCTTTTTACCTAATTTTTAATCGCTCTATCCAATCAGGTATTTTTCCCGATATATGGGGACACAGTAAGGTTATTCCTATTTTTAAGAACAGAGGTAATAGAAGTGACGTAAAAAATTACAGGCTCTTTTAATTCTTAGCTTCCCTGCTAAATTTTTTGAGTATTTCCTGTATTAAGAAATAAAGAAATTAAACTGGACCTAACTCCAAACATCAGGTCAATGACTTAACAAGAAAATGGATAGAAAAATACTGCGATCTGGATTCGAACCAGGAACCTCGACTGTCATGGTCGATGCCTCTATCAATAGGGCTATCGCAGACACTTGTACAGCCAAGCTGTCACTAAGTGTCATAAGGACAACCAAGTTGTCAAGATGGAAAGCCCAATGGGAGGCAGGCACCCGGTTCACAAATCGAACTTATTAAATTATTAAAAACTTATAAATTATTAAAACTTAGGGAGTTTCTGACAATAAAGTATGAAACTCGATAGGCTTTGGAGACAATAGAGTGAATGTGACCACCAAACGAAAGTTTGAAATAAAATATAAAACCTAGGTCATTTGTAACAGATTTTCGTTGTCATTTACAACCACTTAAACTATAATTAGAATTATAGATAGTTTTCTTAAGGGAATATGTGACATAGTGACATTGGTCATTTGTGAATATATTATTTTGAATGCACCAGGACCCAATTGCATATAGATCAAGTTTTAAATCTACACAGTCGATAGGATTATAAATAATTTTACCTAATTTCATGTCATCAGCAAATATACTGCTTTGCAATGAAATTGCCCCATCAGGAATTATCCGAATGAGCCAAAAGTAGGTATACAACAAGAGATACATCTGAACACACCTTTATTGCGTTATGGAGCCAACACGTGCACTCCTTTGTACAGGGTGTCCCAACGGAAAGTGACACCAGTAGGTTGTGGCACCACTTCTAGCGGCGATGCATTGTTCCAGCAGCAGGTGTAGGTGATCATACATGTGGCGAATTTCATCTTGGGGTACGTCTGCCCATGCCTGATGAACCTGTTGTGCCAGTTCATGGAGATTGCGGGATGATCGTAAACGACGTCCCACCAGGTCCCACACGTGCTCAATAGGCGATAAGTCTGGGGACCTTTCGCGCCATGGCAGGCAGTTGACATCATGCAGACATGCCCCGGTCATATTTGCGTGTCCGGTCTGGCGTTGTGCTGCTGAATGACTACGCCGGGTATAGTGTGCAGAAAGGGCAGTAATACCGTGCTGCAGTCAGGGTGCCTTGGATGGTGACTAAAGGCGTTCTGGTATTGTAGCCGATGGCACCCCAGACCATGATCCCGGGTGTTGGTCCACGATGGCGATACCGGATGCATTGTTCATTGGCACGTTTCAATGGCCTGCCCCACACCCGTCTGTGTCTATCGTCGTTGTCCAAACAAAAGCAGGATTCGTCACTGAAGACTACCGGGGCGCCATTCCATTCACCAGCCTACTCGATCACGACACCATTGCAGCCATATCGCGCCTGGCAGACATTGTCGTGGCGTGTAACTGACGTGCTACTGTCCCTATTGACACTGGAGCAAGACCGGGAATAGTGACGTTATCGCGCAGTTGCCGCCGGGTGATGGTTCTGTCCGCTAGCGCTGTTCTCAGTATCCGCCTATCGGTACGAGCTGACGTGCTTCTCCGGGCCCCAGAGCCTGGTTTTCTGGCATGTGTGCCTTGCTCTCGCCACTGCCTCCAACATCGGGCTACCGTCCGTGCGTCCCGCGACACATGGACAGCTATCCGTCTGGTTGACCATCCAGCCTCGCAGAGGCTAGTAATCCGACCTCGTTCAAAGTCCGTTAATTGCGTGAACGGTTGTCGTTGTTGTCGTCGCGGCATTGAGACCGTTGTGTTGATTACAGTACTGTACGTTCACGAGGCAGTTGCTTTCTCCCTACTGCATGGAACGTCTCGCACAGGTGTCAACTAATGAGCCTATACAGGCACCCAGTCACCCTGTATCAACCCAAATGGTCATGTCCCGTGAGCATGCATCTAATCGTTTACTAGTCGGAGGTAGATGAACCTCCCCCCCAATAAATATGGATAAGTTTGGATAACTCCTTATTGGTGGGGCAAGTTCATTGCAAAGCAATGTAGGAATAATTCAGAAGATTTAATCACATAAGGAATGCCGTTAATAAAGATAATAAATAATAATGGTCCTAGAATTGATCCCTGAGGAACCCCTGAAGTAGAAATAAAATTAGGCGAGTAACAATTATTTATAACAATATGACTTTGTCAGTTAAATAGGAAAAAATCTATTTGATATAGGAAGGTGTAAACCATATTTCATTAATTTTTGAAGTAATAGACGATAATCCACCTTATCAAATGCTTTCTCTAGGTCAATATAAATCATGTTGACTTGCTTATTTTAGATAATGCCAATGAAATGCACAGAATCCACTAAGTTTGATACTGTTGAGCGACTCCTCATAAAACCGTATTGACACGAAGAAAGATAGGGAGAGACAAATAAAAAAATTCTTCCATGCAGCAAATAAATGATTTAATTAGAAAACGGATGGAAAAATACTGCAACCTGGATTCGAACCAGGAACCTCGACTGTCATGGTCAACGCCTCTACCAATTGGGCTATCGCAGACACTTGTACAGGCATGCTGTCACTAACGCCCGTATTCACCACGTCTTAAAACGAGTTTAAATTCCGGTTTAAGCGTAACTCGTATTCACCATGCAGTTACGTCTACTTATAAGTTAATGAGATTAAAATTGCCACTTAAGTCGATCTTAAGCTGATGTGCATTAGCAGTGTATCTCCAGCCACTCCAGCCAAAGAAAAACAACATGGAGGACGATATGCAGTCTATTCGTAATTTGGAAGACGTTTGGAAAAACAAATGCATTCATCGCAAACAGATGAATCAAAGAAGAAAAAAAGATTATCTACCTTGTACAACTAGACGAGGCTAATTTTCGAACGCGCTACTGGTTATCGCAGGAAAGTTTCGAGAAACTGGTGAAGGAGATCGGCGAAAGCGTTGTTATTTAGTCGCCATGGCCATGGATGAAAGCAACTGGATATTCAACTCCCCGATTTTCCAACTGAGTTCTTTATTTGGGGCGCCATCTGGATATTTGCGTGCACATTAAGCCCTTAGCAGACGATAAAATTATGTTGTTGTTTTTTTTAATTTTTATCAATTGAAGGAATGTTAGAATACACAACGTTACAACGTAAATTTATTTTTATCATCGTGTTTATAATTGCATATTATATATAATAAAAGCTTTTCTTAGTAATTCCCTACATATATAATGTGTATACTGTATATGAGTATATAGTTACATTTAAAATAAATACACATGCAGGTAAAAGCACGTAAACATAACATGTTGTTAATATTATAATTAAAAAAGTATTATGTCAATGTTAATTTTGGGGAATTAAAAAGAGTTTATTTCAGGCAGGAATAAAATAATTCTATAAAATTTATATAATCATAAAGTTTTAAAAAGATTTTGTTAAATTTGACTAAAAGGATTACTAAAAGTTTTGAAAATTTACAATTCAATTATTAATAAATTAGTGAATATTAATTTGCCTAGACTGTCCATTTTTTAGTATAGTATTAGATGTATCTTGTATATAATGTATATGTATATATTTTTTATATGATACACATTGGAGTAAGTACATGAACAAAAAATTTTATTATCCCAGCAACAAGGATTTTTGAAAAAGTTGACCATAAAACATGCGAAATTTTTTTTTTCTATGTTAACCACGGATGATGCATGACAGGTCAGCATGTTTTTTTTTATTTATTTATTTCCTGGGATGTAAAAAACACTGTTTATTACATGGGAAGTTTACTGATTATTTGAATTACCATGTCGCCTAATTTTCATCATAAACATATATCAAGTCATTGTCATAATGTAAACAAACAACAGGCGATGGTGATCTGACATTTGTATTCTTCTTTTGCAAAATCTATTATCGACACAGTGACTAGACTTTTGTTTACCGTTCAGGATTCTTCGGAAAACGAAAAAAAGATAGTTCTTTATTTTTTACTCTTGAATTATTATAATTTAGCGCAGCGCACTTTTCTCCTCCTCCTTTGTAAGCCTGTCATCGTCTTCATCATACATCGTCGTAGCGATGTGCACGCAAATAACCAGATGGCGCCACCGTAAAAAAATCACGGGCGAACAATAGGAGTTGAGAATCCAGTTTCTTTCACTCCATGCCATGGCCATGCTTGGAATGAAATGTGACGTTTCAGTGCTTAGCTCGCTCTTTTGCAAGTCAGGCTTGAAAGTTCATCTTCATTTAAACCTAATTGGTATTCATCAACATTTTAAGGCGGCAGCTTGGCTAAGCCATAGCGTAATCCAAACATCGTTGTGTCGACTTCTGTCATTGGTTCAAAGTATGACGTGTATATCACCTGAATTCACGGTCACATTTCATTCCAAGCATGGCCATGGCGATCAACAACAATGTGGTAAGAATGTGATAACAACAATGCGCTAAAAATAAATTTATTTTCAACGTGTACAGAAAAACAAATTTATACTTAAACAATGTGGCGGTAATTTTTCTCAGTTTGAGAAAGACGTTTTGGTCTCATGTGTGGAAAATTTCGAAAATATCATTGACGAATGAATTTGTTTGTGACTAATGAATTTGTTTGCGACGAATGAATTTGTTTAGAAACAAAACGTCTTCCAGAGTACGAAGACTGTATGTCGTCCTTCATGTTGTTTTTCTTTGGCCGGAGTTGCTAAACTTACACTGCGCATTGGCTTCAGTCTAAGATCGACTTAAGCGGCCGTAGAGTGCAATTTAAACTCAGCGATGTTTAAGTTGACTTAACCGCGTGGTGAATATAACACGTTTGAATCAGAGTCTAAAAAGTGCTGAATACGGGCGTAAGAGATTTAACATTGGAGGTTATGGCGTCTTGAAATGTTTCTGTATACCAAACAGGTTAAAACGAAGTTGAACTTTTTAAGCCTGACTTGCAAAAGAGCAGTTTTTGAGTTGCTGTTGGTGAATATGGGCGTTAGTGTCATAAAGACAACCAAGTTGTCAAGATGGATAGCCCAATGGGAGGCAGGCACCCCGTTCACAGATCGTGAATTTCTCCTATCCAAACCATCAGAAGTTTGATGAACACACAATAAGAAATAAATAAATTAAACTGGAGCTAACTCCAAACATCAGGTAAATGATTTAATTAGAAAATGGACGGAAAAATTCTGCGACCTGTATTCGAACGAGGAAGCTCGACTGTCATGGTCGACACTTCTACCAATAGGAGGTATCGCGATATGCGGCTTCCCTGTCTAACCCACTCCTCAGAGCATACGGCGCATGCATAGCGCATGCGCCGTATGCAGTTAATGGCTTGATTGTGGGCAGAATTTCAGTGTGTAACTTTTAGATATAATTCGGATACTAGAAAAAAAAGTTAGTCATGTACCCATGGATAAAACATCAACTTTCATCCATTCCCTCTACTTTGTGAACGTAGAAAAAGAAAATTGTATTTGGATTTCGTACGAAGAGACATACTGCCCACAGGAAGAAGAAAAAATTTGTATTGCACATATCTAGAGCTTGAGCATTGTAAGAAAGCCGCATATCGCGATACCTCCTATTGGGCTATTACAGACACATGTACAGCCATGCTGTCACTAAGTGTCATAAAGACAACCAAGTTGTCAAGATGGAAAGCCTAATGGGCGGCGGGCACGTGGTTCACAGATCATGAATTTCTCCTATCTTCCCATTGGGCTTTCCATCACGTCAGCTTCTTCAGCGAGACACCTGGACAATCAGTAGTTTGAGAGTTGGAGTACAACTGTTGAACAATCGAATTTCAATGGTTTATTCCCTAAAGTGTTCTTACATTCTAGTGTTAACCTTACGACGAGAGTTACCTATATAAAATTGTGGACACGAGGCGGATTAAACGTATATACTGCGCCCTTTTTTCTAATGTGTCTTTCATTCTACAGAGTTTGTTCTTAAGGGTGCTGCCACTCATGTATGCCACCTTATAATTGAAGTCTTTACAGAGTTTCTTTAAACCATGATTAAGGTGTTTGATGAAAGGGAGCACTAATGTTTGCTTGGATCAATTTTTCTCCTTGTTTTGAGGGTGGTGATCTGCTACATTTTTAGTTCTTCTCTATTTTCTGCTTGAGTTTATCTATGATTTCTCTAGATATAGCCAAAGAAATAGTGGCATTAATAGTTGGCCTCGGTTATTTAAATGAGCAATTATCATTTCGGCTTGTGATCCATAAAGAAACCCACCCAAGGCTTCAGGTCCTTGGAAAGATACCCACAACATCAGTCGTGGGATCTTTGATAAGAAACACTGTCAAATCGTCAGACAGGAAAAGTAGACATGATCGTCGAGTCGGGTGGCTTGGCATTATGCAGGCAGGCAACGAGCCTGGCAAGAAGTCAGAAGAACTCCCCTCGTCGCAATAGACAGGGCGAGAAAAGAGAAGAAGCGAAGATGAGCGGGGATTGGAGGAATGAGTGGTGGGTGTGGCTCAGATTCCTCGCAGAACGAATAAAAAAGAGAGGTTTAGAGGATCGAGACTGAGAGTCTCGGATTGCCATAACGCGAACACGTTCTGCTATTCCTATCCTGAGAGATTTCCCGGCTGCCATGGGGCCAAACAAGCCGACAGAAAAACGTGCCTGAAGAGTTCCCGACATGAATATCAAAGGAAGATTCCAGAGAGATGTACGCGAGAGATAGAGGGCCCGCCTCAAAGGCCCGCCCTGCCGCCATGCCGGAAACAAACATGCAAGCTTCTTAAAACTTAACGTGGAGAAATTGGACCACAGCGCATGCAGATGAGTGAACACTGTAAATTTATTTCACCTAATCCAATTTGTGCTCTTAATTATTCACAGCACCATATTTTACCTGTACCACAGGATCAAAGAAATCCAAGGGACCAACAAGAATGCCCGATAGAAAGCCCTGGGTCAACCCATGGAGGTTATGAATATGAGGTCCCAATTCTAAAGCCAAAGTGCAGTTGGACGCTACAAGCTGAGCCCACACATTGATTTTGGCCATGGAACATTGGTGCTCCAACGCCTTCTAGTGCAACTAAATTAAAAGATATCAAAGACATTTACAATTCCAGCCATTTAAACAACCTGTTTGGTTCGTTTATCACTAGAACTTTTAAGAGCAACCCATCCTGCATAGGACCACAGCTGCTGGAGGGAGTGACCAAAGCTGACTACAAGGAGATATGCATCAAAAATGCTCCGCAGCACCCACTTCAGTGCAGCGACATAATCAATGAACATGTTCCAGGGGAAATCGAATTTTCTGCCGGTTGCATCATTCTTCTGTCCCTCTGAGGCCCAAACTGGGGACGTCATTATTCCACCCGACACACTAGCTGGTACTCCCGCGGGAAGCCCTAGCGTTAAGCCGTGCTTTTGCGAGGGGGAATCATCCTGGGGTAGATACAATCATCTATTTCAGTTAGTGTTTGATGATAAGGATTGTTTCTTCATATGTTCTAGAATTTGAACTGGTATTAACATCCTGTGTTTTCTAGCTGAATAGCTACTCACCCATTAGGGTTACTGCCTTCCGAGGGTGCAGTGCCTGTCTATTACACATCAATTGTATCTTCTGCTGACCAGGAATGCAGGAAAAAGTGGAAGAGTGCAACGAGTTGGACTGAAACTCATTACTTTGTAATCTTAATCCAAGCCAATGATTAATTGCATAAATGTATTTCAAATTAACTGTGAAATTAAATATTTATATTCAATCAATTCAGCGGTCATCCCCCTTCCTTCACTCTGACATGTATATTCTTTACTCTGCGAGTTATCATGTGACAGACGGGGAGGCGCTTGGTATTCAGAGCACGGACAATTATAAAAATTTAAAGTTGAAATTTTCCACTGCAAAAGAAAGTTTTTCTTCGCCCATACCTCCTAAGAACTTGTTTTCAACAGATTTCTTTTTGGAAAAATAGTGAATATCTGTTTTTCACAACAGAAAAGGAGCTGCAACAGGAAAGGAAGAAATTGGAAACCTACCTGCAGACGGATCAACGCAAAGGACAAGTGAGGAAGGGGATATCAGAAGAAAAAGTTTTCGTTAAAGTGCGAGTGAGTGAGGCGCTTTTCAAGTATGTGGAGTGAGTATAAAACTTTTATAACTCTCAAGAGAAAGGAAAGGTGTCAGTAAAACGAAAAGTGGGTGAGGTGCTAGTAAAGAGTAAAGAAGACTTTTCAAGAAAAATAATATGTTCTTTGAAAAGGAAGCGAGGTTTAGCTCTTGGATTGCGCATTAAAAGAAAAATTTCTTATAAGAAAAATTACGACTGGTTATAGAGAAATGCTAAGGTTTTAATAATTCGAAAGTAGATAGTCATTTATAAGGGAGAATAATTACGTCTTTACAACAGAGTCATAGAAACGTGAGTAAAATGAGGCCCTTCAATTTTAAGAAAGTATTATACCACGTAAACAATTTGACCTTTATTAATCACTGATTGGGTTCGAGGGGACATCGAATTTTCGGCTGGATGCATCATTCAATCTATCTCATCAGAGGCCCAACCTGGGCACCGATATCGCATGTCGCAATGCTGGCAGAAGTACGTCTTGGTTGAAGGGAGAGCGGGTGGGATTAATTTAAGGTGGATGTGCATAAAATGGTGAAATCTATCCCGTCTGCGTGAACAGGCCAGCAAATTATTGAGTCCAAGTCGTTTGATATATTACATGCTATATCTTATGATTGAAAATATTTGAGGGTGTCATAAGGGTACCATTAGAGCACCTGCCATTATTTCAATTACAATCTTTTTCAAAATAGTTCATTTACTGAACCATATTTATCATTATTCCATCCGACACTGTAGCTGGTATTTCCGCAGGGCATCCTAGCATTGAGCTGCACTTTTTTGAGGGGGAATCTTCCTGGGGCAGATTTAATCATCTACTTCAATTAATGTTTGATGATAAAGATTGTTTCTTTATATGTTCTAGAATTTGAACTGTTATTAATATCCTGTGTTTTCTTGCTGAATAGCTGCCCATCGGCGGTTGACCTACCCATTACCGCCTTCTGAGAGTGCAGTAACCATTCTATTACACATCAATTGTATCTTCTGCCAACCAGGACTGCCCCAAAGCAGAGGATAAAGAGGAAGACCGCAACGAGTTGTACTGAAACTCATATTACTTTGTAATCTTAATCCAAGCCATTAATTAACTTCATAAATGTATTTCAAATTAACTGTGAAATTAAATATTTATATTCAATCAATTCAGCGGTTGTCCTTGTGCCTTCACTCTGACACGTATATTCTTTCCTCTGCGGATTATCATGTGACACACAATATTAGGCTTAGGAACCTTCACAAGAAACTCCCATGCATTACACTTGGAAACCTATGATAAAAGACCCACCCATGGCTAGCCTTACCTGGCTATCGGCCATGACCGACAGGCGATGGGGTTATCAATTTATCTGTTAAATGAAGTGGTTAATACAAAATCATTTAGAACATAAGTTATCAGTGACTCATCCACCATGGACCAATATGAGGATTTTTTATTTTAAAATATACATTGAGTGGCCAGTTATGAGGAACACCCTTAAAGATGCAAATCCATTAGCATAGCAATTACTACGTATCAGTTGGTTATGTGACAGTTGGTTACCAATATAAAGCGAAAAACCCACCTGCAACTGCAAGTTGTAACGTGTATTTAGCTGGGCGAATATAGCTGAGCACAGTGGAAGACTTAAATCTCACGCAACAGTGAACGGAGTAAATTTTAAAGGTTTATTAACCACAAAAACTTCACAACTTTCATTTTAAATCTAAAGAATCAAACAAAGCTTAAATCTAAATTGAACTTACATTGGTGGCCAAAAGTTTGGACCAACCAGCAAAATCAAGAAAGAATGAATTTTTACCAAAAATATTTTACACCTACAACTCTAAGTAAATATGAAACAATATCCAGGGAAGAAACAAATTTATTTCTGCGTCGTTGCTTTTTTATTACCTGAAATCAAAATAAGACTGGCGAAAAGTTTGGACCACATTTGTATAACATAAAGGGAAAAAAGTATTACATCATTAACTAATGAATTATTTTGATATTTGAGATCATTATGACTCTACAATATTTGACAAACGACCTGAAATAGAATTAAATAAGCTTTTAATAACATTTGGCTTAATAGCTTTCTGAATGGCTGCTATTAGTTGTTCTCGAGATTTGTACCGAGTGTAAATTTTTTGTTCCGTGAGATACCACACATTCTCAATAATGTTGAGATCTCGATTTCGAGCAGTCCAAGCAAAATTAAAAATGTTGTAGCTCTCAAAATAGGCTTTCACAACTCGTGCAGTATAGATTGCAGGACTGTCCTGCTGCTAAATCCATGGTTTTTGCTTAAACTAGACTTTGCACAAAGGGATGAACACATTGTGAAGATCATCTTTATATTGAGCTGTTGTGCAATGTCCATCTATAATGTGAACCGTCACTTTAATGACCAAAATAATTATTATATAATAAAAGGAGTGCTTTGATAATATTTAAATAACATGTGAATCACCTTTTTTAATCCCCTCCTTCATTAGAACTTACATTTATTTATTTTATTTCAATTTTATTTTATTTTCATTCAAAGAGGAGATTCACATTTATGTTATTATAACCAAAATAATATTTGGAAACTCTTTCTAGTTTTTTTTTTACTTAAAAAAATCACGCTGTGGAAGCTTACAAACAACTGGGATTAGCATTAAAACATTAAAATTGACTCCAGCAGCTAATCTCGTACTACGTCACTTCCGGAAAAATAATAGCCAGCGCGGGGGGGAATGCAAACGCGCTATTTTTCGTTTTTCAAAGCATTTTTTATATAGAAATTATGGACCAAAATTAAAAATTTCAACGGAATCGTGTTATATTTATATCAAAAATGAATAAATAGAATGTTTACAGAATGAATGAGACAATGAATAAACATTACCTTACTACACCCATACCTTTTAGAGGCAAAAATAAAACAATTGAATTAAGTATCAGAAAGACGAAGAAAGTTAAGACTAAAGTACTGGTTTTTCATTATGGAAGCTGGGCTATAGCAAAGCCAAGCTCCTGCTTGAAATAAGCCGCCATACTGAATGGCCACAAACCACGCAAATAAGTCTGGTAATAGAGCTCCCGATAAGTTAGCTCTCCAAAAATTAACTTAATTAAATGGGCATTCTGCCTATGGCAAAATGGGCACTTACGAGCGCGAACGTCCACTCGGATATCGTCCGTTGAATCACACGAGGCGTAGTCGCTTCGAACCTCCAAGGGGAACTCACGTAGGACTCGCATTCCGTATGCCATGTCTCTGCTTGCCCTGCCTCCGTATGGGACGTCTCCGTTTGCCACGTTGGCGAAATCTCCGCTAAGCTCGCTTCCTCGCTTGGTGTGTCGGCTGCTCCCGTCGAACTCCGATGCCATATCGAGCTCGTCGCTGAGGGCGGTAGGCGATTCTCCTTTTTCCCGAGCTGGTCTGTCATTAACTGCTCGTTCCTTTGTGGTAGGAATCCTCGGTCCGTGTTGATCGTATCCAACCTTCCTCTTTCATCCATGGGTTCTCTCTCCCTCTCTTCCCCTTTGAGTTTTTCGATCACCGTGCTCGAAACACGTTGTTCACCCCGATTGATCCGGGCGTGATGACGGAACTGATGGCGTTGCTGATGTCGCCTCGCTTTCCTCTCCGAGTGATAGAAGACTCGAGAGCGAAATCGAACGACGACGTCATCGGAGTTCGTGTTGGCATCCGAATTCCGTGACACAAGTGGTTTGACCATCACCATGGGGAAAACAAAGGATCTGAGCTACCTCGAGCGTGGAATGAGAGTTGGTTCCCGGTGAGGTGGACTGAGCATTTCTGAAACCGCACGTCTTCTAGGCTTTTCCCGAACAACCATTTCAAGGGTTTGCCCGAACTGATTAAAAAAACCAAAAAAATGCCAAAGACAAACTGTCGCTCCAAGGGGTGAGCGTAAAATGGGAATGCTTGCTCATGCGAATAGAAATGTCAGGACTCATCAACTAATCGTGGAGTACAACACTGGACTCCAGAATAACAACTCTGAACGCACTACATGCCCTACATTGGCAAGGATGGGCTACAACATCTAATGGCCAGTCTGGGTACCTTTGATCTCGACCCAAAACTACAAAAACTTCTCCAATTTGCCTGTGATCACCAACACAGTACCATCGACGACTGGAAGAAAGTCTGCTGATCGGATGAACTCTGATGATGAATCTGCTGGCCGACGCAGAATTTGGAGACAACAGCGTGAAGAGATGCACCCTTCCAGTCTGGTTTCCACTGTTCAGACTGGTGGAGGTTCTGTAATGATCTGGGAAAGATTTGCCAAGCATACCTTTGGTCCACTAATACCTGACGAACAACACCTTAATGGTCAGGGCTACCTGATCATTGTTTCCAACCATGTAAATCTCTTCCTGGCTACTGTGATTCCCGCATCGGAAGGATACTTCCAGCAGGACAATGTTCTGTGTCACAAGTTACGTTTTGTCAAGGAACGATTCCAAGAGCATAATTATGAATTCAACCTACTCCTCTGGCCACCACAGTCCCCGGATTTGAACCCAATCGAGCATCAGTAAAACACCGGAAGCCAACTGCTTTTCCACAACAAACTTTTTATTCACCATGGATACGTATTTCGGATGATATGCATACATTTTTCAACATAAATCATCCCAATCGAACATCTTTGGGATGAGCTGAAATGGGTTATTTGAGGCACCATCCAATAAACATCAACTGGGAGCAGCTGTTTCCTCTGCATGGGCAAACATCAGAGAACAATACTTCCAGCAGCTAAATGAATCCATGCTACGGCAAATTCGTGTTGTTATAGCTGCTAGGGAGCGGAACACAGTAATAGGGGAGTGTTTCTAATAAACTGGCCACTCAAAGTATAATAATCACAAATAACAATTACATACTTGATATTCAGTATCACTAACACTAATCACTTGAGTTCTGGGCATAAACAATTTTCATTCATCATGTTCATACCATTATCACGTTATCCAGGGTGTATCTGAAACCCTGTCACAAACTTTTAGAGGAGGCAGTATGGATGATTCTAAGCAAAAACGTTCATATGAACATGGGTTCGAATTTGAACGATAACCGAGATATGAACACAAATAAAAATGCCGCCACTAAAATCGACAAGTTAATAACTCAGGTTCTATAGCACATAGCATAATGAAGTTTAGAGGATTAATAGGGTACA
>JAHWFO010052426.1:876-25374 GCA_023313115.1 Rhysida immarginata | reverse complement strand
ATTTTATTTTATTTTTAGTAATATTAGAAAGACAAACGAATATTAAGTTAAAGTAGAAAATTAACTGTTGTAGACTATACTGAATTTTTGAAATTTGAAATTTATTCATCCAAAGGGCTTAGATATGTATACAAAAAAAAATCTCTCTTGTAGGAATTCATTATTTCTTTTATTTGGAAAATTTCAAAACTCCTTTGGCATACTTTAATTCCTTGTTTGCATATTGTTTGGTTAATATTTTTAAATACTCTTCTATTCTCACTTTACATATGTAATTATGATAGTTGGAAAGTACAATTTAGCACGAGAATGAGAGCAATATAGTGATTTCCAAGAAACAATTGGATGATTTCTTGCAAAAAATTTTTTAATAAATCTGTAAGTAATTGCTCAGTCTTCTTTTCAACAAAAGAAATCTGTTTTGAGATATAAAAGATATTCAATGCCTTCAAATGATAACCGAGAAGTAAAACACTTTAAAACCTTATGGTATGGGGATGTTTTAATTGTCAAAGTGTTGTTGAATTGTTTATTCTGAAGAGCCGGATCCATACTAAAGTTTGTACAGAACTGATGGAAATCTCTGTCATTCCCAATTATTGAGAAGATTTGTTCATCTGAAGAGGTTATTTTCCAACAGGATTGTGTACCAGCTTATACATCCAAAAAATGGGGAAAGAGAAATAAGTGTCCTGGAATGGCCAGGAAATTCGCCTGACATGAAACCAATCGAAAATCTATGGACAATAATGAAAAAAAGAATCCAGAATCCGCGCCCAAGAAACAAAAAAGATCTAAACAAAAAAGATCTACAATTGAATGCCTCAAAAACGTTTGAAATATATTAGGCTACACGGGAACTTTGCCTAAAAGATTTGAGACTGTTATTACGGTAAAAGCTAACTTTACAAAATGGTAAAATCAATTATGTATAAAAAAAGATATTTTCAAATTTGCAATACGTGAAATTAATTTTATTTTTGCTGACGCAATGTCTTTCGTAACAACAATGATGTCTTCAAAACAGTGATTAAATTTAATTATTTTACTGATTTTGTTTTATTAATTTGTGCACTTAGTTATTTTACTTTATTTAGTCATTTATTTTGTGCTATTAATTAATTATTAGTTTTATTTATTGTATTTGTTTATCATTTAAGTAATATATTCTTATTTTATTTTAATCAAATTTTGGTTATTTTTTATTTATTTAATTTATTTAAATTGAAATACCAAAATATATAATGCAGAAAACATTAGGAAGGAGTTTTCACGACGCCGCCATCTTAGTTTGAAAGAAAAAGCTATCAGTTCCCCCCTGCATTGGCTGCTTTCGTAAATTGAGCGAAGTAAAAATGCGCTCTACATGAGCTCTCACTTAGCTCATGGGCGGCGCTGCTGTAGTTTACGAACGATTTCAAGGGCTTTGTAAAAAAGCGCTCAGCAAATGGCTGTCAACAAAAAACTTATTTCCGAAGCGATTGTTTTTGCATATTCGTTTTTATTCCCTGAAGACGAATAAAGAGTTTTTTTTTGTGTTTGTAAAGTTAAATCAAGAAACCTCTTAATAATTTATACATACATAACATATATTTCAATTTACATACTTATAAATGGATTGTTACCTTTATTTTGAGGCTATTGAAGCTAGTCAAACCGTTTAAGAAGCTGCTCCTCGGAGATCCTAATTTATTGCTATCCAACCTAACTATTTGGATTCGTAATTTCTGGACCTGGTTTATGAACTCTTCTAGTCTCGGCTGGCCCCAGTTTTTATTCGAGTAATCTGGTATTTATCGTTAAATTTATGTGTTCTTTTTGTGAATAATTCAAAACTTACAACGACATTTTAATTTCCTAACGTCTTGGCATTGTTTCAATATGGTCATTGTTATCGCTCACCTTTGTTATAAATGCTTTCTTTGTCACGATTTTTATCTGTAATGGCAATGTATGGGACCAAGATCATGCGGTACTTGTAAGAAATACATAAAAATAGCTGAACATGCTGTACAATACACCGGATCATGTAAAAAATGGTTTCACGCCAAATGTACTAATATCTCCAATAGTGTATTTGTCAACTGTGATTCTTTAATCAACACTTATGTATGTGATAGCTGCCTTGTTGAAAATAAAGGTCATACACCCACTGCACTCCCTGCGCCCGACTCAAGTTCCGTGAGTGTACCTTCTTCCCTAAAGAAAAGTGTAATACAATCCGGATCTATTCTTAATATCGTGGACACAACCATCATGGATAAAGAAATCAACTGGATTAAATCTAAATTAACGGCTTTTTAAATAAGCTGAATGAACTCGACAATGTTAAAGCACAAGTAAATGACTTAAGCAAAGCCTTCGAATTCTTCACTGAAGAATTCGACTCAATGAAAGAGGAACTGAGGAACATAAAATCTGAAATTAGAACGCACAAACAAAATTATGATATGGTAAAATTAGAAAACGACAAGCTGAAAAAGGAGATAGACTGCATTAAATCAAAATTAATTGACTCTGAACAATATTCCTATAATTCAAATTTAATCATTGGAGGAATCCCCGAAAAACCTCAAGAAGATTTAGAAGAGATTGTAACAAAGATAGCTTCAACTCTTCAAGTCGATTGTACGAGGCATGACATAAACGCCGTACATAGAATCAATAAAAAATCTTCCAATAATTCTAGTCCTAGACCTATAGTGGTAAAATTTCTAAGGAAGAGTGTAAAATTTAACCTACTGAAAAGTAAGAAAAAGAATTTCAAGCTGCTAACAACAAAGGACGTAAATATCTTTAATGAAGACTTCCCCATCTACCTAAATGAACATTTGTCACCTTACTTTAGAGACATCTTTATTCAAGCCAAGAAAAAGCAAAAAGACCTAAATTACAAATACCTATGGGTCAATAATGGAAACATCATGATCCGAAAAACTGATACCTCTCAAACTATATCTTTATTTAATTACAATGACCTGCAAGACTTATGAACAATTTTTAATCTTAACATTCAATACAAACCTTTCTCTACTATTTAGATATTTACTGATTATTTGTGCTAACGATGATATATATCTCCTATTTACAAATCGCATTAATACTAATTTCCTAGCTACAGCAAGTGATTTTTTTATCCGTATTTCCACTATAGGAACTTGTCTTATACACGTATTAGCTTCCTCTCTAAAATTGTTGTTCACTGTTTGTTTACTTTCCTATTATCCTTTCTCTTTCCAATTAGTCCTTTTCTAACCCCCCGTTTTCATGTCAGCTGCAACTAATCTTACATCACTAAATGATCTCAACGATTTGATCTGCAAATATATAGCCAACCAATCTCAGCATCCCTTATTCTTACTTTGCCTAAATATTCGAAGTATTAATGCTAATTTCTCTTCTCTCACTTCATCCCTAGCTAATCTTCATATTGCTCCCCAAGTTTTATCCATCACTGAAACCTGGACCCGCTCATTATCCGAGATCCCCTCTCTCACAGGCTATTCCCCAGTGGCAGTCCACCGTCTTCTCAAAAAAGGAGGAGGCATAATAACTTATATATCCTGCCGTCTACATTTTACAGTACTAACTGAATATACCACAACTTCTGATAACTATGAAACACTCACTATCCTCATTAATAATAAATATTTCATTATTACCGTCTACCGACCTCCTCCTGGCCTATTTCACCCATTTATATCTTTTCTTTCATCCCTACTTCTAGATCTTCAATCAAAAAATAAAACAATTATCTTATTAGGTGATTTTAATATCGATTTCCTTAAATCATCAAGTAACCTAAATTCACTAATGGATCTCACACTCCAATCTGGTTTAAATCCCACGATAACGTCTTACACGCATTATTCTTTAGCTCACAACTCCTTTTCCACGATCGACCAATGTTTTACAAGTCATATAAACGGATATTACAGTGGTTCACTTGACTTACCAGTATCTGATCATCTTCCAATTTACTATATCTACAATTCATTTTCAGCACTACCAAATGTCCCTACAGCTATCAGATACAGATTAGTTTCACCTCCTCGTGTAATAGTTTTTCAGTCGTTTCTCCTACTTACTAACTGGGCTGAAATTTTTGGCAACTCCTCTGAAACTAACTCACTTTTTGAAAAGTTCTGTACCCATTTCCGTCTTGGTTATGATCGCTACTTTCCTTACGTCACTCCAACCCCTCGAAAAGCTGATAAACCATTCTGCAAACCCTGTTTAAACTGTTATATCCTTCGTCAAGTGGCTCATAAAAATGCACTATACCGGAAATACCGTCGCAATCCTAACCCTCAAACAAGCAAAAAATTCCGTACTTTTTCTAACCTGCTGCGAAATATCATCAAAAATACCAAACGCAACTACTTTGCGCAGCTATTTGGTAAAATTTACTCTAATAAAACTAAATTGAAAACTGGAAAAATATTAATAATCTTCTTCCATGCTCTCAGTCTACGTACTCGCCATTACCAGATCCTCGAAACCTATCCCTATCCGTACTATCTGACTTCCTTAAAATTCTTCTACCCTCTCCTGGCCCCCCCCGCCGGGGCCGGTGAAGCGGTTCAATTCCCCATCATCTTCTCTCTCTTTCTTTGCCACTCCGACTACCCATGAAGAGATATCTAAAGTTATCAGGCAATTAAAATCTTCATCTTCCCCCGATCCTTTAGGCTTTCGTTCCGATGTTATAATTGCAGTAAACACTAGCATATCACTTCCTTTAGCGCATATATTTAACATTTCACTTACCGCAGGCTCCTTTCCTAAATCTCTTAAAACGGCTAAAATTATCCCCATCTATAAAAATGGGAACCATAATGATTACCATAATTATCGCCCAATCTCAATCTTACCGGTATTCTGTAAAATTTTTGAAAAACTATTCTTTTTTCGTTTGTCCAATTATATTCATAACAATAAACTATTATCGGCAGCTCAGCACGGATTTTCTCCTAATCGTAGTATAGATACGGCTTGTTATGAACTAATCGAATACATATCTCTTCACATGTCCAAAAATCACTTTGTAGTTGCTCTATTCTTAGATTATACCAAAGATTTCGATTCAATAGCTCACCAACTACTGATTCACAAACTCTCCTCTATCTTTAACGTTCGTGGCCCCCCACTTCATTGGCTCTCCGATTTTCTTGCTGATCGTTCCTATTACCTATCTGCCCACGATATCACATCATCATTACTAATTCGTAACACGGGAGTTCCACAGGGCTCTATCCTCTCACCTTTACTTTTTAATCGTTTTATCAATGACTTAGCCTCAACATTGTCCTCTTCAAATTTAATCTTATATGCTGACGATGCAACTTTATTATTCGCTGATCCAAGTATTGATAATTTATCCGCTAATATTAACCAAACCTTATCAATATTAAGTCACTGGAATTCAGTTAACCTGCTTAACCTAAACCTTAATAAAACTAAATATATGCTATTCTTTCAACGTAACAAACTATATGTTCCTACTGTCCTGCCAATTTTTTATAACTCACACCTACTATCAGTTGCAAGCACATTTAAATATTTAGGAATACATTTAACACATGATCTTTCTTGGAACTTGCATATCAATACTTTACTAACAAAACTTAACAAAAGACAGGGAATGATTTCTCATCTGCGCTTTCTTCTCTCTCATATACTGATCCTCCTATATAACTCACTAATACATTCAGCCCTCTGCTATGGTGTACAATTTTGGGGTTCCACTACAAATTCTAATCTTCTACGCCTTTACCGCCTACAAAAATGGTTCTTAAGAACCCTACTTAACATTAAAATACCCAACTCTATTTCCCATCAGTTTGAGCTATTAGGCATTCTAACCATCTACCAGATTTACATTATTCAACTCTGTACATTTGTCTACAAAATTCTGAATAATCAACTAATTCTCTCAACACCTTTTGAAATATCTTACCAGCATACTCTACACTCATATTCCACCCGATCATCAAACCTAATAAGTCTTCCCCTTACCAAAAATAATTATCAACGCCACTGCATCTCTTATATAGGAATTAAATGGTGGGGCACTTTACCTGAGCAAATTCGCACATCCCCTACGAGCTCAGCATTTAAAAAACTATTAAAATTCTTACTTCTAACTAACAAATTACCTACTAACATCTTTTAAACCTCTTTTTTACTACTTATAATAGCCCTTTATTTGCCCGTTTATTTTCCTCTAATATTTCTTTTCTCTGCATATAATATCTTACTGGAAACCTCTTTCTGCACTTTTCTGGACCATTCTTGGTCCAGCTTGTCCTCCATAAAAAACTTTAATAATAGTTATAAAATATTTTTTTCTCTTTTTTCCTTTTTTCCCCATTTATCTCTGTAATCCATGCTATATTCTGTATTATAATACAACTAGCAGTGGCATCTTTGGAGAGGTCTATCCATTGTGAGCCTTTATAAAATTTTTTTTCAAATTTTCATTAAGAATTTTTACTGTATTAATTCTAAGCGTGTTCATGTGTTTATTTTTAAGATATTTCAAAATTTATTCCAAAAAAAAAGTCCGAGCCACGCCGGGATAATCACCTAGCTTATTTGGTAGCACAGCAGATCCAAACATTTCCTAAAAATACACATTTTGACTATATTCTATATTTTGGAAACTGAAATGCTGATAATGCGATGACAGAACGTTCGTTTCCAAGAATTATTGATAATGAGCACAAAGTGAAGATGCAGTGACAGAATATTAGACAGCGTCTATTGATTAGGCATAGGAGTCACGCGTGTCACCCTTGAACTCCCTATCAAACGTCCAGACGACTGGCAAAAGATTATGTCTGGAAAGGAAAGAGAAAGAACGAGTATTGGTCAGAGAAACTCTGCAACTAAAACAGAAAAAGCTTAATGGGCGTTTGAAACATCTGAATAACGGGAGTTTCGAATAGAGCAACAGGGTATAAGAACTTCTACGTCAAGGGCAAGAAAAACTTGAGTCTAAAGTATCTGGTGATGCTCCGCAGTGGTGAGGCAAGTCAAGAAGGGTTTAGATAAAATCCCGGTATATCACCTAGAATTCCTGTTTTTCGTATTTTTCATAGACTGGATAGCTCTGTGTTGTATTGATTGAGTTATTCTCTAACCAATTCGGAGTTATAATTTAGTTTTTTGAGATTGTTCTGTTTACCTACAAGTGTAATTATCCCGGGCAACGCCGAGTACCTCTGCTAGTCATTTATATAAAATCAGCGACGGTGGACATTGTCACAACAAAGAAAAAATCTAACAATGGGTTATCTAACAATGGGTTATTTCCCGATTATACAAACGGGTGGGATACCTTCTAGTATTTACACAAGTTTCAAGATGCAGAAATATATACTTTAGTAAACTTAGTTTCGTTTAACTTTATTGCACATTTTTTACACAAAATATATGTAGACTATAGATTATGTATTTCCTTTAATACGAGGATTGAGCAGCCCCTCCCCCCAGTCTTTAAAAAATAAATTCACTTATCTTGGTCGCTTGATCGGTCATCGTGCGATGTGCGGATAGTGAAGATTAACCATTAAAGATAGTGAAGATTAAAACTTAACGAAATGTTAACGTAGTAGCAGCATATACTTTCCGTATATTCTTATGTAAATTCCGAGTTATCCGTCACTACATTGAAAGCTGACATCTTAACCCCAAGGCTGGTTACAGACATCCTGGCAGGATTCCTGCACTGCGGTTGAGTAAGAATTGATTTGTGGAAACATAATACACGGCTTCCTTGAGACATATAAAATTTTTTCTCTTAACTGCAGCCATCCATTTCGACTTTTCTGCATCATTTTTGGGAAACAAAGATAAAGAAAAAGGCAACAAGCAAGGACAGTCTTCATGATGTAAAGGCGCATGAGCAACCCAAACTACTTCTTCCATTGTCGCAACCGAAAATAGCTACTTGAACAACCTACTGCGGCACAGCACGAACCTCCCTGCTTGCTTGGCTTTTCCATTTGAGCAGTAAAAATAATAAAAATAGAAAAAAGGTTGCCTTCGAGTGCCGAAATTGTTCATGTCCCATACACTCTCTAGCCTGAAACTCTAAAAGTCAACATCTCATAATGGCGGACGGAAGTAGCGCTGCTCTGCCATCTAGCGGCGAAATGCGCGTCTGAAAAAGGTCTATATTTTTAACGTGTTCTTCGAGATATTAGGCCTCCGCACAACGCCACCTAAAATACAGGTATATTTTAGGTGGCGTTGCTCCGCATCGCCTCTCATTTCAATGCTTTCCTCTGTGCCAGCGGAAGTTCAACTTTTTAACGCTAAAGGGGGATCATCAGGGATAAAACAACGATGGATCCAAGCTAAATCTATGGAAGCTACAGATGTTGATAAATTTATTTCATGATTTTCGGGGAAAAGACAAACATTTCGAACCTAATTTTTTTATTAATTTGTATTTTGTTTTTTCATTTAATTTATGAATTTTTGTTTTTTTTATGTATTTTTTTTTTGTATTATTGTTTGTATTCTCTCATTAAGATATTTCGTTGTCTTTGAAGTGCTATTCAGTGTTGGTGTAAACTTCCTTGTTTTCAGAGGCTATGTGTTATTAAATTACTCATTAGTTTGTAATAAAATTTCCTTTTTTGAAATTATTGAAATTGTGACGTCGTAGTAGACCTCACATATTTCTTATTCCATATTAATAAATTTTCTATCAGCCCTTCTGGCTAATTTCATGAGTTAACAGCATGGTCTGTAGATATTCATGGTCATCGAGCTCCATTGTTAAAATGAAGCTAAAGTTTCTAGCTCCCGGTAGGGCGGGAACTCTATTGAAAAATAGCGCTGCATGTACAATCTGCCCAACTGCGCCTGCAGCACCACCCTATCGGCAGACAGAAACTTTACTTTCGTATTCAGTTTCAATGAAAATTTCTATCGCAGGTTGCGGTCGGGAATAGTCAACACCTCCTAAAGAGAAAGCCTGTGCATGGAAACGTCATACATTGTTGCATCATCTAAGTAGGTCATTGTTATAACAGGCCCTGAATTTGCACTACTATGATGATGTATGACAGTTTCCGTGCAGAGGTTTTCTCTTTAGGAGGTGTTGGAATAGTGCGATCTATGCTGCACCTGCGCGATCTGTTTTCCTTAGCTTCTCGAAACAATGGAAAATGGCCGAAGCTCGATGACCATGAATATCTATAGACCGTGGTTAATAGCAAATATTTTTTTTATTTCATTGAGTAACGCGAAGTTTTTCAAGTTCATTGTTCAAACGCTTTATTATTGTTTTGAATTGTAGAGTGTTTCTCCCCGATAATTAGTTGCAATGTATTTTCCTATTAATTGTTATGCGATAATGTTTTTGTTTGTTTTTTTATCCCACTTAGTGACAGGCTACGGAATAGACAAGTTAGACACACTGATTTGGAGCCCTTAGCGAGCGGTTAGGCATGGACCCTCCTCCGCCATGTTGGTTGATCAAGGAACGGCAGGGTATCTTCTTATGTGTTAGAATTCCTTGTCTGAATTCAAGCAGAAACGCAGCGTGAAGTTTGTTTGATCGAATTATATTTGAGACAGTGTGGTTTGCGGTAAAACTTTAAGGTAGGAATTCATGAAAGCTGTTCCAACGTGCACAGTCAGGCGCCTTGTAAGCATTTTTCTGTGGCTTTGTTAGAGATTAATTGCGTATTGGACTGTACATGCTGGTCAGATTCCTGCATTAATTCAGGTGCGTTAAAGTTGTGTATTGCCAAATACTAACTGTTCTCTCTTTTTCTTTCCTATTTATGAGCGTCCATTTTCAGAAACTCTGCCTCTGCACCCTACGTTTTGGAACTGTCGAACGAAGCCTTTAGTAATTCAAACTGTATGTTAGCTTTAAGTGGGGAAGACACTCCGCCTGTTACAATTCCGTTAAATAAAGTTATTCTGAATTTGTAAGCTGTGTGCGGCTGTTGTTAAACATTTACACAGTTATTAGTTGGGGTAGACGAACCTTGGATCATTCCTGGCGTCTCGGTACTGGGCAATTAAACACACCCAGAAGGACGCCTAACAAAATCTAATTTGGCTTATTCTGTCATCAGCTGGAAACCTATGATAACTGGTTTGTTTTTTTGAGTTAGATGTACACTGGCTGATTTTTGTTTTTTGAGTTAGATGTACAGCCTGTGTTAGGTATATCGATCTAGCACGGACGATCTCGTTCGATATATCGTCTCGAGTATGATATCGAAACGGGACAATCGTTTTTTTCTTAATCAGTTAACCAACGTCAGGAGACCATTGAATCTTGTTATGATCTTCGAAGCTCTGGACTTTTTCGAAGCTCTTGTTGTGAAAATGAAATTGGAGATCTGGGCGCACGCTTGAAGCTGCATTATGCTATAGCGCCTGTTCGAAAAACAAGTTCTAATGAAATTGAACCTCTTTCTATTTGGAATGGTTAGAAAGATGTTTTTCCAAATTAATTCCAATTAGCTCCGACACATGTAACAGTTTTACCAAATTCAGTGCCAGCAGGGAGCCATCATTTCTGAAAAACGCAATGGAATCAAATCAGCCCACATGTCAATAATTGTTTTTATGCAGACCGTTCTAGAAGTAAAAGTAGCTCACTATTATGTGTATGTTAAAGGAATTGATAAAACATTTTTATCATAATTTCCGAATTTAAATCGATTTTTCACTTATATCGAATATATCGCTTATGTAGATCGATTTCTATTATGATTCGATTCAAAAGAAAAACCAACAACACTAAACAGTAACTCAATTTCATTAAAATGCGTGAGCGTCACGTTTGAAAAATGTTAAAAATGCGTTTCATTAATTTTGTTGGTTTATTAGAAATTTTGGCGTCGACTACTAAGGTCATTTTGCGCCTTTTACACAAGTTATATCTGTACGCAGCCCAGGACAAACACAAACATCCATGCCCACGGCGGGATTCGAACCCACGACCAGGCGGACTCGAGAACTAGAAACAA
This sequence comes from Rhysida immarginata, assembly GCA_023313115.1. Taxonomy (NCBI): domain Eukaryota; kingdom Metazoa; phylum Arthropoda; class Chilopoda; order Scolopendromorpha; family Scolopendridae; genus Rhysida; species Rhysida immarginata. The sequence continues at coordinate 14,368 of JAHWFO010052426.1, read as the reverse complement.
AGAACGTAAAACAAAGCCTACGCCCTAGCCCTCTCGATTTCATTATTTCATTCAGTACAATGAAAACGAGACCACACAAGGATGTTGTCATTTGCTCCTGATGAAAACTTATATAATGAACCGGTGTAAAGACAAACTCATCAATAATACATATAAGATATACATATATGTAAATAAATAAAAGAAATTCAGTCAAGGAATGATTTTTCAGTAAAGTTTTAAAGTGATAATGTTCTTTTATAACAAGGAAAACCTCTCAATGAGTACAGGCAGGCATGGATGAAGGTAGGTTATTCTTCATGTATTTATAGAAATTTTATTCCGTTTGAGCATATCGTAAGAATTTCCATATAAAATCATTTCCATGAAGATAGTTTCCTTTATTAGACCTAATTTTGTCGTGAGAGCCAGAATTTTGGGGGATAAAGTGGGATAAATTAGCATAGGGATGAGGTAAAAAGTAGTTTTATCAATTCATTTAAGTTTTATCCCTGAAGAGCGCCAACGAGCGGTCTAAAATTGAAAATGCCTCGGCACGCGATGCGGAGGCCTAATATCTCGAAGGCCACGATTTTTAAATGAGCGTTTACTACTTTTGCCACTAGGTGTCTGATATCGTTTAGTTCAGTCCACGGTGTATAAAGACATGTGGGTAAACTCCGCCTCATTGTTGGCCCCGTTAGTTAAAAAGCTCGAACGTTGGCCGCTAGGTGCCTCTACGGTCGCGCTGCGGGAATATAGCTGACGATACCACCCATTCAGCTGCCTCCTTCGAGCTCTTTTCACGCTTTACAGTGTAAGTAATAAATGACAACAACATTATGGAACAATAAATTGGATCAATTAATAAACTTCATACACTACGTCTTAACATTTAAAAACAATTAATGTGTAAAAAAATTACAAGAAAGTCGAAGATAAAGCCGATAAAATGGTGCATCTCAACGAAATTAATATTATTAGAGTGGAAAATAACTGATCATCAGCGCCACCACTATGAAGCAGTGATAACTTGCATGTGTCGACCTCAACTGCTGCTTATTTAAACTCAACTGTCATGGCTGACGTTAGTTATATTGCTCATATTAATAATATAAGTTAAGTTTAGACTAAATCCATTTCCTGCATTCAGCACCATGACAAATATGATTGTAATAAACCAAATGTTTATTTTCTTATTCTCATATTTCAAGTTTTTACCTCAACTATCAATTAGCTTCAAACATGGTGTCCTTATTTCCGCTCTAATCTCGTTGGTATATCTCGTATAGAGGGAAATTTACAAAACAATATCTCTCTCTGAAGTGGACATTGAAACTTCTAATCAGTTGCTAACAATCATTTGCATGTAAGTAAAGAATAAATCAATAGCATACAATAAAATAAATTATAATACAATATTATTTATGGGATATGGCTGGTATTTACTTGCTAGTATTTTTAATGAAAGTTTGTATTTTAAATAACTTATTAATCAATAAAATTTGATCAGTATTTTATAACTATAAGTAAGTAAGTAAATGAAAATTTAAGTGTATTTTAATTTAATGCACAGTACCCCATCCTCTTAAAAATTAAAACCAATCAAATTATGTAATTAAAAAAATAGTTTAAAAACATATTTCAAAAAAACCTTATATCGTGATAAAAGTAGTAAAATAAGTTAAATAATACGTTTATAATAAAAAAAAATTCTGAACTTTGTAAAAATTGATTGAAAACGGGAAAAAATGAATTTGAATACACTACGGTGACTATAAACATATTTCAGTTAATTAAACATCTTTAACCAATCTCTAACTTTTGAAATGATTTTTTAAAGCAATCTTTTTTTTTTTAATTTCTTTTAAAAGGAACTTTAGATGCCAAAACGGCCAAAACCAACGTTTGTAGCACGGTTTGTAAAAGGACTTATCGCGCAAAGAGGCTAACTTCAGTAAATTTTTTTAATAAAAAGACAAATAACAAACAACTGAAACTTATAAATGTATTTACGGGCTTATCCTATGTATGTTAATAAAGTTCCAACTCTTAAATATAACCAAAATTACCAGTTTCGATTGATTTGCCCGCGTTTGCCCATAAAGCGCGTCCTCGCGATCATAGAGGCGCCTAGCGACCAACGTTCGAAATATTTCACTAACGTTACCAACAATGCTGCATTACGGAATAGGGAGTTTACCCACCTGTCTTTATACACCGTGGTTCAGTCAGAAAATTTTTAACCAATAAAATCATACCATCCTATTTTCTTCCGTACTGACTATTTTTCTCTGCAGTAGTTAATAGAGCTCGGGCAAGCTATTTTTTATGTATAGAGATCCTGTATGCATAAGAGATACGACAACTAATTACATGGACGCCATTTTGTGCTAAACACACTAATGAATTCCTTTTTATGACGGCTTGGCCGTTTGGTCAATTGAGACAAATTTTTTTTCCTACTTTTCATACATTCTAAATTGAAATAGTTATTTCCTTGAAATAATGTAATTATTTTTAATTATATTGTGGCGTTAACGCCACTTACATGGGGAGGACACAAACACCTTCCACAGATATCGATGAGATTAAACATAAAGGTTGGGGGCAATCTAAAGGTAACTCGTGTAAAAGGGTTTAGGTTAACACACCTTCGTTTTTTAAAAAAGCGTCATCAAAAGAAAACCTTAAAAAAAAAAAGCGACGTCAAGGATTCAGCTTATATCGGCTCCTCCCTCTTCCCTGCTTATGTACCTAAAGAATTTGCACTAACTTCACCGGAATTGATTAAGGCACTTGCCTGCAGTAGGGAAACTTGCGGGTTCGAGTCTATCCTCTTAAGTGCCCGTCCTTTTTTTTTTTTCTTCAGTCGCCAAAAGTTAAAAAAAAAAAAAAGAATTTTACCTGAAGTTTTATTGTTAGAAACAACTTTTCATTTAAAGTAAGAAATTGAGAGAAAAGAGGACGGGAGGAGATTTCATTTCGTTAAATAATTTTTTCCCCTTAATTCTTAAGAGAGCTTAAATCTGATATCTGAAACAGCTGGCCACCCATTGTTGAAACACGTGATCGAGCCATGGAGGTAGGAATAAGGATCTGATTCCTGCTTTTATACTTTCTTCTAGCCACTATACTTCTTTCAAGGATCGAGCATCCTGTGAAAACCAAGGGAGGGGGGGGGGGGGGGGAATGATAAAAAAACACAAAAGGGAATGAGAGAGTCGAACAGAGTGAACGTGAGGGGATTCTTCTCTGTGATGTAGCTATACGGTATTACTGTATAGTATTGCATTCGATATGGCGGTAATTCAGGACTATCATCAATGAAAGATTACCACAATGACAGCTATAATGTGTTGTCTAACCCTTCGAGCATAAAAACAGAAGGGTTTTTTATGTTCGAAGGTCTAACCCAGTGTTTCTCGATATCGCCCCCTAAGCGGCGGCAGGTTCAGGAGGGGGGGGGGCGTTATATAGGAAGTGGACAATCGAGCAGTGAATTGTACATTTGTTCAGGTGAGACGTAAGCAGTGCTTACACGAGTCTCACCCTTCCGGAATAAACACCACATGGAATACACTGAAATAGGCAAGAAGCCTGAATAACCCAAAGAGGTCTTCCACATTATGAAAAAAATAATAAGTCAGGGCTTGAAATTCAAATTTTTCATGGAGGGGAGCAAATTTGTAAATGTTTGTAAATGGAGGGGAGTTAAACTCTTTGGGAGGGAGGCAATAAGTTACGCGTTATGCAAGTGATTTTTCAACATATTTTAATTTAAGTTTAGTACATAAATGTGTTAAGAAAAATAAAATACCAAAAACTCAGTCAAAAATAAATGTAATAAATTTTTATATTTCAATAAACAAAAAATTAAATACTACTAAAATATATGAAAATGGATTTTAGTGTGTCTTGGTATTTAGCAATCTCTGGACATGATTTTCAAGATAAAAACAGTAGGGCCTACATTTGGAAAATTAATGAGAATGAATGAGTCGTTACCCTGAAAAGCTAATAAACTCGACCGGGCTTCTCCCCCCCCAGGAAAAATATTATGAAATTTGAAAACTGTACATGGGAAATGGGAAATGTAAGTTTCTAATGAGTTTTTCTGTTTTTGTCTACATTAGCTAGCCATACCTTTCACTTTACCCACTCGATAAAGGGGGCAGGGCATGAGATTTTTTCACCGGGTTTTTTGCTAAACCCACACCCACATTTAACATGATGCTCTACAACTTTCTAAATAACACATGGGGTCTAACCCCTACCCCTACAAAATTAAAATTTTCAAAATTTACCCCTTCACCCCCAAGGACGCGAAATGTTTTTATTCTGAATTAGGGGACATTAAAACCAAATAATCAATATTCATTTCCCCCCAATCTGTTCCCCTTGAGTCGTTATTTGGACCTAAAGACGGGACACCAATTATGAAACACCCTATATTACATGCTGTATCTTATCATTGAAAATTTACAATGAACCATAACGGTTCCACTAAACAGGTGCGTTTGAGCCAATTTCGAATATAATTAATTTTATGTTATATTCATTCATGACATGTCATTCCAAGTTGTTTGATATATTACATGCCAAATCTGAGCTTTGAAAGTTTCCACTGAATCATAATGGTTCCATGAAACCACATACCATTGAACCTATTTCGACTATCATTAATTTTAGGTTAATATTCAACCATAACATGTTATTCCAAGCTGTTTAATATAATGCATGCCATATCTTAGCATTGACAGTTTCCAGTGGACCATAATGATACCACTAAACCACAAACGATTGAACCAGTTTTGAGTGATATTGATCATCAAGGAAGAACATAACGTGTCTTCAATTAATTCACAAGCCTCTTCTCTGGTTTAGCTATGGAATGCCAAAAAGAGAACAGCATTGATCAGTGCATAGGCCATTTATGCGGACTTGAAAGCCGTTTTTTCCGCTGTTTGAACAATATACTGCAGCACAATTAGGCATTATGCCTTTAGTTTTTTAAATGTTCTTTAATTCGGAAAAAAATTACAGCTGGCGATGTCTAAATGCATGATACAAGTATCGGCATTGCCAGGCATCTGCTAGCATGGTTAGCACATTTTGGCGTCCATAAGTCACGTGTCGGCTCTAACCAATCGTTTTCGACTTCTCAGTTGTCGTATCTCTGATACATACAGGATCTCTAGGGCAAGCTCGACTGACCCGGCGACTGGTGGCCGTTTTGAGTAACCACTTGAGGAGAGAAAAGCGATCCCCATCATTAGTAGCCTTCGTTCTACAGCGTGAATGTTGTGTTTGCAAATTTCTAAGTGTATAGACAAGTACAAAAATGAAATCCAATGTGAATTGCTGTGTCGTTGGATGTTTTAATACAAAATCTAAGTGTCCATAGAAAAAAATGTTTCCCTTTTCCAAAGGAAAAATACTTACTTCAAGGGACAGCAATCCACAAACATTGTGGATTGCTGCTGTTAAACGGAGAAAGTAAGTTAGTATTATTCGTTTCTGTATCGAATAACGTGATTGTTCATGGTAATTGTTTAAATAACGAGGAATTTACAAATCTATGTAAACTTATCTAACAAATTTCAAATGTTATTTTATTTTTAGCAAAGATGTCAGACCTTGGTGGCCAAAAATTCATTCCAGAATTTGCAGTGATCATTTCATTGCAGGGACAGTTTCAAGAGAAGCAACAAATCCTTCCTATGTAGCTGTACTTTACGTGCAGAGACGGCCAAAGACTTGTGGATCCTCTTCCTATCCATCTGTCTGGATAGATGTCGTTGAGGTAAGCTCGCACGTGTTTTGAACTTGATGGACATCACGTTGAAAAGTACTAATATGCTGTATATTATTATTGTAATATAAACCTCATGTATAAAGTTTATCTGCAAAATGGGTTGAGACTTTATGTTCACCCTGTATTAGTGTACCCTATATTCTATAGCAGTGTTAAATATACTTAAAAGAAAATATATAATCGCCCATCGTTACTTAAAACTATTTCATTTTAGCCGAAATGTCAAACCAAATATCTTAATTTCATGAAAAGCAATAAAGAAACACATTGTGGTATGATCTTACCTTAACTGATGATGGGCAATCGTCCGTGGAGTAAAGCCTTCCCGTCTCGTTGCAGTACAGTGTAGGTCTCGTTGCCGTTAGGACAGTAGTTACGGGATTCCTGACTAGCCCGGGTTTATAAATGCTATTACACTAGTCAACAAGTAGTGGGCAAGATAAGTCAAATAACCTATTCGATAGTGTTATATTACAGTGGTATGCAAACGCGTTTCTGTGAATATCTCAAAAACTAGAACCAACCGAGGCTTCTTATCATTTTCGAGTTGTGTACATTGCAATACAATGTTTATGGTGGCGTTTTTGTAAAGGAAGCAGAAAAAAAGTTTAAATTTGTTGACTAGTGTTATCAACAGTGTTGCCACCAGGAGATGTTGATTTTTCCTGCAAGTAGGCGTCCCGATTTCCCGCTATTTCCCGGCCACCATCATTAACATCGACATCAAAGTCCGATATCGATTAAAGGCCATTTAAAGAAAAAATTGAAAGACTTTCTCACACTACACATCTTTCTTTTTCAAGTACAAAGCATCTCTATCATACTCCACCCATCCAAAAGGCTTTTCTTGAGTGACGGAAAAGAAATTTCTCATTGAAAAAATTAAGTACTTGAATATTTTTATATTTTACACTTAATATATTTTACAAAAATTTGGGGGTATCTCACAATTTCCCAGCATCTCCCACATTTCGCTCTTTCCCACAAAGGCAGCCCTGGTTATCAATCATCAGTGACCAATCAATGCAATATGATTTGCCTTAAAGAGCCCATTGGCTTACCGTATATACTCGATGTATAGCCGCAAAATTTATGACCAAAAAATGCCCCTGAAAAGTGAATGCGGCAATACAACGGGTCAATATAACGGTTAACTTCATACAGCTTTTTTCGATGAATAAAACGTAATTTTCGATCATTAAAATAATTTTTCATGTCAATAAAATATAGTTTCGTTCAAAAAAACGTAATTTCATATTAAAAAATAAACATTCACATCAATAAAATAATAGTTCACATCAATAGAATAATTTTTCACTTCAATAAAACGTAGTTTGACGTCAAAAAAATGTAAATTATTTTATTTTTTTGTGTGACAAGAGTATGAATTTTGGTTTGCGGCAATACATCGGGTTAATCTATTTCCGATTTTTGGGTCTAAAAAAGGGGGTTGCGGCAATATAACGAGAGCGGCTATACATCGAGTATATACGGTAAGTGCTTTGTAATATGCAAGTATTGTACTATTGGTGACTCATGATGACGTAACATGTATCTGGAATTTGTCCTACATTAGTTCAGAATCGCTAATATATGCTTTTTCTCTTTGCTTTGGCAATTTCACCAAAATATCGAAATAATCGCAAAAATTATATGATTAGTCGATTAATCGTCCGTTATAAATTAATCGAAATCGCCGATTATTTCAGATAAAAAAATCGATTATATGATTAATCACGATTGATCGCCCATCCTTAATCGCAGGCAACCTTTCTACTTCTAGTGTTTTTAACCTAAATCGTGATGGTTTTGGGTGCTCAGATGGAACTGCCAAGCATGCAATAGGATTTGTTTTATGCCGCAGTAGGATGTTCAGCCATTTTCGATTGCAACTATGGAAAAAGCAATTTTGTGTTGATAACACTTTTAATTCGTGAAACTGCCTAGTAAGCTACGTGCATTGCCGCTCGGAGCGCTAGTGAATTCGCACCAGCGTTGCCAGATGTAGTACTTTTGGTACTACCGTAGTACTTGTTTAGTCAAAAAGTTGGGCGTAGTACTGTGTAGTACCTAAGGTTATTGTAGTACTTTTGTAGTACTTTATATATTTTTTAAATTTATAGCGGTATTTTTATGATGAATCTTAAAAAAAAAAAATATTCACGTGTTCAATTCAATGTCGAATGACGTAATGCATAGGTCACCTTTGACGTAATGCCCCTAAGGAAGTGGTATTGAATGGACGCGCGTTATGATTGACTTTTTCAGCCCATATGTTGGTATTTTCGAAAGCAACCAATCACAGTGCACGTCTGGTTAGCAGACTGCAAATTGCAGTACGTCAGTCAATTATTTTACCTTGGGACAGCATTCACGATAGTGATGGGCGATACCGGGACCACCGAGAGAGATACCGACTGCCCGCGATTTCGAAAGTATCGATTACTAAAGATAATAAGCCTAAAGGTTTCTCGTGCTCGTAAGTGAAAAATGTGCTTGTGAATCCGCCTTTATACTGACGGGGAACCAAAAGAAATAGGATAAGCAAATAGCAACTGTGATAATTATAAGCTATCATTTATTCCACAGCCTAGGATCGAACCAGGAACCTTCTGCTCACCGTGCAGACGCGCCAACCAATTGCGCCGCTGCGGACATGCCTTTAGGGCTGGTTGGAGCAGTACCCAGTTCGCAGGCTGGGACATCCAATAATTATTCTTTAACGAATATTACGCCAGTGGGAAAGATAGTCCCAGCCTGCGACTATACGCATATAGATAGCGTTAACTGTTTCCATGTCCGCAGTGGCGCAATTGGTTGGCGGGTCTGCACCGTGAGAAGAAGATTCCTGGTTCGATCCCAGGCTGTGGAATTTTCTTTCCTATTTTTCATCAATGAAAAATTAATGTTGACGATGTAAAACGCTTCCGTTTCATTTTTGTCCATTTTACTTTTGTAGGTAGAAATGTAATGCACGAAAATTTTAGAAATTATACTGTTTCTATAGTGTTCGATATCAATGGCGTGGTTTCGCGTTTTTAATATCAAATCGAGTTTTTGAGCACGTTTTTCATGTTCAGCGTGTCCAAATGTATAAAAAACAACTGTTATTTTTTAAAGAAAAATTCCATGCATGATCCCCATTCTATATACTCGTATATATACTTTGAATTGTTTAAGTCCACAATATTTAAAAACATTTAAACATACTGTTAGAGTCACAATTCGTGTACATGTATAATATTTATACATAATTTTCTACACATCTCTAATGTAGTACTTTCACGTTCGGTGCGTAGTAACAAGTAGTACTTTTTTGCCGCCAGGCGTAGTACTTTAGGCTTTAAAAATCTGGCAACGCTGATTCGCACCTGGTGGAGGCTAAATCAACTAGATTCGGGAAAGAAATGCAATGGTTACGTCGAGTTAGCTGGTATTTAAGAATTTCAAATCGACACTCACCATGGAAAATGTGCCTAAATTAGTTTTTTTGTGAAACAATTTACAGTTCATCTTTTCGAGCAAGTATCATAAAAAAAGGAAGCAATTAGTTGATTCAAAGCATATGGATTCTGTGAACGAAGAAATTTTTAGCAGTCAGTGTTATTGTCGGACAATGCCTGTCTCAGACAAACATAAATAAACCAACTTATAAAATCATATTAAGGTGAGTGCTAAGAAAATTTCATTGTGACTTAATTAGAAATATTAACACAGACTACTTCACGGTAGACACAGACTACTTTTTGACCGTGAATTGCCGCTGAAAGGGTTGAACTTTTTTATCAGTCACATTGGATGTCGAACATCGAACTATTGGAATGTAATCAGGATGAGTGGGATGATTGTTTTTTGTTTCACCAATGAAATGATCGCTGCATGTATATGAGTTTGAGGTGAGCATTCATTCGTGACCAGTAATTCTGTGGAACATATTATTCAATCATAATTAAATTATGATACTGAATTAATATTTTATTTGATTAAAAACAAATCTTAAGTTTTCCGCTTCATAAACTGGATCATTTCTGCCTCCGTTTAGTTTCCCATGGCCTGGACGGGAACTTGTAGAAATGAATTTGTTTTTCCTGCTTTTTTTGGCAGTTTTATACATTTTACCACATCCTACTATACTGCAGTTGTTATTTGGCATGTATAAAATTAATTGGTATACCTATAATATAGCACAAAAGCAATAACTAGTCTATTTTGCCTTTTGTTTTATCTTGTGCACGCATGTAAACAAAGGAGCTCGCCCGAAGCTAACGCAAGAAACGCTCACCAGAGTCCACATACTTTGCGCTTGCACCTAAAGCTCTATATACAGTAAACGCTTATAGAGCTCTGTACTTATAGAGTTTTAGCTTGCATCTAGCTTATTCTTTATTTTCGGTTCCTAAAAATGATGCTGAATACCTGAAATGGACGGTTGCAATTAACAGGGAAAAAAAAAGAACTGAATTCAATTTAGAAGGCAGATCATGGACGCTTTCAATGTAATCTAACAATTGCTATTTACATGAGTTAAATATATTAAGGGAAATAAATATTTTATATTCTACATTTGTGTACAAATTTTCAATTACGTTAAACGGAACTGTAGTTTACAGAAGCGCATCTTCCTGCCTTTTGAAGCTTATGTAAAATTAATTTAAATTTTGAATTTGAGGCCCACGCCCCACCGGGGGGCAATTCGATTGTTAAGGGGGACAATTCAAAATCTATGTTACTGTGTTTGCTCAATAATTTCCTAGTGATTTCTTCCAAAAACTGTCATCCATGTTTCTGCAATGAACATTGAAAAAATTATAATTGGGAGGGGGGGGGCATAAGAATTTTAGAAAGGTTTAGGTGGGGCATAACACAAAAAAGATTGGGAAACACTGATTTAGAATGTCTCTTAGTAATTTTTCCTCAACATTAGTTACTACTTTTCTTATATTATTTGATCAAGCTGAGTGCTTAACATGCTCAGTTCACTCAAATCAACATCTCATAATGGCGGCAGCACAACTTCCGCTAGAAAAGGTCGATCACGAACAGAAGTGTCGCCGTCCTAGTGAGAGAAAAAAGTAATTCCCAAGAGGATCGTGACACGCGACAGCACAGAAATAACATAGAAAGAGCGAACCGAGAAGAAACAAATTATACACAATTGTCAGTATTACTATTAAATACTGCGTTAGTAATTAAGGAGAACTGGAAAACCACTAATCCACATAACGAATCTTTTATTGTGATGATACAGGCCGGTTCACATTCGCCGTTTATCGTTGGCGTTTTGGAATCGGAGGCGTTTCTCGCTCGTCTCAAAAAACGTGGTTAATTCAGGCGATTTCTGAAAAACGTTTTTTCAGGCGATTTCTGAAAAACGTCACCAATCAGGTGCGAAACCCATAATGCCGAAACCCGTCAGTCCGCCATTGGATTTCAGCACACACTTTAACTTGTTGACATGCGACTAGCCGAAGAATTTATTCCGCTCTCTGATTAGTGGAAAACCTAAAGTACTATATAGGGAAACCCTACGTCACTGACTCCCTATCTAGTGCCGCAAATTAATGATTACTATGTAATCGTTATTCTGTGCTAAAACTTTCGGAACACGGACGTCGCTGCTCCCTCCTTTGGCGAAAAACATACTATTTACAACACATAGTCGTAATACATTTTGCTATTCTGGAAACTTCTAATTTTTAATTGATTATTAATATTTTTTGGATATTTATTACTTTCCATTTTTCTACTAATTTTTTAATATAATCGAAATTTATTTTATAATCATTGTTTCACACTTTTTATTAATTATACAGGGTGTATCATGTTCGATGGTCATAGAGTACCTAGCGTGATCTTTTGCATGATTACAAACTTAAAGTTCCTTATCGAAAATGTCGAAAACTCAAAATTTAAATTGGGTCGTTACGTCATTTATGAACTTTCCGCACCAGCAGTTCATTAAATTCAAAGGGGCGATTACAATTAAATCGGCGGCAATTGTTAAGATTAAATGACGTTTTCGACAGGTTTTCAGCAAACTTCGCGTGATGTTTAGACCCTTAACATTTGAGTTTTGAACATTTTGCATAAGGAACTTTAAGTTTGTAATCATGCAAAGGATCACGTTAGGTACTTTATGACCATCGAACCTGATATCCCCTGTATATTATGCTCTCCTGTTCCCATCGGTGTTTTAGAGAAATTATGAGACAAATTGTTTTCCTGTGCTTCTTTTCAAAAATATCAAAAAAGAAGATACCAAAAAATGAATTCTCAATTAAGTAATTTTTAAGCCGACACTGGGAGGGGGGGTGCTGTTGAGTTTTAATATAGTAGGAATATAATTGTTGTAATTACGGTACTGTAACAATAAAATACGCAGTTATTAAATTAATGAATTGAAAATTTGTTTTCATGTTCATCTTGTCCATCAATGTATGGATAACATCATTGAAGAAGATTTTTTTTTGCTAGTTAAGTGCAATCAGAGCTAACCACAAAAGGAACCCACCAATAAAAAATAAGCTGACCCAGCATCGATTGGTCTATGCTGATTTAGATCAACAGGAAAATCGAAGAATACTAATGGTGTATCTTTACTTAGACCTACAGAGGCAAAGAAAGATTTTATAAAGGAAATGTTAAAACTCACGAGAAAGACATTCTTGGTCCGCATGATTGGTTCATTCTTCAGGCATTCACATATAAGGACGCATGACGATCGCCTAAAAAAAAGTTAATTGTGAACGGCCTCCGATTTTCTCGCATCCCGACTTTCAGGCGACACGATTTTGGTACGATTTTAAGAAACGCCGCGTTTTCGCAGACGGCGGATGTGAACCGGCCTTACGCATTTCAGCAGCCACGCTGCCTTCAGCATCCGATGGAAGCTTTAGATCAGAGATATAACGTTTCACTGATGGCAAGTGATAATCGACAATCTAACAGTGAAATGTACATTTCTTCGGGTGGGACGAAAGCAGTGCTTTCACTAAGCTCACCCTACCAGAATAATTTCCACATGAAATACACTGAAATAGGCAAGAAGCCTGACTAACCCAAAGAGGTTTTCCACATTATGAAAAAAAAAATTATAAGATTGACGATTGTCAGCAGATTGGGAGAGAGGGCGGGGGTGGGTGGTATCAAATCTTCCAATAATCCAGGAAGGAAACGATGCCAATGTCTTCGAAGTTGACATCAAGAATATGCCTCGGTTTTCTATACTTTGTATGCCACTTCATTACCATCGAGTTGTTTAGTATTCCAGCCACCAGGTCACTGTCATGGCTGTTCATCGTCTGCACCATGTTCATCAGGAGATCTTGCACACACTTACCAAGGTGAGTCATGTTCAGATCCGAGTGTATGGATTGGTTTTACACAGTCCTTCTGCCAAGCTGGGCGATGGTCCTCGGTGTCCTCAGGGTAACATCAGGGAAGAATTGCAATGGGAAGCGAAGGCTCGGGGGATTAGTGAAATTGGATGTAATCAGCGACCCAAGCGGCCAGGCCACTACGAATTTAATCGAAACTGAGTCTTAGATGAAAAATACAGTTTTAAATAAGTGACTGCAAACCAAATAAATTATTAGGTGAACATAAAATTCCAAGATTGGAGCAGTTATTTTCTAACCTCTCTAATCTAGCCTTCTTTAGATAAAATGTAATTTGTATCTAGTTTCCTACAAGGTG
>JAHWFO010052425.1:33341-52174 GCA_023313115.1 Rhysida immarginata | reverse complement strand
GCAAGATACATTCCAACTGTTACTCAATAAGAATGAAAAGATAATTAGTTCAACTGGAATATCCAATTCACAAATATGCTATTCTCTTCACGAAAAAATTTTTTAATAACCTAGTCATCGTGTGTAAAGGCTTGCTCTACGTCTTATTATACCTGAACAGCCGCCATAATTTCTACCAGATTTGAGGAGAACTGCGCATGTCCAGGGATATCAGGGCTGCCAAGTGTGACTACTACACCATCCCTGAACCATAATAGTAAAATAGAAAACTATTCTTTTACTATTATGCCTGAACTAAGCGGAAAAATTCCCTAGATTTCCCTAAAAAGTCATCATTTATCCCTAAAAATTTCCCCGAATTCTGAAGGGTGGAAAACCAAATTTATAGTGACTAAAAAGTTTCAAAGAAGATAGCCTCCCCGCCCCCCTTTTAAGAAACTTTTATATCTCCATGAATATACGTGCTATTCTCATACAAATGAACACAGAAAAGTAAAACAAGCCTCTTAAGCATATGCTACAGCTACAATGCATTTCAAGCATTATTTTTTGATTCCAAACATTATTTTTTTGGTTCACTTCTTTGCTGGTCCCCTATTTGCCTTCGGGAGAAAACCTTCGTTGTAACATCTTTTTTACACCCCTGAAATTTCAGGATAATTCGTCAAATATTTTTCTAGATATTCGACAAAACGTCTAAAATCGAAAGTGTCCAATTACTTTCTTCCAATCGGTGTAATAAAGGTTTCATTTGGAGGTTATGTCCTCTTTTATGCTTTTACCATAGCTTTTATCTCTGGGGGTTTTTATTTGGGGCTGTTTTTCTCCCTTGAACTTTGATTTACCAGGGGTATTTATATCTGGGGATTTTGACCGGCGGAGTTTTGTCCACCATATCAGCTTATTTAAAATGTTATAAAGCAATCTGGAAAATGGAAGTGAAAACTTTAAAAATGAATGGATTTGTTTGTTCTAAGTAATTTATCATTCAGAAGTACTGAATATTTAACCAGATCTTTTAAAACCATTGATTTGGAAAACACAAGAATAAATAAACGCCTTTTAAACGGAAATTGTTAGATTAGAACAAAATATGAGATCTACGTTTTGATTAACAGTAAGTTTAACTAAATCGCGTAAGTTTCGAATTCTAATTCTAATACCTGAATCACAGAGACTTTTAATTTATCTACCAGTACTTAATAGAAGAAATAATTAATATTTGAAATAGAAAAATAGAATTAAATGCTTTTACTAACCTCTGTTCAAGCAAGTGGTGCTATGAGTTCAACCCAACCAAGTTTAAGATTTGCTCCTTATTTCCTTATACATAAATAATACTTAACTCCGGATGTTAATCATTTGGAATTTCCTTGGAATCTCATAATGAAAGGAGCGAAGTTAAAAAGGAATTGAAAATGAGGGGTTTTCTTTAATATGTATTTTCCAAAGTTCCTCCCTTACTCATTACACTGGGCAACAAAATTTTAAAAAATTTCCTGCTTCCGAGATAAAAATAGTCATTTCTTAACGAATTCAATGTGCTGAACACGAATATAACTAAGGAAATGCTGAATTGGCTACGGTTTCTTAGTAATGTGTATGAATTTTTTAGAAAAATGTATATATGTAAATATTATATTACATGTTAAGAATACCTTAATCATCTTCGGACTTTCGTTTTTTTTTTAACTTCTCGTTTGTAAACATCGTGGGGAGCATGTCTGATGATTTTGTGGCCCCATAAAAATGCCCTCTTTAATTTTGGATTCAACTGAGTCGGTTCGACATGTGGCATGTCTGAGTCGAGGGAATTTTTCATGTAGGTGCTTGAATTACCATGGCGTTTACTAAATTTTTTACAAGATCGAGGTTGATGTGTAAAGGAGGAATGATGATTTTGTGTAGTTCTGCCAGTGGTGGGCGTTGTACATTCATTTCTCCAGGCTTAAAAGATGCTACTATACAACTAACAATACGTCAATATCTTTGCAACCAAAGCCAATCAACTTTTTTCAATGTGATATTCGTATTAAGCACGTTAAATTCATTCAAGATTGGGTACTTTCAACTAAGAAGCAATTTCATTGTTGCCCAGTGTTATTGATTGAGGATTAATCTTGAGCCTTTAGAATAAAATAAAAATTATATAAATTGGGTAAAATCTTTAGAAGAGAAAAATTGAATGTATGTAGAATGGTTGCAAAATGCGCCGTCACACTTGCTTTTTATATCAGCATCAAACAATCTTCTATATATATAAAGAAGGATGTTTGTTTGTGGGTTTGTTTGTTTTTTTATACAAACCTACAGTTTTATTCCGATCTTGATGAAATTTTCTATAGTTGACCTTCAAAGCATGAGAAGGTTACTGTCTACCTCAGAAAAAATAATAATTATTGATAAAAAATCGATATTCATGTTTATGGCAAGGCATGTTAATGAGAAATATCTCATGACCAACAATGCAAGGCAAAGTTTGTGCAACAATAGTTATCAGCAATGGTATCAATATGCAATTCACAAACATTTTGCACGGAACAAAAATATATATCTCATGACCAACAATGCAAGGAAAAGTTTGTACAACAAAAAGGTATCAACAATAGTGTCAACACGCAATGCACCAACACTATGCAAGGATCAACAATATATGTATCATGACCAACAATGCAAGGCAAAATTTGTGCTATGTAGATAAGCTTCAATTTGTAACAATGCATAGAATTCCTATAATGCGGCGAGCAGATCTGGGTGCGGCGCATCGCAAACGATTCACAAATAATTCGAGCAGAGCGGTTGAGTGCCGCGCCAGCAGTGGCTCACAAATAATTCGGCAGCGGCAGCAGTGGCTCAACCATTCAGAAAAACTAAATTACATGTAAATTATGGGAAGGCAATACGCATACCATGCACAGACATTATATTTGAGTTAGGGGCAGTTTGAACCTGCACGTTGGCCGACTTCATTTCAGTCGAGAATAGAATAAACACGGCAAGCAGGCGATTAATGGCGGACAAGTAAGGATTGCTATTGTGATTTGTATGACGTCATAACCACCGACCAATCGGATTTCAGCAGCAGATGCAGACGCTTGCTGTGCCGCATTTTTTCGTGAAACGAGAAGCGTTTGCGGTTATCACCAACTATCTGCCACTTTTGGAAGCGGATCCGCGAGGATTGCGGCGCCGCGGCCGCTGCCGCTAGCTTTTTATTTGTGAAACCAGCTTTATTCAGGTTTTTCTTAGAAAAAAAAGAGTTCTTAGTACTTAACAATTTAATAAAAATCTTTAAAAATGATTAGTAACTGGAGATAATTGAGAGTTAGCAGACTATTGAGAAAGAGAGAATAAATGACAGAGGAAGCACCCCTTTAACTCCGTGCTGTATTGAGCAAATGGTAAGCAAGTAAATAGAAGAATCGGCGACCGCTAGACTACTCAAAGTCACGAATGGCCAAGTTTTGCTTCAAGACATCGAAAGAAGAGTGGGAATTGCGACAACATCAAGTGTACATCTAAAGTATGATTACGTGAGTAAAAAATTACTCACGCCAGCAGTAGCATATTTGAAGAGGTCCATCCATTGTGAGCCTTTAAAATTTTTATTTCGAATTTTCATTCATGAATTTTACTGTATTAATTATAAGCATTTTCATGTGTTTATTTTTAAGATATTTCAATATTAAATAAAAACAAACAGAGTCAGAGCCACGCCAGGGTTATCACCTAGCTTAGGGGATGTTCAAGAAATACGTGACGCTCTTTTTGGCCTTTTCAGACCTCCCCCCCCCCCATCCCCCCATGCCACGCTGTGTCACACTTTTCATATCCCCTTCCCCTTTGAAGACGTCACACTCTAAGTCAACCGCCCCCTTTCAACAAACAAAGGAAATAAACTTTGAATACACCCCTACTTAATGTGCTAGTCCTTTCGTCACACATTCAGCTACTTGCATTCACTTTGTTCCAGGATCGTTCTGTCACTAAGCTGACTCGACACATTTAACACACACCGGCCAAAGAATTAGAAACCTTCATTCAATTTGGTATTGACCCCCCTTTCGCTGTAATTACACAACATACGCGATTTGCCATGGATTTTACAAGGTGTTGCAATAATTGCAGACCATGCATTCGTCTGAGAGACCTTCAGGTTCTGCAGAATAGACGAAAGCGGCTACTTTTGAAGAATGTCTCTTTCCAACATGTCCTAAAAATCTCGATCGGATTCAAATCCGGACTTTGGACTGGCCACGGCAGATGTTGCAACTCGGTGTCATGTTCAGATAACCACTCCTGAACAATTCTTGCTAGATGGACAGTAGCATTGTCATCCATGAAAAACCCTTCTTTATATCGCCACGTGCTCCGAGGAAAAACAAAAACAAACGCGTCATCGGAGTCACCAGAATCCCATCAATCAGAGAAGCGATCGCACAAGAAGGAAACAACGTCTCACCCCGGGAACAAAAGTAGTTCTCGCCTTCCCTCATTGGTCATGCAAATTAAGAGACGAATGAGGCGGAGTTCGGAGGTATAAAAATGGGGGCAACTGACAGTAAAGAGGCAAGTTTCGAGTTCTCTAAAAAAAAAGCTTCGGGAAAGGACGGCGACCGACGCAAGACCGATAGTGAATAGTGCTTCAGATTTTTGTGAGTGACTTTTAATTTGTGATCTTTGAATTATTCACGCAGCATTTAACCAACCATCGCGTGCGTGGAGAACTTTAGTACGTGTGAGTGACCCTCCTCCCGGCAACCCCGGGTGAGGTTGCACCCTCCCCGCCTCGAACTTTTTCAAGAATTTTGTTTTCCTCGCGACCATGGACGGTATGGTTTTAATGGTCGCTGATGGACCTTTTACTGTCTTAGGATTTATGAAGGAGCTGTATGCCAAGACAGGTATACCTCCAGTTTTAGCTTCAGAGGACCCTTCAGTTTTGGTCTTGCAGAGACTCTCCTCAACAGAGTCGAGAATTCTCTGCAGACTGCCTTCGATTGCTGACCGCATTGTAGATGCCGAATTTATCAAAGTTGGCAACACCACCGTCAACTTGTTTCACGCTGACCCTGGCCACTTAACAGTCTACGTCAGGGGGAGTTCGCCGCTGCTTTCCACGGCGTATATTAAGAATTTTATGTCCGAGTTTGGGGAGGTGCTTGGTATCTACCGTCCTGAGCACCCTGACTGTCCCCGACTCATGACTGGTGACATATTCTTTGATATGCGCCTGGAAAAGGAGAATCCTGACTCCCTTGTGATGCACAGAGAACGTGTCTTCGTGTCATACAAGGCAATGAGGCAGTGCTGCTGGTACTGCAAAAAATCCTCCCATGTCAGAAGAGACTGCCCTCTTCTGAAGAAATGCGAAACGTGTTCTCGCATGGTGGGCAAATACCATCGTTGCCCCGGGAGGATGGATGGCATACCAGCAGCAGGAGTTACAACGCGTCGACCGAAGATGACGTCAATATGGGATGTTGCCGAGCCACAAGATTCGGTTTCATCGGTGCCACCTCCAGCTAAAGCTTCCGAACCGACACCTTCGCTTCCGTCAGATACAGCGGAGGAACCGCACCCACAGCCATCAAGTGACATCCTGATGGCTGAAGAGGCGAATTCTGCGGAAGAGGACACCAGCGCTCCATCAAACGTTGTATCCACTCTTCCGGAGGAAGAATTTCCGGCTCTTCCTCCTCCATCGAAACCGACATCACAGCCTCTCGTGAATTTGTGTCCACCTCCTAATTTACCAGTGTCATCTTCGGTCCCAGCGACGAACTCTAGTGCATCTACTCTGCGGGAAGGGCCTACAGAAGCCAAGAGCCCTCGCAAGAAAAAAGCGAGACGTCACCGTAGCAGAATGGACGGCAAGGCATCATCGTCTTCCGAGAGGGAGAGCAGCGCAAGTCATCAGCGTAGCTCATCTCACCGGACTCGCTCGCCACTCCGACGATCTTCCGAGCATCGATCACCATCCCAGAAGCTCCAGTCTTCGTCGGATAGAGGTTAGTCTCCCTCATCTCAAATCCTCATAATGAAGGTCATCTCTTTGAACGTTCGTTCCCTTGGCTCCTCATTCAAGCAGTCGGTGTTGCTAACGTTTAGTGCCCTGTACAAGCCAGATATACTTCTTTTGCAGGAGGTTAAATTAGCCCCCACGCAACAGTGCTACGATCTGCCTGGCTTGCGCAATCAGTATCCTTCTGGACAATATTTTATAAACTCCCACTCGCCAAATAGTAAAGGGGTTGCAACCATCATTTTCAACCCGTCCATCCAAGTGTCAAACTATATGTACGATTGCGAATACAGGGTGATTTCGTTAGACGTCGCAATATCCAGTGTCAACTTCCGACTGCTCAACGTGTACGCTCCATGTGGTACAGCAGAGCAACGAACATTTATTAACGACATAGACAGTTATCTGTGTACGTCTCTTCCTGTAGTGATCGCTGGCGATTTCAATTGCCATCCTGATGAACATAACATCTTTTCATCCGGACATGTGCATCGTCTGTGCCAGCATGGACACACCAGTCACTGACCAATCATCCGGGGTTCACTTACCATCAAGGACCCAATGTGTCATCACGCCTCGATCTATTCTTGATTGATAATGCTTTTGCTGGTGCACCTGGTACAATGGAGGTCATCCCATGTTCCTTTTACGATCACAGTGCCATCATGTGGTCGTGGAATCCTCAGTGCCATCATCGGAAAGTTTTTCATCGCAACTGGTTCGTGAACGTTTCTCTGCTCGACGAGGAGGAGTACATGGGTTCGTTCGTTCAGTTTGTGGAACGTAATCTCCACAACGTGCGTCCGTCTCTCGCCTCGTGGTTAATACTCAAGGAGAAAATCAAACGTTTCTTCAGGAAGATTGGAATGGATGCGGCCAGACGGCGGCGTCGTCATCTCCTCATGCTTCAGGAAATACTTCGGCTCCTCCGCAATTCCACCCCAAAGGAGGAGTTTGCTGGTGACATTAGAGAAGTTAAAAATGAGATCAACGCCTTGATGATACGCAAAGCTGCCGGCGCGGCGCTCAGAGCTAAACTCTCTTGGGCTGCTGACGTCAGGCATATGTCATCAGCAGCATATGCAGAGGAGAGGCGCCGAGCAAACATCAAACGATGTCGTCGTCTAGTGGTGGAAGGTGGAGTCGTGGAAGCTGATTCTGACATCTTATCAGCCTTTCATGCCCACTTTGCATCATTTTTCAATCACCCAGTCGCTCCATCAGAAGCCACGAGGAGTTGGATAGAAGCACTTCGACCACTCTCTGAGGATTCTGATGCCTTCATTATGCGTCCCTTCACCGAAGACGAAGTTAAGAAGTTTCTGGCAGCGAATGGGCGTACCCAGTCTAGTCCGGGCTTGGACGGCCTTTCGTATGCATTCTACAACGTGACCTGGAAACTTCTTGGGCCTTTCCTGGTACAAGTACTCAACTCCATCTTAGAAAATCCTTCCTCCATTACACAGGACTTCACCATCGGGAAAATCATCTTTCTCCCTAAAGTCCCGGATCCAGAGAATGTGACCCAGTGGAGACCAATCACCCTCCTCAATACGGACTATAAGATCTTCACTGGAGTCCTTCAGCGAAGACTTAAACTGTTCACCGATGAGTTCTTTGATCCCGGACAATCCTGCTCCATTCCATCTCGCAGGATGTCCGATAACTTAATTGCCATCAGATGTGTTATGGAGGAAGCACGTGTTCGTCGGCAGACTCTTGCTGTGCTGAGCATTGACCAGGAGAAGGCCTTTGATAAAGTAAACCATGTGTTTCTTTTTGAAATTCTGCATCATCTTCGTCTTCGGGCTTTTGCTACGGTGATTACTGCACTGCATACTTCGGCCACATCATGCGTGGCGATTAATGGTTCTATATCACCCACCTTTGAACTTTTAAAAGGTGTCAGGCAGGGGTGCCCTTTATCCCCCCTCCTATACATCTTTTACTTGGAACCATTATTGCAACATCTGAATCGCCACCCAGATGTTCGGGGATACGATTTGCCTGCAGCGTCCATCAACATCAGGTCGCTAGCGTATGCAGACGACATAGTGCTTTTTGCGTCGGATTCGTATTCCCTGAGCATTTACAAAGAGACTTTTGACCATTTTAGTACTTCGACGGGGAGCACCATCAACCTCGCCAAGTCAAAAGGTATTGCTATTGGGAATTGGACCAGTGACTATCTTAAACTCTTCCCAATATCATGGTGTGACCAAGTAACAGTGCTAGGACATGTATTTTCCTTTTTACCAGATATGGATTCTCGTCACTGGCAACCAGTTATTGAAAAGTGTGTCTCCCGCCTTGACAAAAATCTTCGTTTCACCTCGTCGATGTTTGTCAAGGTGAGGTTTATTAAAACTCATGTTTTACCACTGTTGTCATCTAAATGCCTGTTCACCTTGCCATCCCATCATCAGCTACGTGAAGTGCGCAGAGCAATTATGAAGTGTGTGTGGGGTTATGATGCCAGCTATTACCCAATTAAGAGTGACTTTATCTTTGTCCCCATCAGTAGGGGGGGGGGGTTTGGGGCTGCCAGACATCAAACGACACCTTGTTGCAGCTAGAATGGCCGCATTGATTCGAGCCTTCCTCTTTCCCCCTCCTATCTGGGCGAACTTTATGTTTTTGCATCTCCGCTTCTTCTGCAAGGTGAATAGGCTTCCGATTCCATCTTCGTTGCCAGTGACGATTAATGTATGATTCCCAGACTTTTACAAAAACATTCAACTGGACTTACTGAACTTTATTCCCGGACTTCGACAACTCGACCCACAAGACTGGGGTAACCTAAGGCTTGATTGGTTCTTCCAGCAGTCCGACCAGGGTGCGACTACCAACATCTTGCAGTCACATCCTGATTATCCATGGTCAGTCATCTTTAAGTCAATGAAAGCAATTGCATTTAAAAGAACATCATTCAATTATCAATGGCGTTTGCTGCACCATGGATTCCACACTCTCCAGCGACTCCACCTTTGGAGAGTTGTCGGGTCTGCTGGATGCTTGTTTTGTGGTGTTAACGAATCCATCGAACACGTGTTTTATGAGTGCTCGTTCGCAAAGTCCATCTGGGATCGTCTTATGCAACACTTTAGGCTGCCTAATTTTTCTTACCAGGCAGTGCGATTCCTGATGGACGACTCCACCGGTGCTGCATTAAAACTGGACCTGGCCGTCTCCATCGCCTTTTTGAATAAAGAACTATGGATTGCTCGAATTGACAGGATGAAAGGGTTAAATCCGACATCTGCAGTAGTATGGAGGAGAGGAGCTGCACATCTAAGATCCTTCCTCCTCCTCGAATGGCACCGGCTAGGTCCAACTGTTTTTAAAAGGCGTTATACGCGTCATCAAAACGCCTTTGTGTGGTTATCCAGGGGGGTCATAACTCTTATGGACATCTGTTTATGTTCCCCATGGACTTCTGATAAGTCACCGGTGGGCGAACGAGTCTCCAACGAAGGCGTTTAATTAAGTGACGCAGCCCTAAAATAAGGGGCTGCTCGACTCTTAAAGCATGTGCGCCTGAATGCCCCGTTCTTAAAAGTTCTGATTTAAGGCATTCGCTGGGGCGAACGACATCAAGCCCCAGCTCCAACAGCGACAGCGACCGACGCAGCCATTGCCCCTTCACATGCCGATGTGGACTCTGCCCGAGGAAGGTCTCCAAGTCCGGATCCATGGAACCAGACGGACGAGGACGAGATAGAAGACATAAGTAGGCAAGTCACTTTTACTGATTCGGACTCTGACAATACTTTATTGGTGACCGTAGCCAAGACGAACCACGACAGCGGCGGACCCAAAATTCCAGTAGCATCGAGGACCCCGAATCCCACATTGCCCGAGGTGGAGGACGTAACCACCACAAGGACGACTGCCCGAGGGAAAGGCCCGACCGCTAAGGTTCTTCAAGAGAGCATAATTCCGGAGGTTCGACTACCCGTATTGACAATTTCGCCCGACCAAGCCACCGATCTGTCAGCGTCCTCTTCTTTAAGCATTAACTATTTCCTGCGTTCAATCACCCAAGCTACAACCCAGCTGAATCAAGACTGGCGACATTGAGTCTTCCGTCCACGTACATGATACCCAGCCACTACTGGTTCCTATCCCAATCCGCTTCGGACTGTTAATGGAAGCAAGATCCTATTCATTGAATCTATACTAAATTCCCAAGATTGTGACATTTTAACTAATTTGTTCAAACTTTGAAAATTCAAGTTGAATTAAAAGTTTTTCTTTTTTATTTACGTATACGTCTGCTCCTCTATCTGTATGTATGTGATAGAGAGCGAGCGTAGCCTGGTAGGAGAGTCGGTGACGGCGACTGGCATAGAGCAGGAAGAGACTTTCTATGTGTTACGATATTGTGTTTGATCGGCGAACCGTCGTATGACAGCTACAGTAAAAGCAGACGGCGGCATACAGCATCAAGTAACGGCATACAGCACAAGTATTTTTTTAGTTATTTGGAGTATTTCTCTTCCTACACTTACAAACTGTTTTGAAGGCACAAGTTGAGAGGGAGCGTAGCCAGTAAAGAAGTTCTCAAGACAGCTGTTTAAAGCGGAAGACATCGTCGTAAGTTGTTTTATATTTGTAATGGGAAAAATGAAAGCCAAAGCCTTAAAAGATATTAAGTTCCCAACCTTTTCTGGAGAAGATAAAGCGGACGTAAAAAGTTTTATTGCACATTTTCAAATTATTGCCCAATTGTCACAAAATTTGGGAGGCTTAGGCGAGAGGGCCGACCTAATCCCAGTTCGGGCAGGAATAACGAAACGTAGAGAAGAGAGGGAAAGGAAGCAGACGACGTAAGAGGAGCAGGGGCCGAAAGAGAGAGCGTCGTATGCAAGGATAAAAAGGCAGAAAGATAAAGCGCCGTACGCAAAAAGAAAAAGGCGGAAAGGATTTGAAGAAAGGAAAAAAGAGATTGGCCAGGTATCGATAGTTAGAAGAGAGACGGGGAAAGGGCCAATAAGAAAGCAAGGGAGGAAAGATTGGAGACTTGCAAAGGGAGAGAGAGATAGACAAGAACTTCAATTCGAGAGATCGATGAAAAAGGTTGAAATTTGGAGGCGGAGAGATTCTGGCGACCTTCCCGGGAATCCGGCGATAAGGGAGTTCTCTAAGCGGACGGGCGGACAGCAGGTAAGAAACCGTGCTACTTACCTTGCGAGTAACGGAGGACATTGGTCCCGTAGCCGCGTGTTCCGCGGGAACCGAGAGATAGCTCCCTACCGGAGACCACAAGGGGAAGGGCAGCCAGGGCCTCCTTCTGAAGGCCTTGGGAAGGTCTCGACGCAAAAGAATCAGACCGAAGTTGTCGGGTTGAAGGCGACATCCACGGTGCCGACGGGCGCAGCCTATATTGAATTGGAAAAGTGTCAGACTCTTGGACAAGACGGCGATAACCCAGGCACAGCGTGGATAAAAGATAAATCTATTAGACGTGCGAAGTACGGCCAAGGTTCCGTCGGTCAACTTCGTGATTCGGAAACAACGCAGGGAAGGCGTTGGGAACTAAGAGATAGCAGCGTATGCGCGCACGCCTCCGGAGAACGTTGCGTAGCGCGTTGCGAGACTCATTTTCACTCGTATGATAGTGAGTACTTAGCGAACAAGGCGCGGTTAAGTTGTTTAAGAATTTTCAGGGCGAGTGCCCATGTATTCTATGTGCGTTAGGTTGTTTTAATGCAATTCATTAATCTTTGTTCGATTTCCATTTGTTTTATAGAGTTGCCCACGGCGTCGCTCATCAGGCTAGACGACGTCGACTTACGGGTTCCAGTAATCCTCCCGCCAAAAGGATTACACGACGGGCTCACCGTTGGACATGTGTCGGCAACAGGCAATCTAGGAGGTCAACGAGGCATCTCAGTACCATAAGCAGGTTTTGGTTTCCGGACGGATGAGATGTTGCGAAAGATATTGGTCGCTTTATGGATTCGTCAGACTTTATTTCCTCGTAAAATTATTGGACATTATATTCTCCATAATTGCTTAAGGGACCAGTGCTGTAGCCGAGAGTCCCGCTATTGAGTTAGCGTTCGCTTAATACTTTTTGCAAATCAATGTAAGATACGATTTATTTTGTATTTATTAACTGTGACTTTTAATTGTTATTGAAACGCTCATAAGGTAACGCGGAAGGTTACGTGAGGTGCAATTTATTTGATTTATCTCTTTTGTTGGAATATTAACTTTGAACTTGTAAATAAATTATTTCTTCAATGCCAATTTTGCTACTTTATTACAAACCCACATTTCCCCACTGAACAGTCACGTTACACCAATGCAAGGGGATACACGCTCGTAGGCACAAGGTGCTCCTTTTATCAGAAAGCAAGAGGAAGAGCACAGGAACCTCCCCTTGGCGAGCTCCTCGATACTGTCAGCGCACTCCAGAGGCAATGCCAACTAAAATGTCGCTATAAACGATGTTTTCGCACAATCTTCGTGTTAAATGATGCAAGTTGCATTAAAATCATACCAGGATACATGAAAGGCGACGCTTTCGAATGGTTCCGAGTCTTCGTGGATAGTAAGGATATATCATAGGCCGACTTAACGAAAGGTTTGACTAGCGCTTTTTTCAAAGGTCATACCCAAATAACGTTATGTAGAGATATTCTTAAACTTAAGTTAGTCAATAATGACATAAGAGCCTAATTAAGCAAATAACGAAGGTTAGTCGCAGGCTTACAAGAAGCCTCAAATTTTGACAAATTGCTATGGCTAATTGAAGGTTTGCCAGTACTTTAAAAATAGCCATTCGGCTTAAGTAATATACCAAAGTACGAGGGCATATCGAAAAGTAATTTCTCCATGGCTGTAACTTTTTTATTTTTTAACCGATTTTTTTCAAAATTCTTTTTATATCTGATACTTACATTTGTCCTCTGTGTGATGCACTATTCACTTTTCGACATAGTCCCCATTCCTTTCCACGTATCACACCAATGCGTGGAGTAGTTGGGTGAACCCATCGGAGAGAAGTTCCGGGGTTGTCGTCGCCTACAGTTCCTCTTCTGCAGCACGATAACGCCCGTCCGCACACGATCGCCACACATCATAGGGGTTTGCAGCGCCTACAGTTCAAGGATAAAAAACTGCAATTCAAAAATGAAAGACTTTGCACCTTGCGACTTTCACCACTTCCCAAAAAGGAAAGAGCACCTTAAGGGGCATGAGTTGCTTTCTGACGACGAGGTAAAACCTGCTGTTCGGTCCTGGTGTTGACAACAGCCCCGGAATTCCTCTCCGACGGGTTCACCCGACTAGTCACGCGTAGGCGCAATGCTTGGAAAGGGATGGGGACTATGTCGAAAAGTGAATAGTGCATTACATAGAGGACAAATATAAATATCAGATACAAAAAGAATTTTGAAAATCGGCTAAAAAATAAAAAAGCTACAGCCATGGAGGCATTACTTATCAATATGCCCTCGTAGAAGATGCAATACAATATTTAGAGAAATGGCATCAGGCCCAAAATGATTCACTAAGTGATATGTTTGAAGAACCAATGGAAATCGATGCGACAAAATCTATGCAAACGTCTAAACCGAAAAACAAGGCTATGATCTGATTTCGTTGTAATAAGAAGGACATATTTCTCGATATTGTAAAGAAAAAAAGAAAAAGGAAGATGAATCAGATATTAATGGGCCGTGTGTAATAGCAGGACAAATTGAAGGACATAAAGTTAAAGTATTGATCGACACAGGAGCCTGTGATAACTTTACTGATCAAGATTTTGCCACGAAAGCGCAATTGAGACTGGACAAAATTTCCATGGGAAGAAAAGCGTATGTCATAACGGGTCAAGGTCTTGACATCGAATCTGAAGCAAGGCAGCTCAGCTTAAAAAGCGGAAATTACTTTTGGAAACGGAATTTCAATATTATTCCTATAAAACATTATGATGTTATTCTAGGCAGGACTTGGTGCATGTCGGCTAGACCATCCTTTGAGTGGAAATCCAATAGATGTGTTGTACCATAGCGTAAAGGACAAATCAAGCTACCTGCATGGAAATCTAAAGAAGACAGCGTTAGTATGATGTCGGCGGTGGAATTAATGCATGTGATTGTTAAAGAGCCGCAGCATCTCGTTCCATAAATCGTCTCAAGCATGATATCGAATCGAGGTAATTTATTTTTTCGAACTCTGTTGACCAACGTCAGGAGAACGTTGAGTGTTGTTATGAAGTTCTTTATATTTTCGAAGCTCTTCGATGTGAAAATGCAGTTGGAGATCTTGGCGCTGGCTTGAAGCAGTATTATGCTATGGCGTCTGTTCGAGAAACAAGTTCTGATAAAATTGAACCTCTATGTGGAATGGCTACAAAGATGTTTTTCCAAATCTCTTCCAGTTGTACCGACTTCAATGCTAGTACAGAGGCTTTTTTTCAAAAAACTGGAACCATCATTTTTGAAAAACGCAATAGAATCAAATCAGCCCACATGTCAGTGATTGTTTTTATGCAGACGTGTGGTGAAAAATAGTAACCTTAGTGTTCCAGGGTGTGTATAAAAAGTATAGGGAAAAGTTTCGGAAAAATAGATTTATTTCAGATATTGCTACAAAATCTTAAAATTTTTTAAAGTACATGCCTTGAGCGTCGACACACTTTCGCAAGCGGCTTTCCACGACTCGAAGGCTCCCTGGTATGCGAATTCCAGAAGGTCCTTAAGGGTAGCGCGTGCAAGCTTCTTTGGGGTCCCATGATGGTGTTCTTTGAGAGAGGATTTCACTTTTGGGAATAGAAAAAATTCCGCTGGGGCCAAGGCGGGACTGTAAGGGGGTTGGGGAATCGTCGCGATCCCGTTTTGCACCTCTGATTTTGGTCGTCCGTCAAGACCTTCGGGAGGAGTTTGGCGCAGATCTTCCGCATCGCCAAATTTGAAGTGATAATGGTGTGCACTGTTATCTTATCAATGCCAATTCGTTGTACGATCATGCGCACACTTAACCGACGGTCTGAGTTCAGCACTTCACGCACACGTTGCACGTTGTCTCGTCCATCTTTGAAGAGCTTGTGCCACTTAAAAACTGCTGTTTGTGACATGCTTTCATCCTTGAACACTTGGTGAATCATGCCCAACGTCTCCCTGCCCGATATCCTCAGTCCAGCACAAAATTTGATGGCTTTACGCTGTTCAATCGTTCGCTGCATTTTGAGCTTGCACCGAGTTACTCGACAGGGTCCACTAAAACTTCGATCTAGCCTGAACAAACGCTCGCAGGCGACTGATGCTTGGCGTGTTTTGAAGATCAGACCCACACCACCGAGCACGCTGCGAACTACAGTCACGCCAGGAAATACGGAGGGTTGATTCAGATAAAATGAGACGACTTTGCAGTTCTGTTACGATAGTGTAAAACCATGGCGTCACCATCGGTTGTGATCGATGTGAGAACCACGTTGTTGGACTATCGCCCGGCACCGTAATTTCCACTGAAGTAGGCTGAGTTTGAGGGACTCCATGGGAAGTTCGTTCCACAACTGCTGACACACTTTCCATAGCCCATCAACGGTTCTTGGTCAGCGACTTCCGAGCCGTCGTTTCAGGAGGCCAAAACCACAGAAACCCATCGGTGATGCGTCAGGAGATTTAACAGGCACATGAGAGAAGGGAATAACTCGTATGCCCGTCTCCTGTTCCATCTTCCTGTAGTAAGCCACAGATGACTTGGCAGTGTGGCTTGATGCCTTCTCCATGCGGATCCAAACTTTTGATTGCTCACCAGGGTACAGACGTGGGATATCCTGCCGATATATGTGGTCTATTACATTACTCTGGAAGTAAGCTGCACTAATTTTACAGTTTCCAGGAACTCGACGAATCGTGAACAGTCCACGTGAGAAATATCCGGCAACCACCATGAAGCCCTTTGAAAACTTTTCCTTGCACCTTCGGGCAAAATCGGACCTTGCCTTGCCCTCTCTTTTGCGATAGTAAATTGCCCTGGGTTTACTGGTGTCATCGAAGTACACCCAAGCTTCATCCAAGGAGACAACCCACTTCCATCGGTCACCTGCAAGATGGTTTTCATACAGTTTTCTGGCGTTGGTGAATCGTTCCTGCACGCGTCTGGCCGATAATCTATGACCGCACGCTTTATGACGTCCCTCCAGCCCAAGATTGTCATGAATTATTCTGGAGACTGTTGCCTGTGAAATACCTTTCCTTTGGGCTAGACTTCTCTGTGTGGGGGGATTTCCTTTCAGCACTTCAGACCGGATTTCTCGCACCACCTGAGCTGGGCGTGTTGGCTGGGGCTTGTTTCTGGTCTGCTTCTCTGCTCGTCCATGTTCATTAGATAGTCGCAGTTTGTTCTTTTTGATTATTCGACCCACAGCAGCTTTGGATACAACAATACCATTTTGTTTGCATAATTCCACAATGCACGAAAGACTGAAGTTAGCGTCGGAAAGGCCAAACATATACCCATCCCAAAAAGCTGTTATTTTGGAAGCCATGTTTCAGCACGAAATGTCCGAAATAACAGCAACAAGTGTATATAAAGCTAATCCCCATGAATAGTGGTCGAGTCATGCAAATCACATTCCGTCAAGGCCATACGCGGCGTTTAAAGTCGTCTCATTTTATCTGAATCAACCCTCCGTAACTGTGCAAACAGGGCAGACTCTGTATGTGCATGTTATGTTAAAGTGCTTAATTTCAATATTGTGTGTGAATAATTTCAGATTTAAAATCGATTTTTCATATACATCGATTATTTCCATTAAGATTCGATTCAAAAGAAAAACCAACAACACTAAACAGTAACTCGTCTTCAGTGTGAGTGTCCTGTATGAAAACGTATTGGAATAATTCCGTTTCATTAGTTTCATTCAGCAAAATGAAAACTTATACAATGAACCTTTGTAAACTCAAACTCAGAAATAATACATAAATAATACAAATAGAACACATCCTCCGTACAGCGCCAAGATCACACAATACTTCGTTCCCTTAAAACATTCACTAGAAAGGTCATAGGTTCACCTGTGACAAGGAAATGCAGATAACCGTAGAAAAATGGATCCGTACGCATCCCAGGAGTTTCTACATTGAAGCCATCCATTCGCTTCCTAGGAACTGGGATCAGTGCATTAATATCAATGGCAATTATGTGTAGGCGTCATGTTACACATTAACTGTACGTCCAGGAATTCTGTAGTTAAATTTTCCTTAGATTTAACTACAGCCTCCTTTTAATTTGGGACTCGTTGAACAACGTTAAGCTATGTATGAAATTCTGGAAGCCCAAGGAAATTTCATTGAGTATTAAGTTGTGTGGTTTTATAACTTTTGGGCTATAAACATTTCAGTTTTTCAGTATATTTTTTCCCAATTTATTATTTTTGCATTATTTTTAAACGCACCATAAACGTAATGTTCACTAAGATATATTTGTGTTAAAATCCATATTAATTTTTAATTATTGAAAGATTTAATTAAATGATATTCATGTAACTAATAACAATTTTTTTTTAAAAATACAAATATGTAAAAATTTCTTTAAAATATGTCTATATACACAATTTTTATAGAACAAACAAATATGTGAAGTGATAACAATATTGTTAAAATTTTAAAAAATAATACAGGGTGTTCCAAAATGTTTAAGACAACTTTTGATCATTATATAAAAAAAACTATTTAAGATAGAGACAAACTGTTTGCAACAAATTGTTTATCAACTCAAAAAGGTTTTTTGATAAGTCATTATAACGCTAGGTGTCGCCGCACCTTCCTTCCTGTGACAGTTTCCGGAAAAAAAGCACAATGTGTACCATGGTTTATTAAGACGGAATCTTGAACACAAACTCAAAGGAATTTTAGGACACAATATGGAATGACCCCACCAACACGAGACCCAACATGATCACTGGAAATGTTCAACCAATAAAATCAACAGGTCGACCAAGTACTAGCAACGATGCTGTGGATCGTGTTCGGCAGGCTTTTCAACATAGCCTCGTATGTCGATCAGATCAGCTTGACACCAACATACCTCGATATGCTTGAACAATACGCATTTCCACAACTTCAGGACGACCAACCAATTGTTTTCTTCCAACAAGATGGTGCCCCTCCTCACTGGGCGTTAACAGTCCGAGATGCGCTTAATGCTGAATTCCCTCAGTGATGACTTGGGCGAGATGGGCCTTTGTTGTGGCCACCTCGTTCGCCTAACCTGACACCTCTGGACTTTTTCCTGTGGGGTTTTCATAAGGAGAAAATGTACAGCACAAAAGTCAAATGTGTGGCGGATTTTAAGTCCCGCATTGTTTCTGCAGTTAGTTTGGTAGATGAGGTGATACTGGCAAGAACATGGGCAGAGGTTGAATATCGTTTGGATGTTGTCCGTGCAAAAAATGGTGACCATACTGAACTTTATTAATATACCAAAAAACGTTTTGAGTTGATCAACAAATTGTTGAAAACCATTTGTCTCTATCTGTAACAGTTTTTTATATAATGATTAAAAGTTGTCTAAAACATTTTGGAACACCGGTGCACCAGTAACAAAGATTTTCAATGTTTACCTGAATAAAATGGATAAGGCTATATACAATATAATACGAGGCTCGTCCAGAAAGTAAGTTCCGTTCGGTAATAAAAACAAAACTACTACATATACGTTCAAAATTTTTTCTTTACCAGATTCTATGTACCTTTAACTATCTTTCCACATAGTTTCCAAGTTTATTTAAGCACTTGTCATAGCGCTCAATGTACTTCCCCATGATCACTTCGTAGAAGCTGCCGCCGGT
>JAHWFO010052425.1:0-23341 GCA_023313115.1 Rhysida immarginata | reverse complement strand
AACTGAAATTCAACTCATTCTATCGGCGATATCTTTCTTAATTTTCACGATATTTGCTTGGGCTTTTTATAGGAGTAGCTGTACACATTTCGCTAGTAAATTATGCAAAAGACAATCTGGTAATGCATGCGCATGCGCAGTTAAACTTTATTTAGTAAAAATCTTCATATTTCATGAAATATTTAATATTTTTCTATTCTGTATGCAGGGTCTTGTCTGTACTGTAGTTTGTCAAGTTTCCTGAAAATGGCATTGCACTCTGTTGAAAACCCTGCATGTTATAAATAAAAAACTTAATATCTCCATGACTATACGAGTTATTCTCATACAAATGAATACAGAAAAGTAAAACAAGCCTGTTAAGCATATGCTACAGATATAATGCATTTCAAGCATTATTTTTTACAGGGTGATCCCAGATATTATTTTTTTGTTTAATTCCTTACTGGTCCCCTATTTGACTTCGGGACAAAACCTTTGATGAAATATTTGGTGTGTAACATGCTCTTTACCCCCTTGAAGTTTCAGGATAATATGTCAAGTATTTTTCTAAATATTCGACAAAGCGTCTAAAATCGAAATTGTCCAATTACTTTCTTCCAATCAGTATATTATATCATTTTTCAGTAACTTTTAGGTTATTTTTATCGAGTTATCAGAAAATTTATTGACGTTTATTCCTTGTATTGTGTAACGTAGGGGGAGGGGGTTAAAATGTTTTATAAAATTAATTTACTGACTAAAAATATTTTAATTTGTTTAATCGTACATTTGGAATAATTTTATATTCCGCAACATGGTCAAATAATTTATAGAAACACTTCGGAAGGACACTCGTTGAGTGGGATCAGCGGTTCTGTAAAAAAGAGATGACTTACAACTGACACAGTAGTCTTGATAACCAACACTCCGTTTTTACCAATAAAGTGTACTGCAAGAATATATTAACATTTTTTGACGATTGCTAAAATATTCTAAATGCTGCGTTGGGTTGTCCCGTTAAAAAATTATTCAAATAATATATCTTAAGGTAGATAGGTATTTCTTTTCACTTATAAAGATGCATGGGGGTGGCCGTGTCCGTGTCCTGGTTGTCTCGTCGGTTAGCTTGCTAATCGATGGAGTTCAGTAACTTCAGGCGCGGCCAGCTGCTGGCTGGGTGACGGCCAGGGCTTGAGGGCTACTGCTGGCGGGACAGCTATATGGGGCACGGCTGTTGGAGGACTTTAGTCTGACCCATTTGCCAAGTGACCATAGCTGGTTTACCAGCAGTTGGTGACAGCCACTGGTTTGTTTGTCCGCCAGCAGCTCTTCCATCATGAAACCCCCCGTGCTTCGGAGGGCACGTTAAGCCGTCGGTCCCGGCTGCTACTGTCATCTCGTAGCAGTCGTTATTTACTGGGATGGCGCAAAACTCCCTCGTAGGATACTAGATAATACTCCGCTTCGCGATAATCTACCCTCTGTACTAGATACTATAAAGATGCATACACTGTATTAATTTTTTTCGAAATATTAAACTGTTTTAAAAAGTAATTTAATTCAAAGTACTTTAAAATAAATGTGTATTTCAAAATGTATGTTCTCCCAATTAATATATAGTATAGGAGAAGGATATAATATACTTTGGGTGTGTTCATGATTGCCAACGACGGTTGAGGTTGATGCCGGCACGAGTAGGCATTAGTCATGCAGCAGTTGTTAGGGGCCCTAACTTATGGCAAACTGTTCTCAATTGAACTCAAATCACGTGACTCGTTGACAACTGCTCGTGGATCACAGGATTCCACGATCACGTGGTTCAAAAATTGTTTAAAATGTGAATGTGAAGAATCACATAGAGATAAGAATCAGGCTGAGTTCGCTTCTTCATTAATGATATTTTTACAAGAAATATTAGGTTATTTTGAGAATGACGTTGTAGAAGTGTCAAATTAAAAAATTATAGAAAATGAATCAATATGGATATAGGAAAAGAAGCGCTGTGATACATTTGCATTTGCCTTGATTAAAACAATAAAATTATTTTAATATTTTATTGTAGTTTTAACATATGATATTACAGAAAAATTTGATCTTAAATAAAATTTTTTATTATAATTAATAATTTTTTTACAGACTCAAATTTTTTTTTCTCTGAAATCTACTTAAAATCGATTTTTAGGTTAGGTTAGATATCTTGAAATTTTAAGGGAAAAAAAATTCCATCTTTACATATGTGACCAATTTTGTGCAGCTAATTCCTCCAGAAACGGCATTACATGTTTAACATGCTTTTATATGCCTTCATAATTAGCTAAGCCTTTTATTAAGTTTTTTTTTCTAAAATGAACAAATGACTGTAGCATTCGTGCAAGCGATAAATATATTCAAGCAGTCAATAAATTCGACTTGTATGGACTCCTCTCATTGAGACGAACAATGGTTGTAAATAAATTATTTGGTTCTGAATAACTATTTTTCAGTATACTTAAATATTAAAGAGTATTTTTTTTATGAACTTTAATTGTTTTCATTTTTTTTCTTTTAATGTGGGAAGCTTGTGCATATTTAATTTATTTTATTTCCGAGGTGAATGAAATATAGCAAAAATTAAATTATGCATTAAATTAAAAGGTTTGTTTATTCAGTTGCAATTTATTACTGATGACGATTTAAATTTTCATACAAAGCTAAAGCACATTTATATGCTTTATCAATAACATCTTGTATTTAAGGCATATGAACAAGTGAGCAAGTGAGTAGCAGTGAGAAGAAAGAACCTGGAAAGAACCTTGACCGCTCTGCCCTTGGTAGAGTTGGTAGCTGTCACCTCTTCCTATGGTTGAGATAGGGGAGGGTGCAGTTGACGCTGCGGGGCAGTTCATGTTGAATCGGCTGCATTCTTGAAACGCTGTGGATACGGTCACGGCGCCGTGACTTGTCAGCGTTCACGAGGGTCGAAAAAGGGAAGTGACGCGATCAAGGACAGAGCATGCGCCTTGCGCAGCTGGTGATCAGTGATGAGCGAAACGGCTCTTTGGCAAGCGAGAATCGTTCAAAGGAGTAGTACGCGAACGATTTCGCGTATATTTAAACGATTTACGCGCAGATAGTGAAATCAGATAATTCACGAAATACGCAACTCATTCCATGAATTGTACAAAGTCTTTTTACCGGCCGTGTGCGAAATAGAAACGAGTAGGGGTGGTGATGCTACCCACCTTTTGATCGTCGCTATGCGTCTACGGCCGCCTGTTTTAAATCGTGGACATAGATTCTTTTCGTTTTACGAGCTAGCGAAACTTCGCTGGGAATATGAAGAAAGCAATTCCATTCAACTTTGGACATGCCATTCCAGAACCATTGACGGCGCTCGAAAGCGTGGGAATACACGTTTTGTGAAAGAAGAGCTACGTTACACAGAAATAATGTATAAGCCGAGCTTGTCTACCAGACAGAGACCAAATCAGAGGTGAAATTTTATTATTTAAAATGAATTACAAATGTGAGAAATTATACACAGATTTATCCAGGGCCACCGCCAGTACGGATGCAATGTGTGAATCGCACAGCGGCGATCAAAAAGCGGACCCCCACACCTCATCGTATCAGTTTTCGCACTCGGGCAACAAAAAACATTGTACTATTAATGGAATGAGAAATAGGAACTTGCATATTTCGTGAATTGTGTGATTTCACTATGTGAGCGTAATTCGTTTACATATACATGTACACGAACGACTCCTTTGAACGATTCTTGCTTGCCAAAGTGCTGTTTCGCCGTTTATTAATTATGCGTTACGCGAAGCGCATGCTCTATCCTTCACCACGTTACTTCCCTTTTTGGACCATCGTGAACGCTGACAAGCCACGGCGCCGTGACCGTATCCACAGCGTTCTTGAAAACAATGGGCAGTGTCAACGAATGAATGGGCGATGTGGGTAGTTGAGATTCTTGAAAACGGCCATAGTCTATGGATTATCTAAAAAATTACTATTTCTGCACCAATAGAGTGAACAAGGTTAAGCAGTGACACATGATTCCTTTGAATTGTTTTTCTTGGGGGGGTTATTTTCCCCATACAGCCCTTCATCATGTTGGTTTTCTTTTATCTCTTTCTTTTTCTTTTATTTCTTCCTTTCAGGTTCTTACCATCCTGTGATTAATTTATAATTTTTAGTTTTTTTCCAAGATTCCTGTTTCGTTCTTCTTTACTTCTACATTTCTTTCTCTTTTTAGTAGAATTTATGCTATAGTACTTATTGTATTTTATTCTATTTCAGTTTTAACTCGTTTGGATAACTTTCACTGTTAACTTCTGCCTAAGGGTCCATTCAACTTTTCAATTCTTATATCTTTATCTAAATATTTTTTTTTATCCTATATGAAATTTATAAAGAACTAGCAGAGGTACCCGGCGTTGCCCGGGATAATTACACTTGTAGGTAAACAGAACAATCTCAAAAAATCAAATTATAACTCCCAGTTGGTTAAATAATAACTCAATCAATGCAATATAGAGCAAAGGGACTATCCATTCTACGAAAAATACGAAAAGCAGGAATTCTAGGTGATATACCGGGATATTATCTAAACTCTTCTTGACTTGCCTCACCACTGCGGAGCATCACCAGAAACTTTAGACTCAAGTTTTTCTTGCCCTTGACGTATAATCCTTTATGAAAAATCCTTAGAGTTAATAAAGTATATATTCACTTTGGAAAAACGAAAAGAATTCTTTAGAAAGCTTTCACTGGAATTTTGTGTCCGATTAAGTTTGCCCAGATAAATCTGTTAACAATTTTAGAATATCAAAGAAAGGCTAAATGTGGATTTCCATGGGCGTTCTTCTCTGCCTGAAAATCTGTGCTGCCAAACGCTTACTGCCAATCTAAAAATAGGAAAGTAGCCAGACAGTTTTGATAGAGTGCTCTCCATCGACTGTGTTTCCATGTGAAGAGCGAAGTTTCCCTTAGGGCTGACAAGACAGAGATTTTTCCCTAGATTTTTCCCTAGATTTCCCTAGTGAAATCTAGATCAATTCAGGGTAGAAAATTGGCATCTAGGGATCTAGGGAAACTTTTTGACTGTGCTGTCTGTAATTCTTAGAGAGTGTAATTAAACCAATTAAAATATTAAAAAAAAGTATATAATCCCACTGAGGGCCTCATAAAATTACAAAACTAAATTAAAGCGCTCTCTACTCGTAACAGAATTGGAAAAAAAAATGCAGTCGACCGGAACTTTTTAGAGCCCGAAGTCGGGACACTTGCCGGAAAATCTGCTATTACAAAAATGTATATTTTTAATCCATTAATTGCTACATCACAAAACAAGCATGCAATTTATGACTTGGCTAAGTGTCTGGGTTTTTCCTCGTGAGAAAATGCATGATCTCCAATCTCAATGGCAAGCAATCAGTTACATATCCTAATCAAATGTTTCTGAATTGGACAAATTTTGGCCAGAAGTTGGGTACGGTGTTGATGCTGCTGGAAACAAAAGGTTCCTTGATATTGCCTTATTAGGCAAAAATGTGCCTTTGCTTGCCTGTACTAAATGGACCATTGAAAGAGCTTTTTCTCAGCATAATATTATAAAAGCTAAATTAAGAAACTCCTTAAGCTCAGAAATAGCCCAAGTCATATTGTACATTCGATGATTTGAGGAAAGAAAATATTACTTGTATAAATTTTCAAACTTCCCTTCAAATGTTCCAAAAATTTAATCAAAGTAGGTATGATCACTTGACAAGAACTGAAGAAGATCAATGTAATGATATTGTTACTTTAGTGGCTGAATCGTTTTGATTTCAAAATAAATAAATAAAGTAGATAAATTATTTTTTATTATTAATTTTCAGTATATTTTCAAACGCGTGTAAGTTTGCAGATAATGCCCCACACAAATGTGCCTCGTTGAGGAGAGGGGGAGGCTATCTTCTTTGAAACTTTTTTAGTCACTATAAATTTAGTTTTCCACCCTTCAGACTTCGGGGAAAATTTTAGGGATAAATGATGACTTTTTAGGGAAATCTAGGGAATTTTTCTGCTTAGTTCAGGCATAATAGTAAGAGAATAGTTTTCTCTTTTACTGTTATGGTTCAGGTATGGTGCAGTAGTCACACATGGCAGCTCTGGTTTCCCTGGACATGCGCAGTTCTCCTCAAGCCTGGTAGAAATTATGGCAGCTGTTCGGGTATAATAAGATGTAGAGCATGCCTTTACACACAATGACTAGGTTATTAAAAATATTTTTCGTGAAGAGAATAGCATATTTGTGAATTGGATATTTCAGTTGAACTAATTATCTTTTCATTCTTATTGAGTAACAGTTGGAATGTATCTTGCTGTGTTGTTTACGTTTATCTGGCAGTTCGGGCCGCTAGATAATTCGAAAACCCATCAAAGAAGCTGAATTAGTAGGAAACAACATCAACCGATCTTTGTAAAAGACTTTAACAAAGAAATTATATGACACGCGATACATCCGACATTAAATTTTACAAAATAAGTGAAGCACTATAAATATATTCTTTAATAAAAATTTATAATTATTAATTTTGTTTATTATTATTTACAAAAAATCCAACAAATAATATGACAGATAATAGGGATTTATAGACACTTTACAAGGGGGGCTTGACATAACCTCAGGCATAGAATCCTATCCATTTCTGCCCAAATCAGCAGTATAAGTTGCTCTGGAGCAACTGCTAAATTATCGAGAAGCGCACTGCTCGTTTAAACATGTTGTTTCATGGAAATAGCAGCAAAATTGGTAGAAAGTGACGTTTTGGGCAGAAAATGACATCATTTGACGAGGAGCGAGGCCAACGAGAGACAGGCCAGGGCGTGACCACTGAGAGAGATGGCCTCCTAAATACATTGTTACATCATCACAGATAGTGCAAATTCCGGGATTATTATTGGTAGATATACGAATAACAATGCACTATCTACGTGATGCAACAATGTATTCACTTTCATTGCGGAGGCCTTCTCTTTCGGTGGTCACGGCCAGGACACTTAAAAGTCACATGATCATCGGGGTCCGGGCAATAATCTATCCTTCATTGTTTCCAACAAACGAAAAAATACTGATTGTTAAAATCCAAGGTGAAGACAATGAAGGATGAATTGTTGCCCAGACCGCGATGATCATGTGACTTTTGAGTGCCCTGGCCTGTCTCTCGTTGGCCTCGATGCGAAGCAGAGCCGACAAAACAGACAGGCTGGGGCACATAAGTCACTTGACCAAAGCAGATTCAGCAACAATCCAACCTTCATTGTTTTTAGCTTGCATTTCAAAAATCAGTATTTTTTCGTTTGTTGGAAACAATGAAGATTGAATTGTTGCTCGATCTGTCTTGGTCATGTGACTTTTCAGCGCCTCGGCTGGTCTTTCTAGTTGGCTTAGATGCGAAGACGCGCACATGGAAATCCACCATAACTGTAATTCTTTTTTTTTAAATTTGTATATTATAATCCAATACGTCCATCCAGGGCCTGTATGGCCAGAGGCCGACGAGTTGGGTCCCTGGATGGATCTGTAATAACAACTGCTCTATGATGGTCGCATCAGCCGGGGGATGGGGGGGGTAAAGATCATGTCTCACTGATGGTTGCCCATCCAGTTACTAGCCGTGCCTTTTTTGCCTATTTTAAAAAAGTATCAGGTCGTTGCATATCAAATATCATATTGCAGAGGTCATTTTTAATGGCCCTCTAGAAAGGACACCTTTACACGTGCATTTCAAAATAACCCCCATTGCAATCCAAACATTGTTGCCAACGATTTGGCAGCTTCTCGAGCCCTCTCCGATAGAATCCATGGTCACAGGATTCAAACTCCCTGAATGCGTGTTCGACGTCTGCTTGGGTTAGAAATAGTTTCCTTTAGAGAAAATTGTCTAGGGTCTGGAAAAGATGGTAGTCGGTTGTGGAGAGGTTCGAACAGTACTGCTGGTGTGGAAGTACCTCACAGCCCAGAGCGTGTAGCACCTGCACGGTCGTTCGTGCAAGTGCATACGCGCGTGGGCATGCAGCAGAAGGACGTCTTTGCAAAGCACAAGTGCAGGTTGTTGCTGACACGGTTTGGTGTGCAGTTCACGATGCAGTTCACGACAGTAGGTCAGGTCACCTTGTCGATGGTCTTTAGGTGTCGACTGACATCTGACGCTGATGCAGCATGATCCCCTGCAAAGTCCCGAATAGTTTTTGACGGGTCCTCTTCCACAGATTGCTTCAGAGGAATTGCTGCAAAGTCCCGTGTTGATTGACGGGTCCTCTTGCGTCCATCAACACGTTGGGTGGTCTGCCGCATGGTTCATTGGCCAGGTCTGTCACTTCTGCCCGAAATTTTTGGAACCAATGTTGGACAGTACGTTCGTTTATTGTGCCTCCACTGAATACCTTATTGATGTTTCCAGTGGCGTTAGATGCTGTGTGATTCAATCTGAACTGGTAATGCATTATCACACGTAATTCGTATGAAGTCTTGACTATCTTCGCTTGATTCAAACGCTATTAAATATCATCGCAGATATGCAAATTTCAGGCAGCTGGTCGCTAATAGGTTTATCTCTGAGAATGTACCACATAGTTACGGGTACTTGCTACAAAACGTGGAAACCGTGCTGAAGTGCGGAACCCATCTCGAAATCCGACATTTGATATGTACTGACCTAATACTTCATAGATGGATAGAGAGAGTTCAGGAATTCTGTTTACAAAGTCATCAACATTCCTCATCAACCTGAAGCCGTTTCAATAGAGTTCATTCAG
This sequence comes from Rhysida immarginata, assembly GCA_023313115.1. Lineage (NCBI taxonomy): Eukaryota > Metazoa > Arthropoda > Chilopoda > Scolopendromorpha > Scolopendridae > Rhysida > Rhysida immarginata. The sequence continues at coordinate 14,572 of JAHWFO010052425.1, read as the reverse complement.
TCACAGGGCGTGTAATCATGTCCTGAATTTGGCTGTTCATCTTGACAGATCAGTTTTAGCAGGAAGAACTGCCCCCTCATATAATCAGTTGAGATCTTCATAAATATCTAATATGTTTAGAAAAACATTATTTATAACTTGTCTAAACGAAGTTACTACATTACAAAAACCATATGAAAAATAAATTTTTTTCAGTTATTAGCTCATTAGGGAAAATACCTTCACTTTTTCAGCAAAAGCTTGAACAGCTGCACATTCTAGAAGCTGTATTCTCTTATTTGTTTTAGAATAATTTCTTACATCTTTCCAAAAATTTCAATAAAAAAGAAATAATAATGATTTTTTCTTTCTTTCTTTCTCTCTTTATTTCTTTCTTTATTTATTTATTTTGTGACACTTGACCACTGAAAAATAAAAATGCTTCTACCTCCCCTCTGTTTATTTAGCCAGCTCAGTCTCAGGTAAATTCCAATAAGAAATTCCACTAATATCAATATCCAAAGTGTCAGGTTCGGAAGAATAAAATTTATCTTAAATTTTCAAAGGTGCTTAAGCGTGAAATATTTCAAAAGAAATAAGTAGGCAAAGTGTTAAAGTCACAACAAAATGAGTCTTTATTTCAAGAAAAAATATTTATTAGAGAAAAGTCAAAAAAATGCAGATAACCTTAATTTCTAATGATTTGTGCCACCCACGTGCGGGGGCGTGACCTCGATGAGGTCGTTGGACTACTCCGAACCTTCGCACGTGGCGGCAAGGGAGGGTGGAACTCATATAAGGTCAAAAAAAAAATGAAACACGCTCAGTGTGTGTCAGGTAAATAAACAACCTTTAATTTTCTTAATAATCAATTGAAAGAATGTTCCATAAAATTAAAATATCATTGACTATTACATAGTTCATTACAACAAAAGAGGGGCCCCATCTAAGGTAAATACCAATAATTACTTACTGCCTTAATATAATATTACTATATTTACGAGTGCTTTCGTCACAATCATAATGCTGAATGCGCTTTATAAGTGCCCCGCTATTATCATTCTTTATGGTACCAATGTACCTGTTACTCACTCTTTTCGAGTTGAGTAATATAAGCTATCGTCTTATTTGACGCTAGAACGCGTCGTGTATGCCTTTTATTAATGGGAGGGATACAGTAAACCCGGAGATTCTATTAAACTGAGCACCTCTCCTAACTGCTCTACTTTCCTATGAACAACAGCCTTACTGAGGGCCACTTATATTAGCTCGCACACACAGAGCTTAGACAGCATTTTCTTAAACTAATTAACTGCACTTCAGCCTAGTATACAGTACTAATGCTGCAATCTAGTTTAAGTTCCAAATAATCAGTTTATTAGCCGCTCACTATGAATCAGTAAGTTTCGCGGGATCTTTTCATAAAACAAAAGAGCGTCCACAATAAAACGCCTTCACTGCTTTCCTTAAATAGCGCTAAGGAAATATACAGTAACACCAATGTCGCAAAACGGGGACTGACGGGTTCAATTACCGAAAAGCATACGTGATTCGAACTGTATTTTAATCACAAGCAAGGGAATTTCTGTCGACAAAATAAAAGAAACGATCTCACCATATTTTGAGGGCAAGGTGATTTCTCAACGTAGAGGAACCTGGAAGACAACAGAACATCGACGTTGTTCTCGACTGTCTCTTGAATTGTAAAATCCTGTTTCATCTTTGTAGGTGCCAAAATTACTCAGCCGACGTATACTGATGCTTTATATTCATCATGACGATCTGTGTAACATTGCTGCACCTTCTCTCTATTTACTTGCTTGCAGGCATTGGACTTAGGCATAAGCGCCATTTTGGAACATGACTAAAAGCCGCTTACCCTCGCTCAACACCGGCATTTTTACACACGTCCGTTGCTTACAGATATTTTTTACCAACAAAAAAACAAAACAACTTAACAATACATAAACTAACTTAGAAGACACGCGGTTTTTTCGGAGAATTTCTCTCCGCTACAACAAAGCCCAGCCCCTCTTGCCAAGACATTGTTGTACCGGAGGGAAATTTCTATCTCCTCTCAACAATCGACACTAAATTTTTTATTTTTCAATATAAATATATCATCAGCCATTTAATACACACACTTGCTACGACTACCACCTACTCACGGAAAATAAACAACACGAAATAAACAATTGTAACAAATTAATGGAGCGCACACCCACACACACGACTTATATACACACACACACGGGAACACCTCCCCTACTAAACAAAACTCACACTGACTAACAGTCACAGATTAACTACTCAATAATGACTATATCAAAAATTCAAGATAATTGGGGAAAAAAGCAGCTGCTTGATTAAATTATGATAATCAATAAAGAGATTATATTATTTTTTTTTTAAATGCAAATTCTAAGGCATCTCAATATTATCAATAATTTCAATATGTTTTCTGCTTAAGTGACCACTCTGAATGGGTCTCACCAAAACTAATAGTTTATTATTAATAAACTTAGAACTCAAGAAATAACTCTATTATTTAACATATATCAAATTCAAAAAAAATTCTATCACTTACAGAACAATTGCCAGCCTGAAGTCTTATATCCACATTAATAATATCACAAAAAACAAAACTTTTAATTTTTATCCAAAGGGCACTATTACACTGCACTGAATTTTCTCATCAAGATAAAATAATCACACAGATACCACTAGATAAATCAAATGCTGTACTTTGAGAAAGGAATTTGGATCAATCTCCCTATGAGTTCGTAGATTCTCTCAAAATGTCTGAGGAGAGTTTGGCAAATTCCTACACTCAATCCAGTGTAGTTGATGCATTGCTTGAAGAATCTCGGTTGGATTCTCAAATCATGTTGACTCACACGGAATCCTTCTTTATGCTTGAAATTTGTATTGCTCCTCTTTGAAATCATATTGCTCTCATAGACGGTAGAATTTCTAATTCTTAATATACTCCATTACTGACATTGAATCTCGTTATTCTTTTAGTTAGGGGAATCTCTGCACAACATCTGCATCTCAGTAGGTATCCAAAATCATAATTTTGTCTTATTTTGTCATCTGATTGTTACTCACATAATTGTTCCTTAATATTGTAAAGTTCTCATTATTCCTCTATACATCAGTGGGAGATTCCAAAATTATTCTTAAAACTCGGGAGAAATTCTCCCTACATACCACCAAGGCTATACTATGTCCCATATTTCTGTATGTGTGAAGAGACCCTTGAAAGAAATACAAGGAGATAAGGTGTTCCACAAATTGTCTGCTACACATGTAAATGTAGATTCATTTCCAGCATAACAAATCAGGGCTCCCCTCCCCAACATTTTATTCAACCCTGTGACTTCTGCTGTCCAGTCGGAGCTCCATGCTCTGCCAGCTACAACAGAATCACATGATGACTGACTCTGTAGAAGCTCAGAAATCGTCTCATCCCCCCTCTGTGATCAGAGCAAGCCTTTATAATCTCACAATTTCCAGCCTCACTTTCGCCAAGAAAATTTAAATGAAAATCTCTCAAAACCATGTTTACTCAATAATCAAACCTCAATTCTCGACTTCATAAAATACACACCCCATCAATTGATGAATAATATCACCTCATCAATTATGCAAATGACCAAAATTTTTATAAGTCACATATAGTCACAAAGCTCGCTATTTCCGTTCTACATTGACATCCCCTCTACCTGACAACTCATTGACAAAATCTTATTTATTCATATTTAAAAAACACTAATAACTGAATTATAGACCTCATCACAAAAACACTAATGACTCAACTATAGACTAATTACAAATAAATAACCTATATCTCAAAATACCATCTCAAAAGCAATTCAATAGAATCCACAAAAATTCCCCTTTGTGAATCAACAAGTTTGAATATTCAAAACAAACCCATGAAACATCACACACACCCTCACAATCAGATCAAAACAAAATTCTGAAAGAATCTCAAAAAAAAAAAAAAAAATAAATGAATATCCATTTCTTATCCACCATTAAAATATTCATCAACTTCCTTAATAATTTATTTCAAAATTCTACTTTAACTCCTTGTTTAAGTATACCTTAAACTACTTCTTAATGCAATTCACATAGATTGCAGTAAGGCACATCTCAGGAAGGTGAAAAAGATCACAGGAAATGACCATCTCATCGCTCTAATCTACCCACAAAGACCTCCCCTCCTCAGATAACCCCACTACAAAGAAAAACATCGTCAGTTTCACTCATTATAACGTAGTTTCTCATTTTGGCTTCACTGTTACACAGAATCATGATTACTCCAAACAAAGAGAAATCTATATTTTCTCCTCAACTTCTTATAACATGTTTCGGTAATTCACAATTTTTCTGGGTCTTAATTGATATGGTTCCATATTTCTACAGTTATTCTGACTATTCTGTCTATTTATATTCCCATGATCAACATGTTCATATCTCCTAATCATATGATATCTCTGTCTCTTGTCTATGTCTTCTTCAAATAAGTTTTCATCAGTAGTATCAAAATTATTTTCTATCTCATTTCTATTCTTAGCAAAAAGTCTACCTTTCTTCTTATTATAAATTGGTCTAAACTATCCATAGCAAGGTTTTAACCTATCAATATGTACTGTTTGATAATCATGAATACGCATCCCCACAATTTTGTAATTAGCACTACTCAATTTCTCAACAACTCTGAAAGGACCCAAAAATCTATGTTTAAACTTGTCTTTACGTCCTCCTTTCTTCATCAGCCATACTAAATCACCAACGTTATACATAGTAATCTTCTTATTTCTATTTCTATTATATTAATTCTCTTTCTTCTATTTAACAAGTCACTCTGCTGAGCCAATTTTCTTGCTCTATTAAGATTCTCAACTAATTGTATTCTATCTCCAATTCTATCTGTATTACCCTCAGAATTTCCCCAAACTTCAGGTGTGATTGGACCAAAACCGCAAATCAAGAATGCCGGAGAATCACATGTGCTTTCATTTATATTAATCCTTAATGAGAATAAGGCGGGCTCAAGCATTTCATCCCAAATTCTTGGATTGTTATCACAAAGTGTCCTTATCAATTCGATTAAAGAATGATTCATCCTTTCCACTATTCTATTTGACATAGGTCTATATGACGATGACGTGCTAAAAGTCTGTTTAATTCTTAATTCCTCACATATTCTCTTCAACAACTCTGAAGTAAAGTTTGCTCCTCTATCTGAAATAATCTCTTCCGGTATTCCATACCTGCATATTACTTTTTCAATTAGTGCCTTTGCAACTGTTGATGCACTTTGATCTCTCAAAGCCACAGCTTCAGGAAAACGGGTCATTATGTTTACTATAGTAAGGATATATTTGTTTCCATCATTAGAGGCTTCTACTGGCCCCACAATATCTATAGCTACCTTCTGAAAAGGTCTATCTGCATGTACACCCTCCTGAAATGGTGCAGTCCCCTTCAATAATTTGCATTTCTGGTACACTTCAGAATATTCAATAAAATTTTTAATGTCTTCTAACATTGTATCCCAATAATACCACTTATGCATGTGAATTATTGTTCTATTAATACCATTATGTCCACCTAATTTGCCATATTGAGTCATCTCAATTAATGCATTATGCATGCTTTCTCCAACATAAAGTTTCCATGTTTTTTCTCTTTCATTAACTCTAGAATGGCATCTCCACCATATAACTCCTTCTCTTAGTTGATATTCCCCATTTCTCTTACAAATTTTCTCCTTTCCATCTATTGACATTTCTATAGATAAATCATTTCCCTTCTGAGATTCAATAATCCTTTCTCTTATACTTCCCCAATCCAAATAATAAACTACATTTACCTCAGCTACTCCAGATCTAGACATAAGATTTGCTATTGTATTCTGACTTCATTTTATGTATTTCACTTCTAGGTTATATTCTTCTAATTCTAATAACGACCTCAATAGTCTCTGATTAGTATCCCTCATATTTTTAATAAACGCTAAAGGTTTATGACCACATCTCACTATGACTCTATGACCCAAAAATAATATTCTTAAATGACGCAGAGCCTTCTTTATAGCTAAACCTTCTTTTTCTATTACACTATAATAAGTCCGTGATTTGAGCAATTTTCACTAAAAAAAGCATATTTTTGTTGAAGCACTGCCCCAACTGCAAGATTACTGGCGTCAGTATCTAGGTAAAATTCTTGATCATAATCTGGCAGCATCAAGACAGGTGCATTACATAGTGCATCCTTCAATTTGACAAAAGCTTCTTCACACCGTTCACTCCATTGAAATTTTTTTCCTTTCTTAGTTAGTGCTGTCAATGGCACAATTATTTCTGACATATGCAGTATAAATTGTCTATAGTAATTAACTGCTCCTATCAAGGATCTAACCCCTTTCATATTCACTGGTCTAGACAGACTCATCACTGCCTCTATATTTCTATGGTCTGGAAGTATTCTTCTATGTCCAATTAAATGTCACAAATATTTCACCTCATCTAATCCAAATTGACACTTGTCAGGTCTCATTATGATTCCATTCTCCTTAAATATTTCAAATATCCAGTTCAACAATTCCATGTGTTCCTCAAAGGTGCTGCTAGCCACGAAAATATCATCCTGAAATACAGAGACTCCATTTCCAAATTTTTCTTTCAATAGTTTTGACATGTAAGCTTGAAACATATGAGCTGAATTTTTTGTGGCATTCTATACAATTGATATTTTCCCCACGGAGTTTGGAATGCAAAACACTCCTTTAGCTCCTCTTTTAATGGCAACTGGAAATATCCTGTGTTTAAGTCAATAAATGAAAATATTTCACATTCATGCAATTTATTCAAAATCTCTCTCACCCTGGGGATTGGAAAATCTATTCCCTTTGTGATTTTATTAATCTTCCTTAAGTCCAAAGTAATCCTAATATTTCGTCTTTTTTTCTTACCACATGTATTGGTGAATTCCATGAGGAAAAACTATCTTGTATAATACCAGCTTTCTTATTCATTTCCAATTTCTCTTTTAGCGATGCTAAATTAATCTGGGGATTTGGATATTGCCTAACAAAAACAGGAGTACTTTTATCAAGTTCTAAATAAACCTCAAAATCTTTTACCCCCTTTATAGACTCCACATTACTTGAAAAACATTCAAGGTAATTCTCAATTGATTGCATTATAATCTTCTTCTGTCCCGGATTCAAATTGTCATTCAACCATAAATTATCGCAAATCAAGTTGCATTCCCTACCAATAAAATCTCTTATATTCTTTCTTTCCACTTGGGTTTCCCTACATTTAATCGAGATTTCAGTCATCACATCATTGCCCAATATGCCATCATATCCCCTTCCTCCTAAATTATACAACATTAGTTCCGCATTTAGAATAGTTTTACCATTAATTACCATGTCTGTTATTACAGATTGTGTAATAGGAGTATACTTTCCATTTATACCCCTTACTTGTATATCTACTGGTTTGTTCCTCATCAAAAGATTCTGCTACCATCTTATCAACTCTTAATCTTAATTGAGATCCTGTATCAATCATCATACTCAAATAAGTACCTCCTGCTTTTACAATTGTCTGATACATTTTATTGTCACTGGGTTTCAAAGCAAGTACCGTAGAATCTCTGTCACCCCTTCTGGTTTCATTCCTCCTTCCTATTTGTTTACAATTTCTAATAATATGTCCTTTTTTCCACATCCATAACAGACTTTGTCCCCTGAGTATAACTGACCATTATCTCTTACATTATATCTCACTGAAGAATTTGATTCTAATTTTAATTTCTTTAATCCATCCTCTAATTCCTGAATTTTCTTATTACTCAATCTATCCTTATGTTGTTGGTCCTTCCTCTTTTCTAATCTGTTCTCCAATTCTCAGATCTTTGACTCTAATTCATTAATCTTATTCTCCTTCTCACTCAATAGCTTCTTTCTAGCTTTATCAGTTTCAGCAAATATTTTACATGCCTCTTCCAATTCCTTTTTCATGTCTGTTATTTGCTTATCAACCTCTATTCTTTCAATAGAGAACACACAATCTTTATCATCATTATTTCCCTTTTGGATATGCTCTGAATGCAGAGCTTCCCTGATAGCTTCTTCAAAAGTTTCAGGTTTTCTACATCCTAACATTAATCTATGCTTTGGCAGTACTGTGTCCATAAATCTACCAAACAAAATTTCCTCTCTTCTGTCCTCATCTTCAGGTTTATCCTCAGTCATTTTATCATATGCCAATTCCAATCTATTAGCATATTCTTGTATTGTTTCCTTCCTTCCCTGATTTGCATCATAGAATTCTTTTGTATAATACCTCCTTGGTTTTGACTTTCCCAAAATATCTCTTAATCTTTCAACTAAAGTTCTCTGTTCATTGATTTTATACAATTTATGCTCATGAAATGTTTTGACTGCTAAACCCTTTAATCATGATGTCAAAACCATCACCTTTACTGCTGGTGTCCACTGAGCTAATGCTGCTATTTCTTCTATGCCAGCTATGAATGCATCTATATCAATACTATTTTCTTCTCCAGAATATGTGGGAACTAAGTTCACAAATCCTGAGATTATGGGTGCATTATTTAAATCGTTAGCATTGGCTATAGGTTCATTATTACCATCAACAATTTAGGGCTCGGGAAATCATGCATGAAATAATTAAATAGCACGGGCTCGAGGACAGAATCTTGAGGGACACTGGCCTTTACAACACGGAGCATGGATAGATTTTCACTAACTTATGCTTGGTATGACCTGTCAGTGAGAAAGGATTTCACCATCAAAATATATCAGGAGGAAACCCGTCTCTAATCATCTTGTACACAAGGCCCCCATGCCACACTTGGTCATAAGCTTTACTAACATCGAGGAATACCACTCCGCAGTACCTAGAAAAGTTTAAGGGGGTGCTCAGGTTTTCTACGAGCCTCCATATCTGCATCTGACAAGAGTGGGTGGCACGAAAGCCAAACTGATCTTTCCGAAGTAGATCATTGGCGAGACAGTGGTCTTGGAATCTGACGAGGATCGTTTTCTCCAAAACTTTAGACATTGAGGGGGGGCAGACTAATAGGTCGGTAGCTCAAGGGAATTGCTGGATTTTTTCCCTGCTTGAGGATACTCAAAACAATAGATTTCTTCCATGATGCAGGGGAGTAATAAAATTTCCAGCAGTCGCTAATAATATTGGTGACAAAGTCAATAAAGTTCTTTTAGAGATTCATAAGGGCGTTATTGCTCACCTGGAGCCTTCTTCTTTTTCAGTTTACTTATGATGATGGCGATCTCTCCGGCCTCGATGTTGTTCTTCGTTAAATGCTGCAGGACTTCATCAAAGTTGACAAGACCATCTTCCACACGCTGAGACATGCTTTGACTCTCGGGATTGTTGTTGATAGGAGTAACAAATTGCATTTCTAGTGAATATCCAATGACTTGAGCCTTGTTCTGATCAGTTTGCACATAGTCACCTTGTGGTGTACGGAGTGGAGGAAGCGTAAAATTCTTCTTCTTCTGTAAAGCTCTGACCATACTCCAAATGGAATTGTCGCGAGCCGACCAGCTTTTGAGTTTTTCATTCCATCTAGCGTCGCGAAGCTCTTTTATCTCTTCTTGGACTCTTCGCACTAACCTGTTGTACTTTTTTGAGTAAAGGTCCACGATAGCGTTGCCATAGTTTACGGCTCCTGTTTCTTTCAGCAATTAGGCGTTGGATTCCAGGAGTGAGTTGGATTCGATGAGGAGGTTTATTCTCTGATGGATAGTTACTAGCTTCTATGGAACTGTTAATACATTTGTTGATGTCTTCAACACAATGATCGATGTCCTCCGTACAGTACGCAACATCGGGATGGAAGCCATCGTCCTTAAGAATATCTTTGTAGAGCTTACAGTCTTGATGATGTATGAGTTCCTCTCAAGAATTTATGTCAACATTGTCAAAGTTCAACGCCAACGTCAGAAGAAAGGTCATCAATTCTGAAGATATTGTATGGTTTGAAGAAACCCTTCAAAGCGAGATGTCCAAAACGCCATTAGTGGTCGCAGTAGTAGGTGTCCTCCACAGATCCAGCAGCGATGATATCATCTCTACCTTGCATGTACCGTAAGGTAGAGATGCCGTTGTAATTCGGCGTTCTGGAGTTCCAGCTTGGGTGTTTGGCATTTAGGTCACCAGCCACGACGATTTGAGTGTCACGACTAAAGAGTTCATCAAGCTCGCTGACGTCAAAATAATGTATAGGTGAATTATAGAGCTCCACGAACTTCACTTCACCACAGGAGACGTCATTGATAATGATGGAGGCCGATTTCATACGTGCATAAGACTTGGAGACTAATTCTTAGTGTTGAATTCCCTTCTTAATTATGATCGCAGCGCCCCCAGACGCATATCTTGCAGCATTTGAAGCTATACGATCCGGAAGTGTTGTCAATTCCTTCCATGACCGTGGTTCTTTAATTTCAGTTACAGTGGTCTTGTATGCACAGATATAACCCTCTGGTGGAATATCTTTGTTTATTCTTATTGATCGTCTAATATTTCTTCTTTACCATTGTTATTCTCAGTTAGGTTATTATCACGGTACACAATAGCCAGTTAACTTGAAGTCTTGGCTTAGTTTGAGGTGCGTTTCACAAAGGAAAGCAACGTCGATTTCTTGCTTTATCAAAGAGTTGTGAAACTCGATACGCTTTAGGGGAATCCCCCTAGCATTCCATATCACGCACCGAAGTTCACCTTTGTTGATTAATGTATAACGTTTTGCAGCCATAGTACAATTAGTTGGTCGTAAGGAGCCCATTCAACTGTGGGTAAGTTTTGCCTAGATTAGAAGACAGATGAAAGATACGTCCTAATTGCTTATACATACCTGGTCGTTGAGACCTTTATCCTCCGGCTTAGACACAGCAGCAGCATAGGATTTGTCTGCTGTCACTTTAGAACTAGGCATCCTTTGTACCTGGGGGTATTTTGGACATTTCGTGTAACTTGAAGTGTGCTGTCCACCACAACTGACGCGCTTTGGGAGGTCTTGTCCTTTAATCTTGGGGCAATCTCTCGACTGGTGCCCCTCTGCACACTTGTTACAACGAGGTTCTTCCGTGCAGCCCATGGATACGTGTCGGAGGCGCAGGCAGTTGTAACACTGCAGTGTTCCCTCGAAAGACCTCCACTAGCGCTGCCAGCGGCCCAATACGTGTAATGTTCTTCAATGACTGGTTGTGTTCGGTGTTCGGGAGCAGAATCAAAACCATCGGCATATCAATGGATGCTTTGGCTTTCCTCAAGCGAATTACCCTTTCCGGGAAGTAGTTGGCTCCTTTTAGGTCTTCTTGGAAGTCATCTCCATACGTATCTCCACATTACGAATCACGTATTTCAAGACCTTCTCCGACTTCAGTTGATGATGATGAATTTTTAAAATATTATCACACTTAATACCAGAGACTAACCTGTTGTGGGTTTCTTCATCTTCACATTTAACTTTGACGGTTTCAGCTCTGCCCATATGAACAGTGATCTTTTCCACTGGAACATGCTTCTCGAGCTCAGAGAGAAGCATCTTAAACGGGACGCCATGAGTCCGCACGATAATCGGCGGGACATACCTTTTCGTGATCCTATGGTCTTCATCAGTTGAGCGACTCTGTCCATTCTTCAGATTCCTCATTCAAGACGCGCTGACAACTTCTTCGTTTACTCTGGAGACGGTCTTTATTTTATCGATGCTCGTGCCTTTTCTGAATTTTTTATTAGTGACACCAATCCAGGGACTGCCATTCACTTCTTCGTCGGTTCCGTCAGAATGACTTCTCTTACAGCCACCGTTTGTCAAACAGTCACTATTTTCTATTATATCCATAGACTCCACACTATCAGAAGAGGAAATAGTTTTTAAAACATTATTTACCTTGCTGTTATCAACCAGTTTGTCATCTGTGGAGTTTCCTGCCTTCGGAGTCCGGAGCATTTTTTAAAGGCTTCCTTCAGTTCGCTTATCTTGTCGACAAAATCTCTACGAGAGTCCTTAATTTCCTTGTTGATACCTTCGAACTTCTCCTCAAAACGTTTGTGTAGGGATTCGACTTTTTCCTCCAGTGCACTATACATAGCGTTTATTTCATCCTGGACGGCTTAGCTGGGATGAAGATCAGTGTGGCTAAAACCGAGGTTCTGGTCCTTTCAAGACAGCCTGCTCAGTGCGCTCTCCATGTTAGGGGAGCCTCATTGAGACAGGTGGAGAAATTCAAGTATCTGGGGATTGCATTCACGAGTGATGGACGGCAGGAGAAAGAATTGGATGCTCGGATCGGTGCAGCAAGCTGTGTCAGACGTGAACTGTGGCGATCCGTGGTAACAAAACGCGAGCTGGGTAACAAAATCAAGCTCTCCGTCTTCAAATCTATCTTTGTCCCCATTCTCACCTATGGTCATGAGGCTTGAGTAATGACCGAAAGAGTGCGATCGCGAGTACAAGCGGCCGAAATGAGATTTCTGGGAGGTGTGAAAGGTGTACAGGAGCACAATAAGCGAATCTTTAGATGTTGAGCCGCTACTTCTCCGCATTGAGAGATCTCAGTTGCGCTGGTATGGTCACGTGATACGGATGCCGCAAACTAGTCTTCCTAGGCAGTTGTTATTTTCCAAGCCGGTGGGTAAGAGACCGAGGGGTCGGCCTAGAACCAGGTGGCTAGACTACATGGAGAATCTGGGTTCGAGTCACTTGGATATTACCAGGGAGGACATGCGCCTGATAGCGGAAGATCGCGATCGCTGGAGATCTTCCATAGGGCTGCTGCCCCCACGACCCTAACGGATAAGCGGGTTTGAAAAGTAAGTGAGTACTAGGTCAAATGCAGCAAACCTAGCATCCAAGCAGGCATCCCGGTAGGCCTTTTTGCAGGACACAGTTTCACTATCCGCCACTAGCAAATGCTCTTTAGCCGACTTCAGCGTGGTTAATTTGGACGAAGCCATCATATATAAATGCGTAGAACCAGGGGGGGGGAGAGTAACCTCGCAGCTAGGTTTGTGCTAAAGAAGCCGTCCTAAGAAGCTTTAAGAAACTAGCTTTAAGAAAAAAATAACAAGTCAGGTTTGCGAGAAAATTAATTCTACGCCAGGGACTCACTCGTGAATGATTAGAATAAAAATAGATGATAAGAAAAAAAGTCCTGAATTAGGTTTTGAGGGAATTAATTCTAACGCCAGGAACTCAGAAGGATAATGAGCGTCTTGATGTACTGGTTTACGGGAATATTAATTCTAAAGCCAGGGCCAGCACATAAGACGTAACAGAAGGTGAATATCGCCTGAAAAGGGCGCACCGTGAAATGAGAATAATGAAATGATACCTGAAAAGAGAGTAGAGTGATACCTCGAAGAGCTAGTCCGTTTTGATCGTCCTGATCGTCCTCAGCCTGAGACCTCCATGTAACCTCGATCCACACGATATACCAAGAAACCTGCATAAGACAATCGACAATTGAACAGTGTAGTGTATCGGTTTCGTGTGGAACTTGAAGCACAGCTTCCATAATCTCAACCTTCATAATCATATTCCAAGGCAAATACACTGAACTAGAAAAGAAGCCTGATGTACCCACAAAGTATGAAAGAAAATTGCCTCCTTTTGGTGGAGGATTGTCTGACGATTGTCTGAAGTAGGAGTATATTACATAGTAAGCCACAGAAAAAACGAAAGAATTTATGAAACCCAGTAATCTGGGAAGATGACATTATCAATGTCATCAAAATTGACATCAAGGATATGTTTTGGATTACGATTCCTTTTTCTATGTAGAGAATGTTTTAGAATGCCAGAGACTAGATCATTATCATGAATTGCCATAATAGGCAGCACGATTTTCATGAGTTCTTGAACATATTTCCCGACATGGATCATATCGAAATCATTATGAATAGAGTAATTGCGAGCAATTCTCCGATATAATTGTGCAATAGTCCTTAGGGTAATGTTCTGGAAAGTTTGGAGTTCCTTCCATCTTGTCTTGCAAATCGTAGCCCAGACGGGCATGCCATATAGCAAGATGACACGAACAATTATGTTGCATAACAGTAGTTTGTTATCAACACTGAGGGCACTGTTACGACCCAACAGAGCAATTAAGCTGAACTTTGCTTTTTTGGCCTTGTTCATCGCATAAGTCACATGCATATTCCATGATAGTTTAGAATCAATAACAACGCCAAGGTATCTATAATGGGACAAGAAATCGAATTACGCCGAACACCTTATGAAAGAGAAATAACCGGCCAAGACAATCGACGAAGTCCACTGAGATCCTGAAATACTCCAATAACCCAAAAAATACCCCCATGCTAGAGAAAAAAAGAAATTTATAAATCATTTTATAAAACTGTAGATTTGTATAAAACTGTAGATTTGTATAAAACTGTAGATTTTATAAAACGTAAGAAACGTACAGACAAACAGACCCACAAACATCCTTCTTTATATATATAGAAGACTAGCAAAGGTACCCGGCGTTGCCCGGGATAATTAC
>JAHWFO010052402.1:1809-14181 GCA_023313115.1 Rhysida immarginata | reverse complement strand
AATAACAGAATAGCACAAACATTTAGAATGATGAAAGATGTGGAGGCAGAAGAATTAGAGCGAGCAATACAACTCGGTAAACAAATTCCGATTGTAACAATGCTAATGAAAAGAAATCCACGATCGGAAAGAAGATTCAATGCGGCAACTGCAAATGAGATAGCTATGGTATTTGTCAACGATGCCGATGGCGAGCCACCATTCGAGAGAGATATACGAATCTATCTATAAAATTTGTCCAGTAATCCTAATGGAAAATTTGAAAACATAAACATTCTGAGTCCATATCTTGATCCTATGACCTATGCTTTGCTTTATCCCTTTGGAAACCCTGGATGGCAGGCTCAATGGGAATGTGAAAGTTATCCGGGATATGGAGCAAATAGAAATGTTAGTATGTTACAATATAAATCATCTCAAACACCAGTTCGAAGAAATTTTAACCCAAATATTATTTCTGGAAAATTGAGTCAACAATGGATAGTAGATTCTTATTTGCGAGTAGAAGCAAATAATCTGAATTTCATTAGAATGAGTCAAAGAAAACTTAGGTTTTATACCTTAGGCGAGCTGAATTATACCAAGGACTCGCTGATCAGGTTCAAAATATAGCTGCAAATCTCAATGTTCGAACTTGAACTCCAGTTATTCTTCCATCAACTTTTAAAGGTTCTCCCCGTAACATGAGAGAAAGATATAACGACGCAATGACAATATTTTCAAAACTTTGAGCGGTAGATTTGTTCATTACTGTGACGTCAAATCCAAATTGGCAAGAGGTTACTGAGAATCTTTAGAGAGGTGAAACTTCATCAGATAGACTAGGTTTGATTGCAAGAGTATTCAAATTAAAGTTGAGATCTTTGATGGATGATTTAACGAAAAAAAACATTATGGGAAAATGTGTTGGCTACGTTTATACAATTGAGTTTCAAACAAGAGGATTGCCACATGCACACATTCTTATCACAGTTGATCAAGCAAATAAATTCAAAACTGCAAGCATCTATCAATTGAGTAGTATGTGCCGAAATTCCAGATAAAGAAAATGATTCAAGATTGTTTGAGATTGTTACAAGATGTATGATTCATGGGCCTTGCGGACAAATTAATCCAAATTCTCTATGTATGGAAATGGAAAGTGTAAGAAAAATTATCCAAAAGATTTTGCGATGACAACAGTAGCCAACTCAACAGGTTATCCCATTTATCGTCGAAGACCAGAAAGAACTGCTATCGTGAGAAATGTTGAAGTTGATAACAGATTTGTCGTTCCATATAACAGAATTTTACTTTTACGATACAATTGTCCTAACAATGTTGAAGTTTGCACATCTCTACAAGCAATTATTTATATCTATAAATATATTTACAAAGGATATGATTGGTATAATGGCAGGAGAAAGACAAATGTTATACGATGAAATCAAACCTTTCATAGAATCAAGATATGTTCGTGCAAGCGAAGCTATGTGGCGTTTGTTAGAATATAAGATGCATGATAGATCACACAATGTAGTCAGACTTCCAGTTCATCTTCCAAATCAACAGCAAATTCAATTCGAAATAGGAAATGAAGAGGAAGCATCAAATGATGCAAGGAATCAAATTTCAAAATTGACAGCTTGGTTTCCTTTGAATAATGAGAATCAAATTGCAAATCGATATTTTTATTAAGAAATCCCTGAGCACTTTATTTACAAAGAAAGCAAATGCCAAGCTCGAAGACGTAAAGTTGTTAAGACAATTGCACGAATGTACATTGTTAATCCAGCTCAACAAGGATTTTTCTGTCTTCGTATTCTTCTGCATCATGTTCCTGGAGCAAAATCATTTGATGATTTAAGAACTATTGATAAAGTATTGTATTCAACTTTTGTCGAAGCAGCGAGACAAGGAGACATTTTTGAAGACGACGAAGAATGGGAAAGATGTATACGATAAGCTATTGTCTTCAACTCACCATTTCAACTTCGACAGTTCTTTTCTTTTATCTGCGCATTTTGTTCACCACCAAATGCAAAAAATTTATGGGACAAATACAAACAACCAATGTCAATCGGTTACTTGAGAGATCATGATGAAGATGTTGCAGTCAATTATTCTCTTCACGAAATTTTTCAGTTCTCAAGCAACATAGTTTTAATTGCACTTCTTTCAATCTGCCAGAGCCAATTGAAGAGAGAAGAGAAGCAGAACGACTCATTCCAACTTTAAATACTCAACAAAGAGCTGCTTTCGAAAGGATCACTCAATCAGTTTACGATGAAAATGCCACAACTCGATTATTCTATCTTGATGGACCTGGTGGGTCTGGGAAAATTACGAGACAGGCCATTTGGAAATAAGGTGATAGTCATTGGAGGAGATTTTCGACAATGCTTACCGGTATTACCAAGAGGAACAGCAACAGAAGTTATCGAAGCATGCATCAAGTCATCAAATGTATGGCAACATTTTACAAAACTTTCTTTATTAGCTAACATGAGAAGTGCAGATCAAGACGATTCAATGAGTGGCTTCCTAAAATTGGTTCTGGAAATTTTTCAAAAATTGACAATTTTGATAGTGATATAATTGGAATTCTAAATGAAATGATTGTCTCACATGACACTGATATAATTTCTACAATTTTAGGAGATGATATACAATCACTCTCATCTGATGATTTAACAAATCGAGTAATCTTATGCTCAACAAATCGTGATTCTCTCACATTAAACAACGAAATTATAGATCACAGGAAGAAAATTTACATTCAAAAGTAATGACTCGGTGATAGCAGATGCAAATGATCAAATATTTAATCAAGTCACGATAGAAATGCTGAATTCAGTAACTCCATTAGGAATTACCACATATCCTTCACATAAAAATAGGAATGATTGTCATGCTGATAAGAAATTTGAATCAAAAAAAGGGTTATGCAATGGTACTCGCTTAATAGTCACATCATGTCATAGACATTTAATTCAAGCAAAAATTGTAAATGAGGCAAATATAAATGATATTGTTATAATACCAAGAATCGATTTGAATCCAAGTGATTTCAGTTTGCCTTTCGTACTTAAAAGACGTCAATTTCCTATTATTCCTTCTTTTCCTATGACCATAAATAAGAGTCAAGGACTATCATTTTCTCATGCAGGCTTTCCTATTACATTTAAATGAACCAGAGTTTTCGCATGTTCAACTATATGTCGCTTTATCACATTCAAAATTTAAAAGCAATATAAAAATGAAATTCTGAAACGAAAACAAAGGCCTTCACTCTTAGAGAGTAGTAGGCCAATTGTATTCGTGATATTCCTCAAGAACAAGGGAAATTGATCAAAAATAGTGATAGAACATTCACCAAAAATGTGATTTTTCGTGAAGTTTTATAATACAGTATGTGGTTTAAAATGTATTATTTTTTATTTTATTTTTTTTTTGTTTTTAAATAAGACAAACGCACGGCAAGCGTCACAGAGCCGAGCGAAGCGAGGCCAACTACTAGTTAATGATAATCCAAATTGTTTCAAAGATACGTGGTTTAATGGCATTATTATGGTTCATTGGAGCTTTCAATACTAAGATATGGCATGTAAAATATCAAACGATTGGGATAAGGTGTCATGATTGAATATAATGTAAAATTAATGATAATCCAAATTGGTTCAAAGATACGTGATTTAATGGTATGATTATGGTTCATTGGAACTTTCAATGCTAAAATATGGCATGTAATATATCAAACGACTTGGATTGAGGTGTCATGAATAAATATAGAGTAAAATTAATGATATTCCAAACTAGTTCAAAGATACTTCGTTTAATGGTATGATTATGGTTCATTGGAACTTTCAATACTAAAATATGGCATATAATATACACTACTGTTTATAAAAATCGCAACACCCTGATGGAATGGTCTAATCCATATGCAATTTGCAATATTTGCATACAATGGGTCAGAGTATAAATGATTAGATTTTCAGAGTTATTGCTTGAAAGGACACCATGCCTCGACGACGACGAAGGATACCATATCAACAGCTGACAGACTTTGAAAGAGGACGCATAATTGGTCTGCGTGAAGCGGGATGGTCGTATCGTGACATTGCTGCTCGTGTAGGACGTAATGCAACGACAATTATGCGTGCATGGAGGCAGTGGAGCGAAGAGAACAGGGCACACCGAAGACCAGGCTCAGGAAGACCCAGCACGACGACACCGCGAGATGACAGACACCTCTATCGCATGTGTGTAGCAGATCGTACAGCCACTTCCACAGTGTTAGCACAACAGTGGGGTGCTACAGTATGCAGGACAATGTCTGCTAGCACTGTACGACGCCGTTTGATTTCCAGAGGATTGATGGCACGAGTATCATTGTTGCGGATTCCTTTGACTCAAAACCACCGGCGCCTCAGGTTGCAATGGGCCCATCAACACCAACAGTGGCAAGCTGAATGGCAACAAGTTGTGTTTTTGGATGAGTCAAGGTTTAACTTGCAGCACCATGACGGCAGGATACGAGTCAGAAGACATCGTGACGAGCGCGACCTTCCAGAATGCATCCTGCACCGTCATCCAGGACAAACGCCAGGGGTGATGGTGTGGGGTGTAATCAGTTACCATGGCCGTCTGATCAGAATCCATGGCAATCTGAACAGTGACCGGTACATCAAGGAAGTTGTGCAACCCGAGGTCATCCCCTTCCTGCAGAACCTTCCAGGCGCTATATTCCAACAGGACAATGCCCGGTCGGAATGCATGTGGCCAGAAATGTCCTCGCCTTTTTCCAAGCACATCAGACGCCCTTGTTCCCCTGGCCTGCTCGTTCACCAGACATGTTGCCAATCGAACATGTGTGGGACAGTGTTGCTCATCTATGGCTCGTCAGACTCCTGCAGCAGCAACTGTAGATGAACTGTATACCCGTGTAGACAGAGCATGGCAGGACATTCCCCAGGCCCTTATTCAGAGCTTGTTTGACTCAATGCCACGACGTTAAGAGGCTGTAATTGCATCCCACGGTGGTTTCACCCGATACTAATGTGACAATAAAACGCATTGTATTGACCTGAAAATCTAATGGTTTCTTTTCTTACCCATGATAAGCAAATGCTCCAAATTTAATGCAGATTGGGCAATTCCATCAGGGTGTTGCGATTTTTGTAAACAGTAGTGTATCAAACAGCGTGGATTGATGTGTCATGAATGAATATAACGTGGAATTAATGATAATCCAAATTGTTTCAAAGATACGTGGTTTAATGGCATTATTATGGTTCATTGCAGCTATCAATACTAAGATATGGCATGTAATATATCAAACGATTGGAATAAGGTGTCATGATTGAATATAATGTAAAATTAATGATAATCCAAATTGGTTCAAAGATACGTGGTTTAATGTTATCATTATGGTTCATTTGAGCTTTCAATACTAAGATATGGCATGTAATATATCAAACGACTTAGAATGAGGTGCCATGAATGAATATATCGTAAAATTAATGGTAATCGAAATTGGTTCAAAGGTACCTGGTTTAGTGGAACCATTATAGTTCATTTGATACTTTCTATGCTAATTTATGATATTCGAATTTGGTTCCATTATTCGTGTTTTAAAGAACAATTATGAAACCATTGGAAACTTTCAATGCTAAGATATGGCATATAATTACTTACGCCTTATATTATCAATAGTCAATTTGTATTAGGCATATTTTAACAATAGCTAGTAGCTAATCATTCCTTCAATGGTACATGGTTACGTAGAAAAGCGTGGCAATAGTTTATGAAGAAAAATTGACCCTTACACAGAACGCTTCAACAATTAACGCTTATATCATTAAATAGGAATCTTACAGATTAAAAGATTCTTACACATGTATGTTCTAATCTATAGAGCATTGCTACTTTCTCCATTTAAGTTTTCAGGTAATTTTATTCAGTTTGTATACATTTCCCTTAGAAGTGCGCCTTGCTTAGCAACCAGAGGCTTACTTAGCAACCTCATCTAATACTTAACAATGAAAGGTTTTTTAGAAATCAAATGCTTTCCTTTTTATTCTCAAATGCCTTAAAATCCTATCGTTCCTGGGCATTTCGATTGCCTGACTTGTTTGATTTAAAATTTAGTTAAAGTATCCGGCACTGTTTTTCGATTCATTATGAAGTAGCTGATATACCTCGTTACTCGGACTCTTTTTTTGATGAAATTTTGCAGTTTCTGTATGTGAATATACAAAAAACGTGAACATTATTCTCCAGCTTTTCTCTCCGGCCCTACGTTACACTCATTCTACTAAAGGGGCGGTGATTGAAGAAGAGTGAAACAGAATACAATATGAACATTTTTAAAAACTTTGTTTGTCTGTTTGAACAAACTAATCTCCAAAACTACTTAACGAATTTTCATGGGTTTTCACAGGTAAATTGGGCATAGCTTGCGGAAACATACAGGATTACAAAAAAAAATATATCTTAATTTGAAATTATTGGTGTATGATCAGCTTAGTCCACTTCGTAGAAAAGTCACAAGATGGCGCTTCATTAGTTGGTTTTTAAAAGGCGCTTAAATATAACAATAGCGAAGCATTGCCGGGTTTGCTAGTAAACTATATAAATATTTTTTTCTCTCTCTCTCTGTCTCTATTTTTGGCAACAATGGACTAACTCAATCCTAATTCGCTGATTATTTAGTGAATTGATGACAAAATTAAAAGTCAAATAATTACTTAGTTGCTAAATTAAATTAAAAAAATTAAATTTAAATAAAAGGGTCATAATTTTTCCAAGAATAGTAGTATTTAATTTTTTATTATTCTTAATAATTGAAAAAATAACCTCATTGGAGTAATAATTTCGTAGCGGATAAATTCAAATGAAGAAGTATTTTAAATTTTAAACGGGTTGAACTATTTTTATTGAAGTATTTAAAAATATTTCAATATATTCTACTTTAACAATAGTAAATGAAAGATAGGCTTCAGTACTAGTCAGTATTCTGTTATTGATATTTTCTGTGGAAAACATTATAATGTGGAAAAAGAAGCACGAAGTCAATCCTCCCGAGGAAGATATTGAAAGTAGCAAAAGCCTTGAGCTCATCTATTTTTACCCTTTTATCTCTTTTAAATCGAAAAATTGATTTTCTCGAACTTAGTATTTACAAAGTATAAAATAGCTCTATCTTTTTTCGTTTCTGTTCAGAGGGGGAAGTAAATAAATAGAATTTAATGGGTGGTACTTAATAAGAAGGAACCCCAAAACTTAAGAGTAAACGTGGCTTGTTAAAAGACTTTTATTTTGGTTTAAAAATTGCGATATTTATTTATAAAATACAAAAATTCTGTACAGAAGAATGTTCTATACAATATGATTTAATTGAGGAATAGGCATTGCGTTCTCAATTAAAAAAGAAAATATTTCTCGGAATAAAATAAAGAAATACTTAAATGTACGTTAAATACAGCAAAACACTGTAACGAGAAATATTAATCGCTACATTGAGCGAATTGAGATTAAATATAAAAAGAATTGAGACAGACCAATTCCTTAAAAAAGAATAAGGAAAAAGAAATTTCAAATTCCCATTTAATGCCTAAAGAAAGACTGCGAAATCATAATTAATTATTAATGGGAAATAAGAATTGAAATGTGCAGCATGGCGTCCCTTATGCGCGTTATTGTTGAAATAGCATTAAAAGAAATTTTATTATTACCTTATGGGTAAACCCGCAAAACAATGCTGCTCGATAAAGAATCATGGCTGCCGCGAGAAAGTGAGAATTTCAATAAGAAACTAAACATCGAACGGCAGGGTATTGGAATGAAAATGATAAATGGAAGTTGAACGCCATGCTGCAGGTTAGGAAGGACGTGGAGGACCAGAAGGAGGGACGACTGGTCAAGCCAGAAGCTGGAAGTGGTCTGTCTGAAAATAAGAAAACAGTAACCACGGAAAGAACATCAACAATTGTGGGACATACATCCTCGTGATGACGAAAATTATTCGCGAGGGACAACTAGCTGCAGACAGTGATACTCACGTGGAGATTTTTTAATTAACATTTATTAAAACAATACAGGGTGATTTACATCGAATGTAAAATACTTAAAGAGGGGATTATAGAGGTTAAGATAAACACAAAACGTCCTATGAACATGGGTCCGAATTTGAACGATAACTGAGATATGAACAGAAATAAAAATGCAAACACCAAGTTCAACAAGTTAATAACTCAGGTTCCGTAAGGCCTAGATTAATGACATTTGGAGAAATAACAGGGTACAAAAGACTGTGTATACCGTTAAAATTTGATCGAATTCCAACGAGAAGTTTCCGAGTTACGCAGTCAAAATTGTAACAAGTGCTGGTTAGTACTCACAAGTGAACACTTGTTATGATGTTGAATGAGTAACTCGGAAACTACTTGTTGGAATACGATCAAATTTTAACAGTGTAAAAGTTTTATGTACCCTATTATTTCTCCAAAACTCATTATCTTAACAGAACCTCAGTTTGCGAAGTTTGCCGCCACCAAGATCAAAAAGTTAATAACTCAGGTTCTCTAACGCCTAGATTCATGAAATTTAAGTATTTTACATTCGATGTAAATCACCCGGTATATACTCAACAATCACTGTCTGCAAAACAGCAAAAAAAAAACTTAAAGAATAGAAAAAATAGAATAATTAATTACAAATAAAATTATATCTATTTTTACATAACAAAATCTGAGTTTTCCCGAACAGTTTCTCATCATTTCAGATCGAATGATAAAAGAAATGTCATATGTTACCATAGTTCTAAAGACCAAGTAACTGCCACCCCCACATTTCCGACCCCACTGGGACCATTTGGCCCAAATTTCATAGTAATGTTGATCTTGCTTAGAGGAATCTACATACCGAATTTCATTCCTTTATATACATAAATACGCGTAGACCTTTTGGATCCCTCTAATTTCAACTCCCGAAACTCCGACCCCAGTGGGGCAATCAAAACCAAAATAAATAGTGAAGGTACACATGCCCATAGTAAGCTAGATTCCGTATTTCAAACTTCTACCTCAAAAAGTGCGGAAATTATGAAGGTGACGGACGGACAGATGGATGGACGGACATTGTGAAAGCAATAAGTAGTTCCATTCTTCCGCTACTTAATAATGTGGAATATCCTGAATATTCAATGTTTGGTGCTTATTCCCACAATTAAGATCACTCGTATACATTTGTCAGGGACCCTCGCTCGCGCACAATTCAGTTTTTTTCATATTGATCTCGATAATCCAGTTGCTATAGAGAACAGTGCATGGGTTGACGTCATACCGGAAATCTCACGTAATCTCGTGAGCTGGCAAAAGGTGTATTAGGCGTTTCTTTGCCTAGGTAAGTTATTAAATGGATAAGAGGAATAAAACTTTTGTTCAAATAATTTGCACAACAAAGTAGTTCAATATGATAAGGGCATCATAAACGGATATGCATATAAAAGGCACTGCAACATGTGTCGTCGTAATTTTAACTCTCAAGAATTACAAAACTGAAATGAAAGGAATATTTGTTTTCTTGTTTCTTTTTAATCAGTATTTTTATTTTTCCAGTAGTTGTCAGCCCAGTGCAGTATCTGGTCCAGCAGGTGAGTTTCTATTTTAAAATAAAATAATGTTTTTTGGAAAAACATTTTCGTTAATTTAATTAAAAAATTAAAAATTAAAATTAATTATCTTGCTGATAAATTAAATTAGTTTTAAATTGAAAAGTAAATAAAAAAATAATTAATTTTTGGTATGTTGAGATATTTATTAGTAATAGTTAATTAGTATTGTTTTCTTCAAAGTTAAGCTATTGTTACTTGAACCTACCTCTGTGTAATAAAGGGTGACACAAAAACCAACTTACTTTCAGAACTGATAACGGTTTTATTAAAGAACAGATTATAAAGTTGTTGAGAAAAATGTTGTTGAGAAAAATCTAAAGTAAAAAGGAGTAAAAAAAAACTTTTTACTTTAGATTTTAATATTATTTTAACATGTGTATATTGACATAATGAAAATGTTATTTAATGTTATTTTCCTATCATAAAATATGCAAATAAGGGACTTCACATTTTTCATTGGATAACCTGCTGGATATGGTTAACTTTCTCTTCAATCACAAAATTTAAACGGTTAACGATATGGCTATCTTTTTTCTCATGGAGTCTTTCTGAAAATAGAGGGTTGTTGGTCTGGTAAGATAAATCCTGCTTTTTATAAATCCCAGTAATAAAAAAAAAAAAACACGGCCAAAAAACTATTTAAACAAATTTGTACTTTTCATGATTGCAAACATTTCCGCATTATTCCAATATGAACTTGTTAACATATCAATATATATCGTTCATTAATAAAACCGTTATCAGCTCTCAAAGTAAGTTATTTTAGGGCGTCCTGTAATTCCATTCTCGCTAGAATTGAGAATAGGATAGAATGTCTGTATAAGGGGCCACAATTCGTAGAAGCGAAATTGTACAGATAATTTGATTACACAGAGTTCCTGAATATTTTGGGTTTCTGATTTAAAACTGTTATTTAGTATTTATTTAGCCGAAATACAAATTACAGAAACGGTAAATTCTCTGAAGTTTGCTTTCTTGGTCAGGAGATAGATATACCTAATATTGAGGTTTTAGCAGTTCGTAAAGAAAGAGCTTATATAAAATAAGCTACTTGTTACTTTGAAAAGTTTAATAATAAAAAAAGTATTTGAAAACATAATTTCCTGATGGAAAGAAAAGCATAGAATAGATGAAATTTCTGAGTACAGTAAAATTCCAAGTCTAGAATTGAAGACGTTTTCGTGATTTACGTTTATACTCCAAATCACTCACGTATCAACCTCCAAATCTAGTCATCCATCATATTTTTAGCACATTTTCTATATATAGAAATGTGCTTATGTGATCGGTTTGTCCAGCTGTCCGTCCGTCCGTCCGTCCGTCGGTCTGTAAACAATCCCACAATTCATTGCGTTGCATGTATTGAATTGCATGTATCGCAATCTCACAATTCATTCAATCATGTCTTGAATTGCTGGAAGAAACGAATTATCCTCGCATTTGGTAAAACGCGTGTTGAGAACATGGGTTCGGTTCTGCGCGTGCTCTAAACGTTAATGAGATTGTGTGTGTGCAGGATGCACGTGTTTGACGATTATTAAAAGGGCAGTTCGGTCCCTAAATCAAGAGAATTTTTTTATTCCTAGGGAGCTTAGCATTTATTACGATAACTTGAAAACGAATTAACTTTTTCACAGTCTGTTTTCACCAATCCATTAAAATGGGAGAGAGTACGCAGAAGTACGAACGTGAGATAGCAGGAATAAGTACGTGCTCTAATAGCACGTGCTTTAATGGTACCATTATGATACTCTCTTAAACATTTCCTATAACAAGATATGGCATGTAATATATCGAACAAATTGTCACAACATATCATGAACGAATATAAAAGAGTAACTAGTGATAGCAAGTATCGGTCTAAAGGCACGTGTACGTGCAAGGATGTCTCATGAATGAATATAACGGTATATAGTAATGTCTGAATTGTTTAGTTGTACGTGCTTTAATGGTACAAAGTGGTACCATTGGAACTTTCAATGCTAAGATATGGCATGTAATATATCAAACGACTCGTAATAACGTGCCATGAGTGAATATCACGTGTAAATAATGATCATAGTTATTGGTTTAGTAGCACGTGCCCTAATGGTGCCCTATGATACCATATGGTAACCTTGGAACTTTCAATGCTAAGATATGGCATGTAATATATCAAACGACTCGTAACAACGTGCCATGAGTGACTATCACGAGAAAATAATGATAATTGTTAACAGTGTAGTAGTACGTACACTAATGGTGCCCTATGGTATGATATGGTACCATTTGAACTTTCAATTCTAAACCATGGCATGTAATATATCAAACGACTCGTAACAACATGTAATGAGTGAATATCATGAGAAAATAATGATAATTGTTATTGGTTTAGTAGCACGTGCCCTAATGGTGACCTATGAAACCATATAGTACATTGGAAATTTCAATGCTAAGATATGGCATGTAATATATAAAACGACTCGTAACAAGGTGCCATGAGTGAATATCACGAGAAAATAATGATAATGGTTATTGGTTTACTAGCACGTGCCCTAATGGTGCCCTATGAAATCATATGGTACCATTGGAAATTTCAATGCTAAGATATAATATGTAATAGATCAAACGACTCGTAATAACGTGCCATGAGTGAATATCACGTGTAAATAATGATAATGGTTAACAGTTTAGTAGCACGTGCCCTAATGGTGCCCTATGGCATGATATGGTAC
>JAHWFO010052368.1:236602-261203 GCA_023313115.1 Rhysida immarginata | reverse complement strand
ACAAAAAAAAAATAAGTCTAAATATAAGATCATTCTCTTTATAGATGGAATACCAAGGCTACCTGGAAAGTTATACTGTTCTAGAGAAACACTGCATTAAAAATAAAGAAAATCATGTTAAATTCAATTTGAGCAGAATGCAATCAACATTAGATGAAAGACCTCCTTTATTTTGCCTTTTTCTCACTTTTTGTTTTTTCTTTCCTACCTCCCAATTTATAGGTTTTTAATACAGTATTTGTACACTGTTTCCTGTATGCATTAGTATTCAAACAAACTGCATTTTTTAATTATTAATGATATCACTAAAAATTTTCACAATATCTTTGGATATTAATAGGCAATTGGCAGTATCATTTCAATGCTTCCTTTCTTTGCCTGAACATGCAAAATAAGCAACCAATATAATAATCCATAAAAGTTGAACGGTAACAATTGCTTTGGTCATCTCATAATTTCTTTTTCCCATTATATTTTAACTCCTCGTTCCACCTTAATCCCTGAATGATGCAACCTATAGTCTGCAGATCAGATATCAATCCCTCGTTTCAACCTATTTCTGCGCATGACGTCATGTCTGATCATAGATTTTCTTTCAGTGGGGTTCTAGCAACCACACTCTTTCCCACACATGGAATTAATTACTTCATGAGTGGTAAACAACAGTGGCAGACACCTATGTAAAAGCAACTTATTAAAGAATATTAACCCTGCATAGCTAACATTCCTTATTAGTTGCAGACATATTTATGCTTGTAATTTCATCGACGAACATTAGCTATCTAGGGTCAATAACCGGAGATACACTGCTCAAAAGAATTAGGGGAACACAATAAGAATGCCTATGTTATTTAAATGAATGAAAATATCTGTACAACTCCATGAACACATGAAGCAGTCTTAATTTATACAACAAATAAACAAGTGAGGGCTTAGTTTTCCAAGCATCTTTTGAAAAAACAAATGACAGACGTAACCCCTCGTGAAACTAAAGTGAAAAAACTGTTCTCAAAAAGGGGTCTCAAGACATCTCTGGATACACATCTCCCTAGAAGTGTTCTCTAGTAAAGTGTATTTATTTATTTATTGCAAGCAACAGGCTTAGAAATGCCCAAATGACAGCTTACAGGAAAACAAATACAAGAACAATAATTGAAAACATCAAAAACAAAACACAAGAACAAAAATTGAAACATCAAAAAAAATATTGAAACAAAAAATTTTACAATAAGCATCAGTAATAACAAAAAGAGTTTACATGTTCATAAATTATAACTTTAAATTCATTATAATTTAAAAAGTTAATAACAATTAAATTTGAGAATATATTGCCTAATTTACATAAGCGATTGAAAGGGAGATTGTTTGTAATACATTTCTTAGTCAGTGGTAAATAAAATATATCAGTGTTTTTTGAGTTTAGTTTGGGAATGCGTAATTTTATGAACTCGAGAAATCTAACAGAATAGGTTATATGATTATATAATTTGAACAAACAGCAAACGTTGAGATAAATACGTCTGTTAAGTAGCATTTCACAACGAAAGTGATCTCTGAGGTAAGAGTTTGTAGCATATAAATTTTCATTAAAAAATTTATGATTTGATAAGCATATCAGTTTGAACTTTCTCAAGACTCCGCTGTAACGTAACATTGTACGGAGACCAGATGGTCGAAGCATACTCTAAGCTGGGTCTTACGAGGGAGTTGAATAAGAAAATAGAAAATTCTATGCTATTGAAATGTGTAGAGTTGCGAACAATGAAATAAGAGATTCTATAGATAATGTGGTTTATATGGTCGGTGAAAGATAGGTTGTGCTTAAAAAAGACCCCTAGATCCTTTATGGTAGTTTGTTTCTCGAGAGAAGAACCATTAAGGGTGTACGAGAAGCTATGAAGAGAATGTTTCAGTGAGTAAGTGACCAGGTGACACTATTCATTAATGTACATTTTATTTTCGATACACCAAGAAATAATACTAGAGTATAGATCTAGTTGCAAATCAAAGCAGTCAAGAGGGGTACGAATAATTTTGCCCACTTGGATGTCACCTGCGAACGAAAACAAAGAGGATGATTTTACATCTTATATGTCATTAATGAAAAGGAAAAATAATAATGGTCCTAAGATTGAATCCTGGGGCACTCCTGAGGAGGATATGAAGCTTTTGGAGGTAGTACCATTTATGACAACATAGTTTGTTCCATCAGTAAGGTATGAGCATAACCATTTGACAAGCTAGTGATGCAATCCAAATTGTAAAAGTTTTTTAATAAGGAGGAAACGGTCCACCTTGTCAAACGACTTCTCAAAATTGATGTACAGGTAGATCCTGTTATACGCTATACATACGTTCCGCGAAAATGCCGTGTATACCGAATTCGGGTAAAACGGGTTCCATTTAACATGTACAGAATAGAGTTTGGTTCTCATAAGCATTAATTATTTTCCTGATATACAGTAAATAATTCCGTTATAGAAGTATAGGATTAGTAATACAACAGTTTTCTATTTTTTAGTCTTAATATAGTACCTTATTTTATTTTATAAAATACAAGATACACTAAATACTCAAAATACATGTACACGTACAACAAAAAGAAGTGTCCACAATCTAAACTTTATATTGCTTTGGGTTAATCTGTACCAGAAGATTCTGATGCTGTTTCCAACAGTCTCCTTCCTGTAATAGTGGTGGTGGAATCCTAGTGATTTTTCTAGGCGTTTTTAGCCTGGCGCTGCGCCCGGCCATTTTTCATTGCACCCGGCCATTTTTCGTTGCACCCGGCCATTTTTCGTTGCGCCCGGCATTTTTTAAAACAGTAGTCAGTAATAGATTCTAATCTGTACAAACAAATTTCTTTACTTAAACGCCTCCCTCCTCTAGAGCCGTGCGCAACGATCACGTGTTTCCTGTCGTTCACAGCCACGTGATTAATACCTCCGGTACAGAGCATTGAAAAGCTCTGTTACCCTATGGTTCCGTGTCCAACAAAATGTTGAATGTACTTTCATATGTTCTCTTTGTATTTTTATCTAGGTTCTGTATTAAATTTCAAGCAT
The DNA here is from genome assembly GCA_023313115.1 of Rhysida immarginata. Lineage (NCBI taxonomy): Eukaryota > Metazoa > Arthropoda > Chilopoda > Scolopendromorpha > Scolopendridae > Rhysida > Rhysida immarginata. The sequence continues at coordinate 258,138 of JAHWFO010052368.1, read as the reverse complement.
TACCTGGCAAAATCTACTTCCGGTATTTTGGCAAGTCTCGCTGTTGGGACTACTTCCGGTATTTTGGGAGGTCCCATTTTTAGGGCTACTTCCGGTGTTTCCACTGGAGCACCCGGTTATACATATTTTCTAAAAAAATCACTAAATCCCGAAGAGAGTTTGGAAGAAGAGCTCGGACTGGATGTTAAGGGATCGTTTGAACCTGCAGGATGTTTCGTTAAAAATTGCTTGGTGGTCGGCTGTAACGTTTTCTTCATCTTTGAGGACCTCCAACTCAGTTTCTAACGAGTAGGATTTTCGGGCCCGCTTTCTTCCTTCGGTAATAATACTTTCTTTACGTTTGGGAGGCATTTTAAGTCCTACAGTAATAAATCTTTTCGCAAACAGATTAGAAACTCAGCTGATCTTGTCCAAACTGATGTATAGCAACCTTATCATTAATAGATAGCCAGTGATGTGTTAAGTGTGCACAAACATAGGGATAGGAACAAAACAAAATTCAAAAACGAATTCAACTCCTAACAAAAAAAGAAGAGCTTTCGCATGTTGGCGATCGATGGTGCTACTAAGTGAAAACCGCGTATATCCGAAATCGCGTATAACGGGATCTACCTGTATATTAGGTCAACCTGACAGTTTTGGCCAATCCCATTACCAATGAGATGTATAGAATCCATGATATTCGATTGAGTTGACCTACCGTTCATGAAGCCATACTGGTAGGGAGAAATATGGGGCAAGACAGTGGGATAGATTCTTTGATGACTGCATAATCAAAAATTTTTGTTTGGAAAACAAAGTATAGAAATGGGGTGGTAATTTTTGATGTTGTTTAAATCACCTTTGTTTTTGTACAAAGGAACAACTTTGGTATTTTTCCATAATTGAGGAAGAGTGCCGGTTTTGAATGAAAAATTGAAGATGTTTTAGAGGGCAGATGAGAAACTCACTGCAGGCTTTGTAGACATAGGAGGGAATGCCATCTGAACCGATGGAGATTGTTTTTCCAAATTTAGTGATGGCTGTATGAATTTCAGAGAATGAGAATTTGGTGAGAGGTCCTGGTGATTCCACCCTGTCATTAAGAATATAATTGCGTGGGAAGACTTCCTCAAAGCATTTTGAGTTATCAATGGTAGAGGGATTGAATACAGAGTTAAAGTTGTTTGCAAAGCCATTTGCAATATCTTCCGAGGAGTTTAAGCATTCACCATTTAAGTATTTCCTCCATGAGCTCAAAGGACCTGTGCACATCTGCGATGCATGCTCTGCGCAAGTTCACAGATGTCTGTTTGAGGAATGTTCTCCCATTCTTCAATGAGGACCTGCGAAAGATCGTGCAGTGATTGTGGACTTGTTGGATGTTGTCTTATGCGTCTTTCAAGCATGTCCCACACATACTCGATCGGATTAATGTCCGGACTCATTGCTGGCCACTCCAATGTTGGAATTCCGTTTTTGGAGAAATTCCTGAGTGGCACGTGCCGTATGCTGACGAGCATTATCCTGCCGAGGCTTCCGAGATTATACAGGCTGACCCATATCATGAAAAAAGTGGCGACAATAAAGACTGCGAAAAGAGGCAAAATTACCTGGGTAACCATTGCCATCTGTTGTCACAAAACCGGAATAGCCACATATTCTGAACAAATCAGAAACATATTAACTTGAATTCTAAAAATTATCTTATATCAACAAAATTAACATGTTTAATTCTCGTTCAAGCAAGATTTTAATGGGTTTAATCGAGGCTTCGTGCTTATATTACATGTAAAAATCCAGGAGGTAAGGCCTATTTCGATTTTATGACTCCAGATGGCGATGGTTACCCAGGTAATTTTGACTTTTTATTGTTGCCAGTTTAACAATGGTTTTTTCATGATAAGGGTTAGCCTGTATAATCTCGAAAGCCTCGATCCTGCATAAGAACAAAATCAGGGCCTAACATAAAAAGCAGCAGGCACTATGTGATCTTGCAGAATGGACCTGATGTAGATTTCAGCATTGAGACATCCTGGGACAACGCAGTTGTCGATAGAGATTCCCCCCAAACGATGACCGAACCACATCCCATTCTGTCTGTCTATTCCATTGTTGCTTCTGCAAAGCGCTTTCCAGAGCGTCTCCATACACTCTGACGTCCATCACGAGTTAGGCGAAATTTGGACTCGACTGTAAAGAGAACAGACCGCCACTGATGCAGCTGCCACTTAATGTGTTGTTGGGCAAACCAACATCGGGCTTCTCGATGTCGGCACGTGAGATCAGGTACACAATTCGGTCTTCTGGCTTTCAAACGACCTTTCCGTAGTCTGTTTCTGACTATTTGGTCAGAAACCACCACTCCAGATGCTGCACGCAGGTCATTTTGCAAGTCTCTAGCAGTTGATGTTCGTCGGCGAGGAGCAGAAGTTTGAAGTTATCATCAGGGTCGCCAGGTCCGTATGTGATGTAGAGGCCAACTAAGCTGCAAAAAAAAGCCAGAAAAAGCCAGTCCTTTTAACGCTCTCATGTGACAATATTACCAAGTACTATAATTTCTTAGCAAACTCTTAGTACTATTAATTTCTTACCACGAAAAAAAAATTACGATTTAATAAAAAAAGAAAACTAAATTTAAAATAAAATCTTTAAAGTTATTGATATGAAATTTAATAGGCAGTGGCTACGTACAGTGCAACCTTGTACGCCTTCCGTTCAATACAAAGGAAATGACAGCTTGTACTGCCATCTATCTACAGATTAGCTGCCCAACCAGGGAAGAGGGAGAATATCGAGCAAGATGGCGAAATATAGTGGAGAAATGCAGGATTTTAAGCATTTTTATCTTAGCTTCGAGCAGTTAATATGGGATAGAATGAATATTATGAATGGCGCCGATGATTTGCAAGTCAAGAAAAGATACATTTACTTCAAATTTACTAGATCTGTATATCGCCTACTGCACGTAGATGTCCCTCCCCCATCAAGCATTTCTTCACCTGTTAACTCGAGTTGGCTCTGATCGCTTCACTATCTACATTTTGACTCTATTACACTTTTGAAGGAGGTTCATCTGTTTCAGATGGGATTTGTGTGTAAATTATTCAGGATTGTCGCGTGGATAAGTGACGCCTCTATCATGGTTTTGAGCTCCAGATAACATTACAAACATTTTTTACGTTGGGTAAGAAGTATTTGTTAATATCAGGATTCTCCACAAATCAAATATCAAATTTGAAAAATTCCCAACAGTAATAAAAATAAAACACAAAAGAAAATTGATATAATAACACCCCACCCCCTCCCTATTTACCAATGTAACTAAGCCACCATAAAATTAAATTTTTGGTTTATTACAAAGTGCAATAAAATAAATTTAGTTTAAAATTCATAGAGAGCAATAATAAAAGTTTTTATCACATGTACAAAATCCTAGCATACCAGAACATCAAAATCACAAGAATTTGTATAGATGAAAGTTCATTAATCATGTGAACACGATTTTTAATGCCGAAAAACTTGAAAATTTTGGTAAGTCCAAAATTATTCTGGATTGCAAATATGAAGATTCTGGATATCTTGAAATTTCATCTCAATAAAATGCCCAATATATATTATATTGGGAATTTTTATTACTGTTTGGTATTTTTCAAATTTGATATTTGATTTGTGGAGAACCGTTTTATTAAAAAATACTCCAGATAAGATCTTTGACTTTTTATTTTTTTATCCTATAAGTAATGGATTTATAATTACATATTATAATTACTAATTTATTCAAAAGGTAATAGATTCATTATTATTATAAAAATATTGTTTTCTTATTTTTATTATAGGGGTGGCCGTGGCCTGGTTGGCTCGCTGATCGATGGAGTTAAGCAGCTTTAGGCACGGCCAGCTGCTGACTGGGTGACAGCCAATGGCTTGAGGACCACTGCTGGGTAGGACGGCTATTTGGGGCACAGCTGTTGGGGGACTTTAGTCTGACCCATTTGCCGAGTGACCAGTGCCGGTTGTCCAGCAGCTGGTGATAGCCACTGGTTTGTTTGTCCGCCAGCAGCTCTTCCATCATGAACACCCCCGTGCTTCGAAGGGCACATTAAGCCGTCGGTCCCGGCTGCTACTGTCATCTCATAGCAGTCGTTAGTTACTGGGATGGCACAAAACTCCCTCGAAGGAGTAAGTGCCGCAGATTATCGTTCTGCGATAATCTACCCTCTGTACAAGATATTTTTATTATAAATATTCATTTATTCAATAATAATTGTTTTTTCTGTGAAAAATTGAGCATTTTAACTGTAAAAATTATTATTGAATAAATGAATATTTATAAAAAAAATAAACATAAGAAAATATGAGGGTTGGGGCAAAAGTCTTGGCAACTATTTTTTTTCTTGAAGATAACAGTCCGGTTGGAAAATGTGACATATACAGACGAAAGGACAAGGTGTTAACTACATGTGTGGACAATGAAGAGCACTGGAATATCGTAACACACTAATTTATTTACGGTAGTATACAGGTCAATATGACATTCACGGTGCAAAAGAATGACAACACATTACACATAAAGTTGACATGACAAACCTGGGCCTAAAGACCCTCAAAGTAGTCCCCTGCTACTGTCACCACACGCTGCCAACGATGTGGGAGGCACTGAATATCATCAGCCTCAGGCGCTGAATACAATCAGCCCGAACGTTGCTCATCACTGGTTGACACATGTCCTTGCTGAAACTTTCCTACCCACCATGCTATTGTACGGTATGGTAGGGCATTATTCCCAAGGGCTTCCACTAATTCACTGTGACGTTCCATCACATTTCTCCCTCGGAGAACTGCTATTTTGATGTAAGTGCGCTGCTCAACACTGGTTACTTCCATCTCGCACGACACTCACCAACTGACTGATTTCACAGCCCTCGCTGCGCTGCTACTACCAGCTATCACAGAGCCATCTGTTGTTCTGCATACACACTATGCCTGCAGAACTTCCACACGACACACATACGTTTGTGATCCGTTCACATATCTACAAGAAAAAAAATAGTTGCCATGACTTATGCCCCAACCCTCGTAATATTTTTATAATAATAATGAATCTATTACTTTTTAAATTAATGAATAATTATAATAATTATAAATCCATTACTTATAAATAAAAAATAAAAAGTCGAAGATATTATACTGGAAGCGACACTTATCCATGTGGTGGCCCTGAATAATTTGCACAAAGATTCCATCAGAAACAGAAGAACCTCCTTCATTTATTCCTGATTACATGCGATATAATTGAATAGAGCCAAAATGTAGATAGCGAAGCGATCAGAGATTACTAGAGTTAACAGAAGAAGAATGCTTGAGGGGGGGAGGGATATCTACGCGTAGTGAGCAATATACAGACCCAGTAAATTTGATGAAAACGTATCTCTTCTTGACTTGCAAATCATTGACGCCATTCATAATATTCATTCTATCCCATATTAGCTGCTTGAAGCAAAGATAAAGGTGCTTAAAAACCTTGCATTTCTCCATTATGCGACGTGATTCCGCCATCTTGCTCGATTCGATAGTTAGACAGCTAATCTGTAGATAGATGGTGGTACAAGCTGTCACTTCCTTTGTATTGCAGAGCTGCCAACTCTCCCGATAATGGCGGGAGACTCACGATATATCTACCATTTCCCGCCTTCCGATACGAAAATGTCAATTATTAATAAATATCCCGAAAGTTAATTGAAGTTGTAAAATTAAAAATTCGATTTTAAGATTCTCATTTAGAACTTTAAAGTTTAGTTGAAAAATATCTGCCATTTATCTTTGCCATGATTCGCTATATTGAAATTACGTCACAAGAGCGCTGCTATCTTTTCTGGATCGTCACAAGGGCGCTACCGTCTTTACTGGATCGTCTTTTCATTGAACACGAAAATTTATTTCTACACTACGATGCGAATAAAAAATTACACAATCAATAATATGAGTTATATCATTACTGTTAAAATTCTTCTATTAATAAAATTAGAATTTAATGAGGTTGTCTCCTAGTTTATTTATACTGATGTTAAATAAATACTATATAATAAAAATATAGGTTAAATTTATTTAAGCATTTTAATTCACTACAGATTTAATTAATATTATTCTTCTGTAATAATAATTCTGTGTAGATAATTTGATACTATGCAAATTTTAATATCAAGTGTGATTTGCATAACTCCTTTTGGAAAACCGAATCTCCTGCCAGTGACTTCCTTGAGGTTGGCAGCTCTGGTATTGAATGGAAGGCGTACAAGGTTGCACTGTACGTTGCCACTGTGAATTTAATAAACAGAACAATCAAACGAAAATAACAAGCAAAGAGGCATAAGAGACAAATATTTAATGCAAATATTGAAAAAATTAACATACAATTTGGCTACAGTTTTTAATAAAGCGTTTTCAGACAGTGAACATATTGGCTCACACTACGTATTCCCAGATTCCATTAACCATCAAGTACATCAACCAACTCATTCAATGGGTGTGTTCGGAGAACAGCCACTTTTTCCACTATTTCCACTTTGTTGTTCGAGAAACCACCACCAGAGAATTATCCGTGTTCGGGAATGCCACTTTTTCATTTATTTCCTTCAATTTTTTCCACTCGACAAAAGTCAGTGAAAAAGACTGTTTCGTTCAACCACTTTGGCTGCCGCAAAACAACAGAAAGTGACTTCTTAAAAACAAAAACACTGGAAAACATATTCACTTTGAATTCACGGAGAATTCTCTGATTCTCGAGAAATTCACCAGTGGCTGTTGTCCGAACGCAGCCATTGTTGCACTATCACTTTCATCTGCATCAGCTGTATGGTAAATTTTGTCTGTAAACCTTGAAAGCATGTCTTTCGTTACATTGATGTCTTTACAACACTCTTTTTTGCCCAATAAATACATATGGACAGCTAACACAGAATCTAAAAGGTGTAGATTCATTCGATTCCGCAATTTATTTTTTGAGCAAGAAACGTGAGAAAAAACGCATTCTACAAATGAGTTTGAAAACTGCAGTGACGATGCACTTAAAGCCAATTGAAGCGACTCTTAAGACCGTGATACATTTCACTCAAATCTGTGAGCAACTTTGCTTGATTAGCATTAGTAGCCTGAAAAGAAGCATTAAGCCTTTCAAATTGTTGAATGATAGGATATATAAATTCAAAATAAAGCTTATTGCTTTCATCACATAGCATATCTTTAAGCATGCGTGCAATAAAATCAGATTTTTCATTTATACACAAAGACATAAAGTATGCCTTTAACTCGTACCATTGAATAAGAATGACATAAATGCATTTTCCGCAAGCAGTATTCAGGAATGAACCACCTACAACCTGACCTGCCTACAACGAACCAACTGGAATGAAATCAAGCTGGAGGTTGTTTTTTTTTTTGTTGTTTAGTTTTTTTTTTTTCTTTGTTGGGAATCTGAATCCAATGATCCCCCATTTGAGAAAAATCAGGGGAAAAAATGAATAAAATACTAAAAAAAAAGCCAGATTTGGCCAAGAAATGCAGGAAAGCCAGACCCTGATTTTTAGAAGCCAACTCGGGAAGAAAAAAGTCAGTTTGGCCAAAAAAAGCCAAACCTGGCAACCCTGAATATCAGTCCTGCATTCTTGTAGTTATGCATCTGCGTCCTTGTCTAGCCCTTCGCGAATAACAACCAGTATGTTGGAAACGATTCCATGCACGATGGACCACTGAAGGTGACATTTGAAGCAGTCTGGCGACGGACCTGATTGAGTAACAGTGTAACAGCTCTTGCAACTTCCTCCAACCTGAGATGTCTCATTTTGTCTCAAACATACGAATACTGTATCAGAGTTTAACATGGAAATTGATGATAGCATAGGGGCATGCTAAGACAGGGTTTTTCGAAATTCAGATCCCATGTTGGCTGAGGTTTCTATCACATTTGAATTGCAGTGAACCACACCGTTGTGAAGGCTCGTTAAGTGATTGACCTCGAATGACTCTTTCTCGCCCATTTTCTTAAAATCTTTCAAGGGGAAAGGTGTGATTAAAAATTGTTTTTGGACTAATGTGGTGTTGCTCTACAGGGTAACAATTGGAAAATTTTCTGCTTCTTTAATAGTTTTCGAGTTAGCAAATGGATGACCTTAAATTTGGGGGTCAAAGTCAAATTTGAGTGCAGCAATGAATTCCCCACCTCCATGTTACCTATAAACCACACTCATCAGATCTCGCCCATCTGACAGCTTTGAGGTATCTGCCATGTTCCCAGACTTTTTGGACACCCTGTAGAAATGCAGTGAGACCCTGCTTAACGTGGGGGATGCATTCCAATGAGTTCCAGCACTAAACGAAACAGCGTTGAACGAGGTCATCTTAACAAGTAAATAATGGGGATAAGTTAAACAGAACAGAGAATAAGAAATTTCATCAATCTTTTTTTTTTTTTTTTTGTAACATTTATTATCACATACTTTTTAATTACAGACCTATTTATTGCTAATATCGATTTTATTCATAAAACATTCTTGAAAATCAAAAAACAGTTTGAGTACAGAAGTTATATAATAGGAGTAGGAGTGTAGTAATATACAATTAATTAAAAATATATACTCCTATTAATTGAAAATAGAACTAAAATAAAATGAAATAATATCTTAATAAGTCACCCAATGTGGAGAAATACTCCCACCTCATTTGTATATCTCCACATTGGGTGACTTTTATTAAGATTTTATTATTTTATTTTTATTTCTAGTTTCAATTAAAAGGAGTATATATTTTTAATTAATTGTAAAGAAGTTATGTTTGTGACGAGGAAAGTTATTCCTCACTTTACATTTTTTGTTTTTTTTTTGTGAAGAAGTCGTCTGACTTCGTTTGCCTTTTCCTGTTTTGTTCAGCAAGCAGTTGTCGATAGCAAGATGTTGTATCAATGATACTTCATCTTGCCTGTGAATTCTATCAAAATTTAAATCATTTTGTATAAACTGATCCATAATTTCTGTCATAGTTGCTAAACTTTTTATTAGAAAATCCATTGAAAGTTCCTTTTGCTCCTTTTGATATTGTGGATACCAACTCGATGTGCTCGCCTTGGATGTCTTAGAAATAAATATTGAAACTTCGAGTATCAAAGCAACAAAATCGTGCATGATTTCGGGAAATACCATTATCGTGTGCGATTTCGAGGATTCCCAATACTACCACATAATACTGAAATGGCGTTAAGCGGTGTCTTACTCTGCTGTAAACTGCATTGCTTATCTGTTCCTCTTACTGTGTTATAGTTTCACAGCAATACAAGAACAAAATATGAATTTACTAATATATTTGCCCCCCTCTTTTCTTTTTGTTTATTCCCCACAAACAATTGAATTTAATTAAATTAACTGTCTCCTCTGGTTTCTCTTTTTGCCTACTTCCTGTTCTGATCTCTGTAATTAATCTGTAGTATAAACTCCTGGGAATCAAAAAACACTTTCGTTGGTGCTATAATCAAATACAAATCTCTCTTTGTTCTTAATTTGTAAAAAATGCTTGCCTATACGTCTATTGATGACAGCATAAAATTTAAGTACAATGTAATGATTCATTTTTATTTGAATCTATTCCAATACACAGATGGTTTTATCACACATTTGTTATCAACCTCAACTTGGAGCTAAATTGTAAATCGCACAATCATCATATAATTTTATTTATTATTTATGCACCCAATTTGTCTGCTTTGTTATGACTGTCAAAGGAGGTTCGAAAAATAGTTTGGTTAAATTTGGAGAGTGGGCATTTTCGTTCTTTTCTCCATAGAGCAGTGTTGCAAAGTGTAAAACAGTGATGCCGCTAGGAGGCATATCAAAGCTGACTGACTGACGGCAAGCACAATCCTTCCACGCGCAGGCTGTGGGTTATTATAAACCAGTCTTTTATAAAAAATTCGTAATAAAATAAATTACGTGCTGGCTATTATCCTATCGAAATAAGTAATCGAAGTGAAAAACAAATTAATTGAGACAGGAGATAGCCTAAAAACTGCGAAATCTACATACAATTATGAAGTCTTCCAACGGAGAAGTTTCCAACGAACTGAAAGTGTTATGAATGCCACATTTATACTTACACCAAACATATAAATAAAACACCAATGGGAGGCTAGCACCAAATCTCGAAACCCGATTGGCTACTGTATCCGTTACAATAAGAACATACGAGCAGAAACAATGATAAAATGTCATCACTGCTCTGGTCTTCCATTGGTTCAATGGATTTTTATATCATTCACCATTTGTAAATAATTTCACCACGATTAAAAACACAAAAATTATTATTTATTGCTATTTTAGGCAAACTGTCTATAAAAATCACTGAAAAGTCACTTTTGAAAAAATAGTCACTGAAAAGTCACTTTTGGAAAAAAAAGTCACTAAATCTAGTGACAAAGTCCCTGACTTGGCAACACTGCCATAGCCCTACAAGTAACTGAATTAAATGGTTGGCTGCCAGTTGCTCCCATCTATCTGGGAGAAATACGAGGGGTGATCAAAAAGTAATGTCGCATGTTTTTTCCTCTAAAATCGTGACCGGCAAAAAAATAAACACATGTACATATGATAGAACAATTCAAGGTTAAATTGAAATTAAAAGACTCTTTAACCACAACAGAATAGAAAGTGAAACAATACTACCTGTGAACGTTTTTCGAAAGCTTTGATTTCATCTTTCAGCAGACAAGGTGAACCTCAAGAAATTCTGACCGACTTCATCTCTCAGAAGTCGGTCAGAAGTTATTGAGATTCTTCTTCTCTGTTGAAAGATGAAAGCAAAGCTTTCGAAAAACGTTTACAGGTTGTATTGTTTCACTTCGTATTCTGTTGTGGTTAAAGAGTCCTTTTATTTCAATTTATCCATTAGCATTATCCACATAAATCATCCCAGCGATGGCCAGGTTTTTCCACGCCCTGTCGATAAAAGTCGTCCGGTTGAGTGTGGAACCAGTTGCGAATTGGTGATTTCACCTCGTCGTCATGGAAATGTTGACTGGCAAGTGGCTTCTTCAACGTTCCGAAGATATGGTAGTCACTGGGAGCGAGGTATGGGCTGTATGGCGGATGACGCAGTGTTACCCAGTTCCGTAGCTGCAACAGGTCAGTGACCCGTCTTGCTGTGTGGGGACTTGCTTTGCTGTGGTGCGGCACGATGTCCTCCATTGCCAAATCAGGTCTTTTCCTGCATATGGCTGCTCGAAGAATCCTCAATGTGCCTCTGAAGCATTCGGAATTGACGATGGTATGCGGTGGAAGAAACTCAAGCAGTATCGGACCACGGCAATCCCAAAAATATATCAACATGACCTTGCCAGCTGATGGCACAGTTTTGAAGTTTTTCGTTGTGGGAGATGAGGTGTTTTTCCAAACCGTTGATTGCATCGTGATTTTGGGCGTGAAATGGTGGATCCAGATTCATCTCCTGTGATGATTCAATCCAAAAAATCCTGACCTTCCTGGTATTGGGTGAGATGCAGCAAACAAGCATCAAAACAAGCACATTGATGTTTGGCCATCAAATGTCGTGGCACCCATCTGCATGACACTTCGCGAAAGCCGAGCTGCTCATGAACAATATAGTACGCCATCCCACATGAAATGCCCAATATTGCAGCAATTTCTCTCACGGTAATTTGCCGGTTCTCCCACACTTGCACTTCCACAGAGGCTATGCTGCTGTCAATCATGGATTTGGATGATTTTTTTTTTTTGTTTGTTTTTTTATGCTGAACAAGTTTGCAATTGGGTTTTTTTCTCTATCCCTTACGGTTTTTGAGTTAAATTTTGAATGTGTCCTAATTTGCATATTTGGGATGGTGAAAAGCGCACCATGGGATAGGCCACCCACAACTTCCTATTCATTGGATTCATCAAAATTGACATATCTGCTTCGGTTCAAAAAATAAAAGGGAGGTTCAGACTTTTGTATTCACCCTGTATATATATGCATATATATCTACTTTTTTCTAATCCCTAAATGCATTTGCATATATATGTTAAGGAGAGTGTCTTGAATGAGGCATCCTCTGTCTGCAAAGTTGAATTTGATAAGGAAAGCAACCAGGTTCCTTCAAACAAAATGAAGCTTAGTCATGTGGTTAAAGAAGAGCTCTGAAAGGTAGACCTAACAACTGAGGAAATTAATAAATTTAAGTCTGACTGCAAAACAATTCTCATTGATATGTGCCAGAACTTATTGAAGAAGGCCCCAGTGAGGTATAGTTTGTGTAAGGCAGTGACGTTTTGCGATCCGGCTTTGATAGCCAAACACACGAGTGCAGCCAGGTCAAGGCTTTCCAGTGCCTTAGAAATATTCTCTGCCAAAAACTGGGTTTCTAGTCAGACATGTGATTCAATTGAAAAAGAATTTAAGTCACTTACTTCTCAGGTTGAATTCAAGAATTTATGCAAAGAATACCAAAGAAAATTGAGAGTAGACCATTTTTGGAGATTTTCTAAAAGGCAAAGAAAAATTGGAAAATTTATGTAGACTTCTGAAACTAGTACTGATTTTAAGCCATGGGCAAGCTTTTGTGGAAAGAGGCTTCTCTTTAAACAAAGAGCTCATGGTTGAAAATCAACTAAATGAATCTCTGATTGTCCAAAGGAGGGTGTATGACGGCCTGTAAAGTAAAGGAGGTGTGCATAGCATTCAAGTTGACAAGAAAATGATACATTCATTTAGGAACGTGAGGGGTAGATACAAGGATGCCCTGAAAATACCACGTTCTGACAGAGAAGCGGAAAATGCCAAAGCCGCATCCAAGAGATCCCTTCTAAAGAAAATAGACGAACTGAAAGCAAAAAGAGCTAAACTTCTGTCCGAGAAAGCTAGTGCTCTGGATGCTCTTGATGATCAGATATCTTTTTTGTGTACTTCCCTTCCATAATTCGTTTTATGTCAGGATTTTTTTTTTTTATTCATTGTGATTGATAGGTTTGAATGTACAAATCTTGTAGTGTTAAGTTAATTTTAAATTTCATTGTTGTATTACTATGCTAAGTATAACTTGTGTGTATGCTTACCTGAGTGAATTAAACTATTATTAAAATTAAGTGTAAAGAAGGGCTATTTTACCACAACAGAAGTAAAGAAGAAGAAAACAAAAACAAAAATAGCAGAAAAATACAACCTGGAAACGCTTTTCGAGAGCAAAGCTATCATCATTCGGCAAGAACCAAGGAGAACACGTGGAAAAACCCAAAGTTTTTGTTACAATAGAGTTCGCTTTGGGTTTTTCCTTGTGTTCTCCTTGGTTCCTGCCGAATGATGAGAGCTTTGTTCTCGAAAAGCGTGTCCAGGTTGTATTTTTCTGTTATTTTTTCTTTTTTCTTCTTAACTTTTGTTGTGGTAAAAGAGCCCTTCTTTACACTTAATTATGATTATCCACATACCTCTTTAATTTTAGTAAAATTTGTTTTTATTAGTTTTCATATCCAAGTTTTACTTTCTTGGACAATTGCCTAAGTTATACTTTTTTGTATAATTTTGAATTACTAGAATTGTCATCTATTATTAAAATTGTAAAAAATACGTGTGATTTGTCCTCCCCTGCTGTGTAATTTTTTGAGTTTAGAGTTTGCTATAGGTATGATGAAAAGTCAGGGATTTTTGAGAAAAGGTCAGTGAAAAGTCAGGGAAATTGAAAACTGGATTTCTGTGGCAATCCTGTTTTTGTTTTGTTTTTTATTCCTGCCACATTCCACATCATCACCTTTTTTTCTCCCTCTCTCGTTTCCTCTTGTTTGTTTTTTTGTTCTGTTCTCTTTCGTTCGTTTGTGTTCCTTTTTCCTTCCTGTTCATTTTCCTCGTTTCTCCTCCATTTTTCTTGCTTTTTGAGGGTTAGTTTCTGGTGTTTCTCTCTCTTTCCCCTATTCCATCTCAGTTTTTTGAGTCTGATTTTTCCGTGTATTTTTGTTGTACCAATTCTCCTTTATTTCTATCCCATCTAATCTGTAGTCTCCAATCCATAGCGTGGTTCTTATCACAGTTGCTTTTATTCCCTTTTCCCTAGCTTCTTTTGCTTTTTGTATGAGGATATTTTTTATTCCTCTTTCTTCCTTACTTATATCATCTTCGATCCTTTCAGTTTGCTTTTTGTCTCTATTACTTTTGGTTTAGCGTTTTCAGTTCTAAATTTTACTTTAATTGGTCTATCTTTCTCTCTGTTTTTTCCAATTCTGTATATGTTATCTAGTTCCATCCTCTCCCTCGTTAATTTTTCTTCACTTATCTCTTTTATTTTTATTTCCAAGTCTGCTTTCGTTTCGTCTTTTTCTTCGTATAGTCCCTTAATTATTATTTTTTTCCTTCGTATTTCTGATTCCAATATATCTATTGTCTTTGCATTGTTCTAGTTCCTTCACTATTTTGAAGTTTTTTTCATTTAGCTCTTGTTTTTCTTTACTCTATTCTTTTATTTCTGTTTCGAACATTGACTGAATTTGTTCTAATTTTTTTCTTGTTTCTTTTTGTTGGGTTTCGTTCCTTTCTACTGTTGCTAGAATTCTACTAATTTTATCATTATCGTACTCTACCTCGTCTATTAATCTCCTTTTTGCTGGCGAACCACGTCTTTCGCCTCTGTCTTCTGTTTTTTCCTTGTATTTGAATTTTTCTAATGCTGCTACGTGCTTCTCATTCGTTGTCTTTTGTTCGTTAGTGTTCTCCTTTTCTTTTCCTCCGCACGTGGTCGCTCTTGTATCGCTCAGTTTTCCGTTTCCATTCTTGCGTTTATCATCTCTTATTCTCTCGTTGTTTGTTTTCTCTGTTTCTTTTCTTTTCCTTTCTCCAGTAATGGTTAATCGTCTTTTTTTGTCTGGAGCTAATTTCAGTTGCTGTTTCTCTCTGCCTTTACTGAACCAGAAGTCCCCCCCCCCCCTGTCCATAATGAGATAGATCCCGTTGCTTCCATTTCCGGAATGCAGGTGCACAGGACTCCTTTTTTATATCACACGATCATTGTAATCAAAACCAGTTGCAGAAATGGCAGCATGCTGAGAGCTATCCACATTTGAGCTGGGGATGATTGTTGGTGCCAGATGGATGGGTGTCTCAATATCGGATGTAGCCAACACCCTGCAATTTTCCCACGCAACCGTTGCAAGGGTCTGTCGAGTGTACACCCGACGAGGGGTTACAACCCATGTTGGACAGCGGACGGGCTGCCCACGTCTCATGCCAGAGGTGTTCGCCGGGTCACCCGGCTTGCAACTGCTGACTTGGAGGGTGACAGTGGGCCAAATTACCATGTGGTACAACCAGGGACGTCCCACAACTTTCCATGATGACAATTCGGCAAACCTTGGCAGCTGCAAGCTTTGGGAGCAGGAGGCCACAACGGGTGCCACTCTTGATAGCTGCGCATCATCGGCAACACCTGGGCTGGGACAACCAACATCGACATTGGACTGTTGAGGACTGGTGAAGGGTTGCCTGGCCCAATGAATCACTGTTTCAGCTGTATCGGGCCGATGGTTGTGTCCGTGTCTGGTGCAGGCCACGCGAAGCCATGAACCCCGCTTGTCAGATGGGGACCACTCAGGCAGGTGGAGGCTCCATACGGGCCTGGTGTGTTTTCTTGTGGCATACAATGGATCCATTGGTGCATCTGACATCCACTCTGCATGCTACTTCCTACATCGATCTGCTTGGGGACCACCTGCACCCCTTCATGAACTGTTTTTATCCTGCGGGTGGCTGCATCTTCCAGCAAGATAATGTGCTTCCACACACGGCCCTTGTGACATGGTAGTGGCTGGAGGAACATGCTACCTAATGACTTCACGACAATGATTTGGGCTCCACTTTCCCCATATTGCAATCCATTGAACATTTGTGGGATGTCATCGAACGATCTGTCAGTCGTCACCAACACAACTGGTTAATGCAGCATCATTATGGAGCGCAGTGGTGGCGGCATGACTTGCAGTGCCCCTGGATGTGTTCCCGGGACTGGAAGACTCTCTTCCACGATGGGTCGCTGCCGTTCTCCGGGTCAGAGAGGGCTTAACACGTTATTATGCATGTGTGCCATGACTTTTGGTGAGTGAGTGAATATTATATTAGTATTCAGTTAACAAAATGAATCCATTTCACTCTCCTTTGTGGTCACAGCCTAGATGCAAATGAATAAATCCTTTATTTTCTGGCCAAACTATTTGTATTCTTGTATTTATTGAGCTGAGTGAGCGAAGCGAGCAAAGCTCTTTACCGACGAGAATGTAAAACCTTTGTCCTCTAACTCCTCTGACACCACTTGACCAATTTCAACCAAATTCTGCTCAATTAATCCTATTAGGACATAGATGGTTTTGAAGTATTTTCAGAAAAATCGATCAAGCCATCAAGGAATAATCACCAGAAAAAGAATTTTTTCTTTCTTATGCTATAGAAAAAATCACGCCCAAAGAAAAAATTCTTTTTTCCTCTAAAATCGATTCAACAATGAAAAATGAAATGTAAACAATAGAAAAGCACACCAAATAGAATTTTTTCATTGCATATACGGCGAAGCCCTATTCAATTTTTTTTTCGAGAGCAAATTTTCAAACTCTATTTTTTCGAGTTCTAAGAATTTTTTTGGACAACTTTTTATAATCAGTAAGTGCTAGAACTTCTAATCTATGTACGGAAATTAAATTTGAGATTTTAGCTGCAATTTTTACCAAGGAATTAACGTTTTCTTTTTACATCGGAATAACATTAGTGACAGATCTCATCGATTTTATCCATTTTATCGAGTTCTAAGATATTTATATTGACTAATTTTTCACCAAAAAGTAAGATATTTATATCGGAAAAGTAAGTTTGAGGAATAAGGTATGTTTGAAGACAAGATATTAATATTTTCTTTTTACATAGAATTAACATTGTTGGTCTTTATCAACTGCTTTAATTGATTCTAGACGTATATTTTCCACCCTTTTTGTAGCATTCGTGCTCCACCCTATAATGCACATGGTCATCGTTACCCTCCGACTTATCAACTCACTCAGCTCTTTTTTTGCAAGTGCTCGTTGCACACCTAGTTTTAACAATCAATACATAATTTTTTCTTACTGGTTTTGGAAGTAAATTTTTGATATTTTTGAATTGCATTTGCAGCCATTTCTCTGCCAATGCCTCAAACTGATGTTAGAGCTGATGGTAGAGGCTACACTCTTCTCATGTGTCAGTCTTTTCATGTGAAATGTTACCTAAGCATATGCCATGTTCTCTTCAGATTCTTGAAGTGGGATTCTACCTAGGTAATTAAATGTAAAGGTCTATGAATAAAAGCAATTTTTGCCCACCTGATATGCCTTTAATTTTGAACAGCAATCTGATGATTGACGGAGATTTACTATATGCTACTCTGTTTCTCATTTCAAGCGACCATCTACAATGCTCGACAATTACTAAGGAACAGCAACATTTTTGTCAATAAATACTGTCCCAAGAAATAAACGTTAACTAAACGTCAGTGAACATATTACAGTTACTTTATGAACACAAGATGACATTGAATTTGAACAAATGAAACAAACAAAAAGTAGAAGAAATGAAAGAAGTAGAAATTTGGCAAAAGTAGAAGAGGTATCATGAAGCATCAATGAGTGACTAAAGAAAAATGTTGGTTGTTTGTCACCGCTTCGAAATGTGAGACTGTTAGTTGTGAGTATTGTCTCCTCAAACCGCAGTGCATGTTTTACATCTGTGTGGCGTGCTTCCCACCAGACTGTTGAGAAGAGCAGTCGGGATCTTATCCCATTTTTCCTGAACACAGTTGTTAGTTCCTACAGCGTTCTGGGAGAGGGATTCCTTTGTGCCGCACTCCTACCAAGAGCGTCCCAGGCATGTTCTATGGGATTTAGATCCAGGGAGTATGCAGACCACTGCAAACGCTTGATATCCTCACTCTTAAGAATATCCGATACCATGTTCACCCTTTGTGGACGGGCATTGTCGTCCATGAACACAGTCTGGACCAACTGCTCCACAGAAAAGACGAACTTGATCCAGAAGAATCTCCTTGCAATACCGTGCTGCTGTACAGACCCTCCTGAAAAGATGTGAAGGGGTGTTCTGGCATCATGCATGATCCCCTCCACTCCTTGACCAAAACATTGCACTTTACAGAACGTGTTGTTGGTGATTGAGTTCCCTTTCACACCAAATCAGTTGATGCCCAGAATCACTCTGCATAGTGAACTGAGACTCGTTGGAGAACATCACCATGGACCACTCCTGATCGCCCCAAGCACGATGCTCACTACACCACTCTAATCTCTTCCGTCGATGGAGTGGAGATAGTGGAATCATTTGACAGGCTTCCGTGCATACAGGCCAACATCATTCAACCGACGGCAAATAGTTCTGGCAGAAAGGTATAGCGGCAAGATCTGCAGCTATCTGTGCGGGTGTCCGATTTCTTCCTCTATTTTGCTGAAAGGGCTATGCTACAGTCCTCCCGAGCGGTTGTGCTCCTTCGACGACCACCCCCATGCACACGTAAAGCGGATTCTCTGGTGGCAGCAGCAGTTTTCAAACGAAAAACAACACTTTTCGCAACGCCCATTGCTCGCACAAATTCAATCACACACTGCCCTGCCTCAAGCCGTCCAACAGCTCGTCCAGGATTCTAATCACTCAAATGACATCTGAGGCATTCTGCAGACGATATGTGATAGAGGGACTGAATATTTACAGTAATGTTTGCAAAACACCTGCATATGTATTCACCCTAACACTCCACGGCTATTGATTCACTGAACCACAGCTCATTGGACACGTGACTTTTATTCAAATTATGCAAATCGAACAACAGAGTAGCAACCAATGTTTTGACGCGTCCTGCATTAGTTTCCAGCGTCCCTAAATAGCGGAATGTGCATGTTCCTTAGCAATTGTCGAGCAGTGTAGTTGGCCTGAGGCAATTACCACTTGACAATGACAGTACAACACAAACAAGTATGAAGGCAGCCCGGAAAGTAATGCACTATAATTTTTTCTCCTTCCCAGCGATGGTACAAATGCGAAACTTCAGATATGCATTCTTTGAAGTTTTCGGACTGCGCGAGCAAAGTTTCAGTTTCTTCCGACAGATAGCGTACGTGCAGCAATGGAACAACATGGCGTCTGTAAATGATGTATGTTACAAGCAGCGTATCGTCATTGAATTTCTCACTGCGGAGCAAGAAACGGTTGAACACATTCACAAATGTTTATGTGCAGTTTATGTAGCATCAGCAGTCGACAGATATATGGTTAGTCACTGGGCACAGAGGGTGAGACCATTAGACAGTGGTTCGGCGGAGGTGGCCATCCTCGGCTATCACACCTGACAAGATGCAGCATGCTGAAGTGCTCATTCGTCAGGACCAACGCAAAACGACTCGGCAGTTGGCGCTGGAGCTGTCAATCAGCAAAGGAAGTGTGGGTGAAATCATCCATGCTCTTGATTACACAAAAACCTGTTCACGATGACTTCCGCACTGTCTTACGAAGGAACACAAAGCTCTGAAAAAAAACATTTCTTCTGAGATGCTATGTTTTGAAGCTGAGGGGGAAGACTTCTTGTCCCGGATTGTGACAGCTGATGAAACCTGGGTGCACCAATTTGAGCCCGAAACAAAACGACAATCAATTGAATGGCGTCATCCGCACTCTCCACAGAAGAAAAAATTCAAAGCAACTGCTTCTGCTGATAAGGTCACGATCACTGTGTTTTGGGACTGAGATGGTGTCATAGACATTGATGTGATGCCAAGAGGCAGGACCATTAATTTTGAGGCATATGTGAACACATTATCCGAACTCAAGAAGCGCTTCCAGCGACTTGGATGCCACAAAAACCCAGTTGATTGTTTGCTTCAACATAACGCTCGCCCTCACACCTGTTTGAGGACGTTGGAACACATCACAAAACAGGGTTGGACAGTGTGATTCCATCCAAACCACAGCCCTGACCTTGCTCCCTCAGACTAACTCGTTTGGGCCATTAAAGAATGTCATTCGTGGAAGACATTTTGAGGATGACGAAGAGGTGATTCACACAGTGAAAACATGGCTGCATGAACAGAACAAGGACTGGTACCGACAGGGTATACACGCCCTTATGTCTCGCTGGAGGAAGGCCATGGAACGGGACGGAGATTGTGGAAAAATAGGGAGTGTAGAAGAAACATAATTCTTTCGTGTGTATAAGTTTCATTGTATTCAATTAATAATTGTTGAAGAAAAAAATTGTGGTGCATTACTTTCTGCGCTACCCTCGTAGTTCCACTCGGGTAACTTAAATACCTGAAACAAGATTTTGTTCACTGCTTTTGTTTTTTTTTTTTTTTTAACGCTGCTGCTATTGTATATAGGGTTACTATTTTGTGTTATATGCATTATTTAAATTAAAAGACTAATTAGTAAATATATAAAAGTTTTGTCGTACAAATATTTAATAATTTATTGACAAACTTTTAATACTTAATTTAATATTCTCTTGGCAATTATTTAATATTCTATTTTTAAAATTTAATTGGAAATTTTTATTATTCTTAAAATTAAAATTGCTAATTTTTAATATTTTATTTTAAATTAAATCCTCACTTTTGTTATATTTTATTTTTTAAATGAAATCTGTAAACTTTTATATTTGATTTTTAAAATTAACTCCAGAAATTTTTATATATACAGTAGAACTCGTATTTTACGAAATTCCGGATTTTACGAAGTAATTCTGAAATCCCGACCCCCTCCTGTTAATTTCCATGTAATAAACTCTTAAGTTTTACGAAGTGTTTTTACGACGAAATTCGGATTTTACGAAGTTAGAAGTTGTAATTGGTAGTAAAAAATTTTACTAAAGTGAAAATTTTTTGCGTTAGTGGCCTGGTTGCATTTTGTTCATTTGGCTTATGTTATCGCCGTCATGATCGATAATTAACCAAGGCCTACGAGATAGTAAACTATATCGTATGCTGTGTGATTAACTGGGCTAGTTTCCACCATCGCCAACAGAGGGCGAGATAAGTAATGTAAACGAAAGTGAAACTGAACTTGCAGTCCCACCCTAAGATGATAGCGAATTTGAAGGATTTGAAGAGTGGGAAATCCTGAAAAGTAAGCTGAATTTTCAATTTAAATTCTCCGAGTTTGTTAATATTGATGCGGATGTTTTAACTACTCAGACGTTAAGCGATAACGAAATTTGCGATCTTATCAAAGATGGCGGCGAAGAAGAAGATGACCATGACGAGAAATTGGAAAATACGACATTCAAAGCAACATCCTCACAAATGAAAAGCTTCTTAGAAACTCTAAAAAACCATCTGTATGCAACTAAAAATGTACCAGACAATATTTTTGACAGTTTTTTTGAATTTTCAAACTACTTAAATAATGATATAACTTCAAATATGCATCAGACAACAATTTTTAAATATTTTCAAAACTCGGATACTTAATCAGTGTATAAACCTATTTGTATTAAAAATACTGCCTATTAAAAATTCAGT
>JAHWFO010052368.1:152529-201784 GCA_023313115.1 Rhysida immarginata | reverse complement strand
TCATTTTGCGCCTTTTACACAAGTTATAACAGTACACAGCCCGGGACAAACACAAACATCCATGCCCACGGCGGGATTTGAACCCGCGGCCAGGCGGACTCGAGAACTAGAAAGCCTACGCCCCAGCCCTCTCGGCCACCTGGCCGGCCCCAAACTATGGCATGCAGATCTGATCTGAAATGAGAATTTTTTCTAAATTCTATTAAATTCATGAACCCACATTCCTTTTATGTTAACTTAAACATTGGATCTTCTCTGCCTAGCACCGTCTACTTATTGGATCTTCTCTGCTTGTTAGTCAGGTAAAGAATACTTCATATTTTATTGCATATTTTATTTAAAGTTCCTCCAGGAAATTCTACACTTTTGCAAAGAAAATGACAGCTTCTGTTTCCTTCGAGTTGGCAGTCACATTTATAATACTTCATCACATTGGTGAAGGAGTCACTCTATAAGGTTTCTGCAGGCTCAGACAAACCAAGTCATGTATACGAATCTTCTGTTAAAGTGATCAAAACATTTTACACTTTGGAGTTCTTTACTGGCATTCTTGCCAGTAACCTAAATACAGGGTGTATCTGAAACCCTGTCACAAACATTTAGGGGAGATAGTATGGATGATTCTAAGCAAAAAAGTTCATATGAACATGGGTCCGAATTTGAACGATAGCTGAGATATGAACAGAAATAAAAATGCCCCCACGAAGATCAACAAGTTAGTAACTCACTTTCTGCAACATCTAGGATGATGAAATTTGGGAGAATAATAGGGTACATAAAATTGTGTATACTGTTAAAATTTGAACGAATTCCAACGAGTAGTTTCCAAGTTACATAGTCAATATCGTAACACGTGGTGGTTAGTACTCACTTGTTAGTACATCACTGACATCACTGCACGATAGAGAAGGGGGGGGGGGGGAGAAGGCTACTCAGAATCCGTTCTTCTGCCTCAAACACTATTTTTTTGCCAGGAAAAATTTGAAAACTCGAGACACGAGGAAGATAATCAAAAAAAAGAACGATCTCACCAGATTTCAAGAAACCACAACGATGTGTTCTTATCTTGGTCGGCTAAGCAATTCGATTTCGAACAAAAGAGCATCGAGGGCGGAGTACCCATCATGGAGCGCTCAAAACAACTGAACATACAGTTGGAAGAATGGAATCCAGTTTAAAATAGCACAACATAGGATGAACCACATTATGGCCACACATCCCGTTTTTTTCTTCATAAAAAATTCACTTCGAACATCTCACAGGAAGAGCAAAAGTCAAGACTCGCTTCTTTGCCTGTCGTCCAACACAGGGGAGAACCCATTGTTATTTTCCAGAAAAACTACTGCAACGACACAGAGGCAAACTCAGACTCAAGACATTGTTGCAGCATCCACAATATTCAAATGGTGAGCTTACATCGCTACCACTAAAGTTACAAAACAACATTTTATTTTTTATTCATTTTTTTTTTGAACAAAAAAAACAACAAAAAACAAGACACTCGCAATAGTGCCAATCCCGGACCAAACGAGCTCACTGTCGACACATACAGGACCACGCCCCCTCAAGACACCAACAAAAGAAAACAAAAAGTAACCAATAAACGAATCAAACAACTGAACAACTGACACAAACCCACAATTAAATAAATAAAAAAAACTCACACTGAGTACAGTCACAAGATATCAAATTTTAGCCCAATCACACAAGAAGAAGAGGTACTTTACTTGAATACTTAATATCTACTGGGTGTTTTGGAGCACCCGTTTCAACCTTTTATCTCGGAAGTTCGGTGTGGGGGGGGGGGGGGGGGGGGGGGGGGCGCAATTGACATGACTGAAGACTGTGTGAAAAATTTAATGGTGACCATCCCTTTTTCCAGGGTTACCCAAAAACTTTAAATGGGAACATGGGTCGAATAGGGTGTCGTTGAATAGGTCTTGGAAAGAGAAACAACTTTTGTAGGAAACATTGTTTTTCAATATGCTTCCATCAGGAAATAAACTATAAAAAACACTTTCAGATCACGAGTTGCAATTTGCTCTGTTAATGTTTCTTTAAAACATTTCCACATAGTGTGTTCGTTTCTGTTGAACATTTGGTTGCATAGCACAGGCAATAATTTTTGACCGCCATTTTAAATTTACATTATGTGACAGTATACGAGAAAGTCTAGGGGAGAAAACTTTTGATTTTTTTTAAAATTGTAGTGTCCTTTCACTATTTAATAAATGAAAATATTTAACTGCACATATCTGAATTCCTTTTATGTATAGTGTATATATTCTTTTTAAAATTGGCTATCTAGGACCGTAAACAGCAAATTGATAAAAAATAGGCATATCACCCCGGAGGCACAAAATACACTGTGACTGTTGTGAAAAGGTTTACACTTAAGAAAAACACATATGAGGCGTTGAGCGCAAAAGTGGCCCAAGCCGAAAAAAATATGTTCTGAGAAAATCCACAGAATTCTTCCCTATTATGTATGCAAAATGGAATTTAGCGACCTTTGTTGGTACGCACACCAAACTATGGATGGGCCACAATGGCACTGTAAAAAGCAATCTATCAGCAAGTTATTTCCACATGTTACTCTTTTTCAACATTATTGTTGGTTGGGCCACTATTGCGCTCAACGCCTCATATATGGATAAGAAATCCATGCATAAAAAACTTGACTATATCATGTTTCATGAAACAGAGAGTGGAAAATGACAGTAAACAGATATAATTTGCATTAGTAGTTTTTTCAGATGAAATTCATTTCAAATCCATCTTCAAATTACAAGCATACTTTTTCAAATATTTACAAAATAATACCTATAATTGATGGCCAATAAATTAATTTCTTCAACTGGCCAAAGTTAAACATTTAGAAAAAAATGGTAGAATTTTCAACCTGAAAGAACATAATATATGATCAAAGTGGTATATCTATCCTCGTTTATCACGGGGGTTTGGTTCCAAAAAAGCACTGTGATAAGCAAAACCGTGATAAACGAATAACATAACCTATGGGAAAAATAGGGTTTCATCCAAATTGTTATGCATACAACCACATTAGGCTTCTAATAAATATTGCAGAATGCATCAGTGTTTATTTAAAAAACACATATCTTTATTAGAATAAAGTCATCAAATGAGAAGGTAAAATACATGAAAATTATTAACTGAGATTGACACAAAAAAAAAAAATCTTAAAAAAAATAACAGAAAAGAGCTTAGCAACACAATAAAGGTGTATCCTCTCATTGTTGAACATGTAAAAGCAAATACATTATTGAACATGAGAGTGAAGAAGTTATAGTTAACACAAAACCCCCAAGTTGCCTTCTAGCTTACCCTAATATTACCACTAAATAAATTTAAACACATGTGATGATTTTTAATTATTTAATATGCATAATATAGTTAATAATTTATTATTTATTATTTTAATATTTCAGTAAAATTTTATGTAGGGGAGAGTGGGGTTGGTTCGGACAAATCAATTTTTTCAGTCGAAACTATTTGCACACTCCCTAAAAAATTATCCCTAGTTGGCGATACTATATAGATTATGAAAATCTAGTCGCCAGAACGATCACAACAAAGTTCAGTAAATAAAAAATAAAATTTGTGTATGGGAGTGTGAAAAAAATTTTTGAGGTAGGTTTGTTCGTGAATTTGCTAAGAGGTTATACAAGAAATGTTAACAGTTAGACATTTATTCCTGTGAGACAGTACTATACCTAAACGTGTTGTAGTTTCATTTGGGCCATGCACGTTGTTAGGCCTTTATAAGGTTTTATTTGATATCTGGTGTGGTGGGGTTGATTCGAACACAACAAGGAAGGTTGATTCAGATGTGTTTGGTTAGAACTTACAAAAGGAAAAGAAGGCAAGATCTGCCTTCCAGGGAAGATATGAAGCGAGCACCAGAAGATACAGAAAGTGAAAGCCGCGGTAGAAATGTCACGTCTGCTAGCCCTGCTTCTAAATGAAACAAGGCTGCTAGTCAAGTGATTGTGATTTTTTATGATGTGATAATGTTAGGCAAGTTGTGATAACATTTTTGTACTCTTTTGATAATAAAGTTACCTTGTATTTCATTAAAATGGCGAAAAACCAAGCCCCGCGACAGTCCGAAGCAACCCTACATCTAGAGGTTGCTTCGGAGATTGCAGAGGTTTTTTAAAATATATAAATATATAGATTATCTTGTGGTTACCGGAAAATCACATGTACACTTAAATGATGAAAGGTTTAGAGTACAAAATACGATATACACATTCACTATTTTGTTCATGATTAACCCACAGAGAAAAAAAATTTGATTTTTGTCCGAACCAACCCCACTCTCCCCTACGTATATGAACAATGATCAGTAAAAAAATAAAAATCACTGAAAAGTACGCAATGGCGTACAAGGGTAAATGGCGCCCACGGTCAACGCCTCTTAAAGATAAGGCCTGAGCGCGAAAACGTCAAACATTGCTACATCATCATCCGAAGATACGTTTAATCGCATTTCAGGGCTTATTATTGGTAGTAATGTGATTAAATTTATCTTCGGATGATGATGTAACAATGTATGACGTTTCCGCATACCCCTGCTGCTTCCCCATTACCACACCACTGAAAGTATGTATCATAGCACTTTCGGGCTTGCTTAATCAGCTCCTGCTCATTGGGCCTTGCTTCCTTTATTTCACTTTCTGTCAAAGTATCACTAGCTGTGCTGCCATCACTTACGGGTCATAACATCAGGGTTTCCTTTCATTATCAGATAATATAAATCCAGGTCCCCTGAGATTAGTTTTAATGAGGATCGACTGTAATTCTTTAACTTTGTTTGCCAGGTTTACTATCGCGACTGTTCGCCAACCTGTGATAACACGGATCAATCCGTGAAAAGCATGACAAGTGTCACAATCAAGGGTACTGTGATAACCTGATCAGTGATAAACGAGGATAGATGTACTTCAAATGAAGATGTCAACTCCTAAGGAAATTCTCAGTCTGCATATAGATTTTCTGACAATCCACTTTCAGCTTATGTTTTTGCAAAGGTGGTAGAACTCGGTCGTTGCTATCGAGCAAATAGCAAGCGGTGAGGAAATGGGGATTTACCGTATATCTTCCAATAGTACCCCCTGGCATCTGTTTTTTCAACTTAATCACTAATCGGGCGTTTACTAGAGACCGGCGTTTATTAGAGACTGGCGTTTATTTAGCAATCTGTGTCAAATCTTATAGCTTCCACGACATCATAAACGCCACATCATATGATCGCTTTGCAGGCATGTCTTTTTTTTAAACAGAATATGGTAGTGCGTAGTAAACAGTCCTTACGAACAGGATACCTTGAGAACTAAGGGATGAATAGCAGAGTGCATATGGTATCGAAACTCAAAGCTGTGTGCTGGGAATCCCCTCAAGGCCGTGTACACGTGACCCCGAAAGTGGCTCACGTGAACTGCCGCGTGGAAGAGTATCCACGGCATTTATTTAACAATCTTAATTTTGAAATCCGGCGACAATTGGAGACCAGGCGTCTATTAGAAGATATACGGTATACAATTCTGGTAATTGTCCTTTTCAGAGCCCAGTCACTGCAATCTAGAGAATAGCAACATGGGAGGAAATAGGGGTTAAAATTTTTTAGTTATGTGGATATTAAACTTTTTAAAGTTTTTACACGATTACCTGAGCACATTGATTTTTATTTATGGAACAAATGTTACAGAATAATTTTAATTTAATAATAATAATAATAATAATAATAATAATAATAATAATGGTAAATATTAAATTTTGTGTTACTTTAAAATAATTGATCTGCTGTGTTGTTGATAATTAATTATATCATTGTTACTTATAGCTTTTTAGAGGTAATCGAGATGGCAATACCATTCAGCGTAATTATTTTGAGACCCCTATAATTGCTCAGTGGATCAGAATTAATCCTACACGTTGGAGGGATCGAATTTCTTTGAGATTAGAACTATATGGCTGTGAATATGGTAAGTTATAATTTTACTGACACTATACATCTGCTCCTATGGATTTTCTAAATTTTTATATTCTTTTACAGTTGCTGCCACTATCAGTTTTGATGGAATGGGTTTCGTTCGTCATCATTTAAAATATAATGTCATAATGTCTATCCGAGAACATATTAGACTACGATTTCGCACAAATAATGCCAATGGTATTCTTATATATAGTAGAGGGACTCAAGGAGATTTACTAGCATTGCAGCTTGTTGATAATCAGCTATTACTTAACATTGATTTAGGTAAATCAATTTAGTTACGCATATATGCTATTTTTAAATTACGTATATCAGTTGTTTAGTTTTTACATGGTATGTCATTGCCTTTAAACATTTCATTTTTCATTTTATACTTCATGATTTTTGTAATTTGGTCTTGAACTTTTTTTCATTTAGTTGAAGTGTCATTTTAGAGCAAAACACATCAAGTTTTTCATCAAAATATCGTTTTCGTTCAGTCAATTTCATTCCAAACTCAAACTCAAGCCAGTACATCGGGCATTACCTTTGCAACTGTGGCATAAATTCGATTTCTCAGCTCAGCAATTTCAGCAGACAAAGGTGTAACTACCATTTGAATTTAATGGAACCCCATAAAAAAATGAGTGGGGTCAAATCATTTTAAACAAAACCCTCATAAATTTGCTGAGGCCACAAAGATATTCACTCTTCGGCTGCCACGGACATGCTTGAAAGTTTAATATGAACTTTTTGGTACCCAGATCTGCAATTATGATACTAAAGTTAGTACCCCTTTCTCTGCACTAAAGTGAGTGCAAACTATGACAGGTCTTCTTTGAGTGCAAATTACAATTGCAGAAAAAAATTCTTGTGAAAAATAAAAAATCTACACCAAATAAAATAAAAAATGTTTCTCTTGGAAAACTCCCATAAGATGATATAAGGGCCGTACAAATGAAAACGAAAATTATTTATTTTATCCAAAGTATATACAAGGAATTTAAAAATACTCTCCAAATGCGTTAAGGCATTTATCCCACTGTGAAACAAGGCGTGTAATTCCTTTATGGAAGAAGTCTTTCGGTTGCGTGTGGAACCATTCTAAAACCTCTTCCTTCACTTCATCGTCCGACTGAAACCTGCGGCCTTTCAGGTGTTTCTTGAGATCCCCAAACATATGAAAGTCACATGGGGATACGTCAGAGCTGTAAGGTGGATGCTCCATTGCTTCCCAATTGAACTTGCATTGATGAGGTCTACTGTTGCTTTCGAGGTGTGAGGACGCGCGTTGTCCAGGACGCTTTCATTTGATGGCCATACGCAGTGCCTTCAATGTTTCCCATATCGTGCTGCGTTAACTGTGGTGCCTTTTTCAAGAAAGTCCAGTAAAATCGGGCCTTTGCGATCAAAAAACACTGTCAACATCACCTTCCCGGTGCTGTTTGCAATTGCTTTTGATTTTTCCAGGGGTGGTGACCCATAATGCTTCCATTGACGACTTTGACATTTGCTTTCGGGCTGGAAATGAAAACACCAAGTTTCATCCCCTGTAACGATTCTGTCGAGAAAACTCTCTCCTTCTTGTTCATAGCGAGTCAAATGTTGCAGAGACATGGCAATTCGAACTCCAAGTTGCTCTGATGTCAAATGATGCAGGACCCATTGTGCACAGATTTTTCTGTATTGCAGATGGTTCCTGATAATGGAGTGAACAGTTCCATGACTAAGGCCAGTTTTAGCAACCACGATATCGATTGTCACTCTTGTGTTTTCCTTTAAGACAGCGTCAATTTTGCCTTTGGAATCATCAGTGAAGGCGCGGTTTGCTTGTCCAGGTCATTGATCATCTTGCTATGATGACCGCCCCTCTGAAAACCTCTTGCTCCATGAGTGAAGGTTAGGCAGTCATTTCCATAGACGTTCTGCATACGACGATGAATTTCAGAAACTGAAACTCCTTCACATGTCAAAAAAACGAATTACTGCTCTCTTCCCGTTTCGTTAACTCCATTTTATTGTTTGGACGAAGCAGTCACTCGCAGAGCTTCGAAGCGCGAGCTATCGTTCTTTCTCACGTGATGCAACACTTGCAACCTATTGTTCAATTAGCACGTGGGTTTTTGCAATTGTTGAAAACAAAAACTTACGATCCTGCACGTTGTCTTTTATTTCCCACACAAATTTTTGTTTTCATTTGTATTACCCTTATACTTTAAGTTTAAATGGTTTCCCATCTTTGATGATAACAGATTGATAGCCTGATAAAATGCACTGAAAGAAGAATGACCTCCCAGAACTGCTCTTATCCAGACAGTTTTCAGTGATTTTGTGTTCTAACACATTTTTTTTCCCGAAGCTTAAAATGCATTCAAAACCAGTCCTTGTTCCAAAAAGAATGCAATTTTTATCTAAAATATGGGTATTTTTTTCGAATCTCTGTAGATGCCACTGTAATCACACAAAAATAATTAAAAAAAAAACCAAACAAACAAAAAAACCCAACATTTTAACTACCGTAATTTCACGCGAATATTCTGCAGATTATCTGTATTTTTTTCATCTGAAAAATGGCTCAGTAGATTATCTGAAGGGTGCATTATCGGGTAAAATTGGTACAAATTAATTTCCAAATTAATTACAGCTACAATAAATTACAGTTGAGGACCGCGAATCCAGAATTAGGTTCGATTACTTGGAGGAAGGGGGTTAAACGCATTTCGATCTCAAATGTGGATTATCTCAACTTTTTGCACTTTTTACTTTTAAAGTGTTAACTCTTTTTATATACTTATTAAAAGTTTCATGCTAACCATAAATTGAATCTCCTATCTTTTTAATGTCTATCTATAAAATCCGTCACAATGTTGTGAAACAAGAAGCAATATGGCCCGCGATCAACCGGTAGGATTGCAATGTGCGGATAGTGAAAATTAACCAAAAAATTATAATGAGAAAAAAATAACATTCATTATTATAATTAATTCTCGACATCACCCATGTAATGTGTAAAAAAAAAAAAATGCTAAACATTTATTTAGGGAAGACAAGAAAAACAAAATCAAACAAACGACGAATACTGAAACATACGAAGGATAAAAAACATTTAATATTCGCGAAAGTTGCTTCGTTTCATATTTGTTGAATAAGATTTAGTTAGTTTTAATTAAAATTCGTTAATAAATTATATTCACAACGCACAATTTTTTAGTTAACAAGTTTGAGTATTTTTGATGATTTAGTTGCATTTTCAGAGTAGATTTGCAATCGCTGACAAAGTATACATTCCGATAGGCCTAATGCCGACCAATTGCTGCACTATTAAAACTTTGATTTAACACAGACCCTAGTTGAATTTTCCTGCAATTTCTAACAGTCTTCTGCTGAAGTAAAGATAATACACAATTATAAATGAATTTATGTGATAATTCTTAGAAACATCAGAAAGAAAATTAATTTTGACAGTGGCCATCCAAACGTGAAGAACTCTAACTTGATTGGAAAAATGCAATTTTATTTTTGAAAACATTTATTATTAATTTAAATACTGAATTTACATTGGTTATTAATTAGACAGGATATTCCGAGCTTGGATTGGAGATAGAATGTTTAAACATTTTGAGAAAGATTTGAAATGAGCCACTTTTTACATGACCAGGATTATTTAGGCCTTGAACTCTGATATTCCGCGGATTTTCTGAGAAGCTGATTATCGGAGAAAATTTACATGAAAGGTGGTTTTCTTTATCTTGCGGAATATCTGGGAGGCAGATTATCCACGTGAAACTTATCTGGTATTTTAGCACTATCCAGGAATAATGACATGAACTTACAATGCAACATATCCCGTGGATACAATTGAAATAAGGCAAGATGCTACCTGTGCTGAAGGTATTGGTCTATTTTTTCCCCACAAGGTCAGTCACATGACTGGGTGGGCCCTTAGTTTTCAGAAATTTGACAAAAAAAAATCGGAGGAAGTGTATAAGAGAAAGTACAGTAATATTTGTCATTCCTAATGGAGTGGGGTAGTGGGAAAATAATATTGGTCCGAGTGGAGTTGTGGGAAATGCTGTGCATTTTAGGCAGCGAGATGCCAGTTCAAATTCCTGAGAGAGCACAATTTTGTAACGTTCCCCACCCCCACAATATGTAAACGAAGCACACAAGCCAACCAGGCAATGTGCTGAGGTGAGTTGTGCTAAGGGTTTGGACCAAAAATATGAAGGCCAACCTGACTCTGAAATATTACTGACAACAAACTGTTTTATTTCCCTTTTAGACATATATCACAATTATATTTCCATAGTTACAGATACCTGACATTTTCATAACGACTAGGGGCCCCTTGAATTCGAATTAAAATCTACGGCTTACAACTACTCAGAGCGCACTCTGGCTTATTTTAACATACTGGCACTCGAGTTCGTAAATCATTATGGAGGTCTGCATGACGAGGTTCCTCCAGTCTAATTAGGGAGTGATTACTTATGCCCGCAGCCACAAACGTCAATTGAACTCCACATGCCTCCACACAAATATTCCTCTTATTCTTAGCGTGACGTACCCTCCTTTGATCAGGTAAACCCCCTGTTGGTAGGCACGCGAGTACCTGACCCAGAGACCACTGGCAAGGCACGAGTTCCGTCAGTGTGTTACAGAAATTTATTAATCTAACCTGTGCACGTTGACTCCTACGCACCAATGTATTTTGCTTCTCCTTACTGGGCAACCCGATGTGCTTTTAAAACCCTCCCATAGAACTAACCCGGTGTGTATTAAACTACTTAGCATATATGGAACCAACAATAAATACATTTCGTAGCTACAACAGTATAGTTTTATAACCCACGGAATTATCTGATGGCCAAGTTTGTCTATTTTAGAGTAACACTATGCTGCACCGCACGGTGCCAGCATCGACACGAGGTTTGTTCATAGCAAATGCCGACGGCACGGCAGCAAACTACGCTTTTCTGAGTGTTTGATCAGCAATATTTTCCTCACGCTGTGCAAAAAATTAGTTTAATGTCACTCACCAATAACTGCAACTCGACCATTTTACCGTCTTCGAATTCTATTGAGAACTGCTCCTCACTGTTGATAAGCTTGCGCTTCAGCGTCATCAGTTCGCTTTCCACTGATATCACACAAAGGCCAGTTCGGTCGGAACGCAACAGTTCCATCGTCAATCCCAAAATTCATAAACAACACTGTAATTAGAAATTATCAATTAACAGAAATAAACTACTATAAACATAATTACGACCAGATTCCTCCTCCATGGCTTCGAATTCGAACATGGGAAACGGACAACAAAAGAGCACAAGGAGGTAATTCTGTACCGCTCCAGTTTTTCAAAAAAAAAAAAGAAGAATCATAACAAAAGTTTACAACATGCCAGTGGCGTATTCCAGTTTCTCGGAAAACGGTCGCAACAATCCTCTGTTGGAAGCTGAGGCGATATTTTTTGGAAACATTCCCAACAATAGCCGCTCCAACAGAGGATTAATTATGATTGCTCACACAATTTAAACAAAACTTCTCAGCAACAACATTCACTCACACACGCAACAAAACAACAAATAACAGATCACTCATCCACTTACACACATTAAAACCACTCCTTGATCGCACTAAACTTTGCTAAGCTAACAAAATAAATTCTAATAAACATCTCCCCCCCCCTCCCCTTCGCCTGACCCACGTGACTTCTACTAGGCTGGAACGTCACATGTGCCCGACGAAATGCTTCGAACATACCCTGCCAAGGGTTAAGTTCGAGTAAAATCTTATTCAATATCTCAGAATAACACAACACTCAGAAACCAAAACTGTAATTCCACACGTTTAACACATATACTACTTATTCATATTCAGTGTCTCATATCTACCCTGTCAAACATATTATTACAACTTATCCAAAACCGACCTTCTCTACGCCACTTTTCTACCTCACTTATGCCCAACCAAAATCAACTTGTGCAATCAAAATCAAACCACCGACCATCAACTACCACACTACAGTAATTCTTTTTCTACTATTTTATTTTTTCACCGTTTACTACTATTATGTTTATCACATTCTAATAACCCCACAATGAAACATAAGCCAATATCTTCCTATTGCTTATATACATATCTAACGTTTCAATATCCAACCTTCACTCCAACTATTACGCTCGGTGATTACTAGCACTATCACAAATACCCATTATCCGAACATAACTTTATTCTACATCGTAACGCCACTACTTAATCCACCAAAAATACAAAACATTCCTCATCATTAAAACCTAGACACATTTTGTCCCAATTACACCGTACAACATACACACCCCCATAGCTACTACCTTAATCCACATAGCCCAAGAGTTTTGACATGTCAAACGGCTCTCTGGGATGTTCTTTCTGCCAGGCCCAAAAAACCTCATTCCCGTTCACTACCTTCTTTTTAGTAGTGCTACCTGGCTCTGCCATTGGAGCCCCCAGAAATGAACTCCATCACGCATTCCCTTTTTCCATATCAGCACCCTGACCAGTGCTTCCATCCTATGCTATGGCACCCATAGTGCACCCTTTCTGCTCAGCTTCTCCTTTACCACGTGGCCTTCTCTTGCCCTTTCTCCCAGTACGCTCTGCAGTCCCTCCTGCCTTAAACTTCCTGGGTGTCCCTTTACATGGCCCACCACTGCTAACCCCGTCCATGTTGGCATTCCCTTCACGCACCATCCTTCTACCCCTAGTTTCCTGCTCTCCCCTGTATTGTTTCTCGTTCGCAAGTTTGCCCTTCGATGGCTCCTTTCCCTGAGTTGCCATCACTCTAACAGGGCAGCAGTCAGCCTTGGCATTACCTCTTTCACCACCCTCCAGGAATAAATCTTCCCAGGAGTTAACCACCAGATGGCCCAAGGTCCCCTTGGTCACAACTCCTGCCTCGCGAGATGTCAGTACCAAGTCCGGGTCAATCAATGTCGATAATTACTGCATTGTCCCTTGTTCTCGTGGGCCCACGCTCACATCGCGCACAACTACTCCCTCCTCCATGATGCCATACGAGCTCGCATCCTCCAAACTATTCTCCTTCACTACGATTGCCTCACCTTTAATATCCTTGCTTCCATGCTCAGTACACAGAGAATCTTCTCACAGGACGACCCCGCCAACGGGACCTGTTGATTAGCCTCTGGTGCGGCTTCTGCATCCACGTGCACTGCTTCGATAATGCCATCGGCTTCAGGCATCTACAACTGCGTACGTGCAGCTAACGGGCATGACAGTGGAGCAGACAATTCCCCAATGACTCCCTTGTATGTACCCTTAACCATTATCCCGGAGTGCTTTGCTCCCAAGCCCTCACCCATATGAGGTACACACCACGGACCCTCACCTGATGCCTGCACTACACACTGG
The DNA here is from genome assembly GCA_023313115.1 of Rhysida immarginata. Taxonomy (NCBI): domain Eukaryota; kingdom Metazoa; phylum Arthropoda; class Chilopoda; order Scolopendromorpha; family Scolopendridae; genus Rhysida; species Rhysida immarginata. Next base: position 188,373 of record JAHWFO010052368.1, on the reverse strand, counting down.
TAGTTGTCCCCACTGATTGGCTGCTCGCTAACCTTAGCCTCCTCCATGCACCTCACTTCTATTCCCGTACCATCTGCTTTGCCAAGGCTTCCAGATTTGTCTTGCCCTCGCCCACTTAATATCTCCAAAACGAAGGCCCATTACCTTAACCCAATCTGACCCATCCATTGCCTGCACCTGGAAAGGCCCTGTCCACCGCATATTTTTGATACCCTTCCCAGGCACACGCAACATGACGAGATCAGGATCGGCTCCCAGTGATACACCAGAGTCAGTCTCACCCCCACTGGGAGAGCCCGCTCTGATGTCCACCACTGATGTCCACTCGCATTTAAATGACGTGCATGGTCTCCATTCCACATCACCTTGGACACCAGTTCTACTAATTTCTCCGCTAGTGCCTCAAGATGTTGGACGCGACCCATGCACCCTTCATGCCCAAACGACACATCATCTTGAACCTCCATATCTCACAATACAAATCCGGAACTCATTACACCTCAGTTTATGCACCTCTCAATCGTTCAGACACACTGCCCAACAACACACAATACTCCTCATTACATTTACTGTAAACTCTCAGCACACGTACAAGCTCATAACGTCTTAACATGCAGGAAAAAAACGCCAAAAATAACACAGCGTCAGGTGGCCCTCAATAATCCGGGAATTCCGGATTCTTGGTCCCTGTTTGGGCGCCAGTGTAACGTTCCCCACCCCCAAATATGTAAACGAAGCACACAAGCCAACCAGGCAATGTGCCGAGGTGAGTTGCGATAAGGGTTTGGACCAAAAATATGAAGACCAACCTAACTCTGAGATATTGCTGACAACAAACTGTTTTATTTCTCTTTTAGACATATAACACAATTATATTTCCATAGATACCTGACATTTTCATAACGACTAGGGGCCCCTTGAATTCAAATTAAAATCTACGGCTCACAACTACTCAGAGCACACTCCGGCTTATTTTAACATACTGGCACTCTAGTTCGTAAATCATTATGGGGGTCTGTATGACGAGGTTCCTCCAGTCTAATTAGGGAGTGATTGCCTATGCCCGCGGCCATAAAAGTCAATTGAACTCCATGTGCCTCCACACAAATATTCTTCTTATTCGAAACATGCATTAGCGTGACGTACCCTCCTTTGATAAGGTAAACAGGGGGGAGGTACAGAGACCCCTCTTGGTAGGCACGCGAGTACCTGACCCAGAGACCACTGGCAAGGCATGAGTTAGGTCAGTGGGTTGCAGAAATTTATTAATCTAACCTGTGCACGTTGACTCCTACTCACCAATGTATTTTGCTTCTCCTTACTGGGCAACCCGATATGCTTTTAAAAACCCTCCCATAGAACGAACCGGGTGCGTATTAAACTACTTAGCAGATATGGAACCAACAATAAATACATTTCGTAGCTATAACTGTATAGTTTTATAACCCACGGAATTATCTGATGGCTAAGTTGTCTATTTTAGAGTAACGCTACGCTGCACCGTGTGGTGCCAGCATCAACACGAGGTTTGTTCATAGCAAATGCACTTGGCAGGAGGACCGACGGCACGGCAGCAAACTACGCTCTTCTGAGTGTTTGATCAGCAATATTTTCCTCACGCTGTGCAAAAAATTAGTTTAATGTCACTCACCAATAACTGCAACTCGACCATTTTACCGTCTTCGAATTCTATTGAGAACTGCTCCTCACTGTTGATAAGCTTGCGCTTCAGCGTCATCAGTTCGCTTTCCACTGATATCACACAATGGCCAGTTCGGTCGGCACGCAACAGTTCCATCGTCAATCCCAAAATTCATAAACAACACGGTAATTAATCAAATTAGAAATTATCTATTAACAGAAATAAACTACTATAAACATAATTACGACCAGATTCCTCCTCCATGGCTTCGCATTCGAACATGTGAAACGGACAACAAAAGAGCGCAAGGAGGTAATTCTGTACCGCTCCAGAGTTTTTCCAAAAAAAAAAAAAAGAAGAATCATAACAAAAGTTTACAACATGCCAGTGACTTATTCCAGTTTCTCGGAAAACGATCGCAACATTCCTCTTTTGGAAGCTGAGGCGATCTTTTTCGGAAAAATTCCCAACAATAGCCGCTCCAACAGAGGATTAATTACGATCGCTCACACAATTTAAACAAAACTTCTCAGCAACAACATTCACTCACACACGCAACAAAACAACAAATAACAGATCACTCATCCACTTACACACATTAAAACCACTCCTTGATCGCACTAAACTTTGCTAAGCTAACAAAATAAAACACAGGTAACCTCTCCCCCCCCCACCCCTTCGCCTGACCCACGTGACTTCTACTAGGCTGGAATGTCACATGTGCCCGACGAAAAGCTTCGAACATATCCTCCCAAGGGTTAAGTTCGATTAAAATCCTATTCAATATCTATTTAAAATTATAGCAAAACCAAAGGAACCTTATAACTAACACAACACTCAGAAACCAAAAACTATAATTCAACACGTTTAACACATATACTACTTATTCATATTCAATCTCTCATATCTACCCTGTCAAACATATTATTACAACTTATCCAAAACCGACCTTCTCTGCGCCACTTTTCTACCTCACTTATGCACAACCAAAATCAACTTGTGCAATCAAAATCAAACCACCAACCATCAACTACCACACTACAGTAATTCTTTTTCTACTATTTCATTTTTTCACCATTTACTACTATTACGTGTATTACATTCTAATAACTCCAGAATGAAACATAAGCCAATATCTTCCTTTTGCTCATTTACATATCTAGCGTTTCAATATCCAACCCTCACTCCAACTATTACGCTCTGTGATTACTAGCACTATCACAAATACCCATTAATACAAAGCTAAAACCAACAATGAATTACAAAATAATTCTAACCATAGTAAACAAATAAAATAGCACAACCAATCAGAACATCCCTCATAGCAAGAGCAATAAAAACAAGAAACCACCCCCCCCCCCACCTAAACTAAAAAAGCCACTCTGCTTAAAAGCGGCTCTCACCAAAGGCTCTGCTTAAAAGAGACATGAAATTATTCTGGACCAAAAACAGTCTGCTTAAAAGAGAGACAAATTAAACCAAGAACAAACCCAAGTTCAAATGAACTCGATACCACTAAACAACTTACTTAGTAGAAAATTTAGCTAAAGGCAACCATTCTGCCACTGGTATGGGGCCATCGTCACTATTAAAGATATTATTGGTTGTTTTATTTTTTACAATTTCAATCGATTCTAAGAAAAATAACAATTTTCTGTCTCTGCGTCTATGTATGACCTTGAGCAAGTCAGTAGAAAAGTCGTGTTTATCATTAATTATATGGTCTGCAAAAGAAGAAACCCCTAGCTTTGCATTTTTTATACAGGATATGTGTTCTTTCATTCGGTTTTTTACCCCTCTCTGTGAGCTTCCCAAATAAAAACTATCACACGACGCACACACAAATTTATAAACACCCAGACACTCTTCTACTGGAATTTTGTCTTTTATCAAGCTAATCGATTTTTTTATAGTATTCCCACTTTTATAAACAATTTTATAATCAAACCCTTTACATATTTTTCTGAACCCTTTGTTTAATGCATAGTTATAGCATAAGCATAGAATGGAAGTAGTGAAACTTCCTTATGCTTTTACACTGACATAGAAGAAAATAATTTTTTATTACTGAAGATTTAATGCTTATCTGAAACCAATTGTTGTATACATTTCTTTATTAGAGTTAAAAGTAAACTAAAAAATTTAGTTTACAATTTTTGATGAGATATTTGTAGAAAAAATTGCAACCGAACATTAAAGTGTGCAGTCACTTGAAATTGTCTCCGCAGGAGTTTTATGAAACTGTAGCGCTGCTGCAGATTTGGCTCCAATCGCAGGAATTGTTTTACAGTTTGGGTCGTTTATTTAATTTCATTTAAAAGATATTGTATATAAAATATTATTTATTTTTTCTTTGTTATGTAGTTAAATAAATTGTTAATGAAAGTAAGTATATTTAAAAAATAAATTGAATACAAAAAAAATCAAATAGATGCATAATCATAGTACTCTCACATCTGGATTATGGTACACAAAATGTTTCTTTAAATTTATAATTAATTTATTAAAAAGAAGTGAACACAGCATGGGAAGATTGTGTAAAAAAAAAACTGACGTTTTGGATGAACTGAGTGAAAGTGATTATAGGGGCTTAGAAGACGTCTTATATACAGGGGCCTTTAGAGAGGGGGGGGGGGGGACCAAAAGACACGGAAAGAACCGGAGAAAGCCCTTGACAAATTAGAGAATAGTTGGAGGGAGAGGGGAGTGGGGGAAACGTAATGAAAGAATGGTACCTTTGCAAAGGTTAATGTCATTATAGGGAATTGAATTTCATGAGAAAAGCACTCCAATTGCTTTCTTTCTTTTTTGTCATGGAAGTTATGAAGAATATAAAGACTAACGTCCTGTAAGGAGTGGCCACGAGAATTTAAGTGTTTAGCGAATGTATTTTGTTCATCCTGTATTTTGTATTATATCCAGACTAGTTTTTATTTTCTGGCCAGAGAATTGAGAAGAGATGTTTGTAATGCAGTGAAAAGTAAAACACATGAAAAAATTGCAAAATTGCTCTCTTAATATTTGAACTCTTTCTCTGATTGTACTTGAACTGTTATTTATTTTTTAAGAGTATAATTCTGTTTTAAATTTATTAATAATAAAAGGCAATAAAGTTTAATAAATGCACATTTGAAATTTTATTTTTGATATGTTGTCATTCACTTTAGATTTTATCATTTTGTAAATAAAAGTTAACAGGAAAGTAAGCATGGAGCCAGAACAGCAGTGGCGCCATCATGTGGTGGAGCATAAGGAACTATGGAGTTTCACTACTTCCCTTCTATGATTATGGTTATAGGGAAGGACTAGCACTTTCTTAAAATCAACATTTTTCTTTCTTGTTGTGAGCTTATCGAGGTTGAGATTTTTACTAATTTTTTTGGCCAATTTATCCACCAATTTTTCTTTGTAGCCATTAGTTTTAGCAAAAGATCTAATTAGAGCCATCTCTTTATTTTTGGATTCCATCAATGGAAAAATTATCTGTGTTTGGAGTTATATCCAGTTTATAATTATTATTATTTATCTGAGTTCATCAAACTTTCTGATGATTTGGGTAGGAGAAATTCTTGATCTGTGAGCCAGGTGCCTGCCTCCCATTGGGCTTTCAGCCTTGACAACTTGGTTGTCTTTAAGACACCTTGTGACAGCATGGCTGTCCGGGTGTCTGCGATAGGCCAATTGGTAGAGGCATCGACCATGACAGTCGAGGTTTCTGGTTCGAATCCAGGTCACAGAATTTTTCCTTCCATTTTTCCATCGAAAAATTATTAACTGATAAGTTCTTCCAGTCATTGTTTTTGGGGGTTCCACTATAGCAATTATATGAGGAAAGGGCACAGCACACATCTTCCTTCTTGGGCCAAAAAAATGATGATGATTGCCCTCGAGGATGTAGAAACTGTACTGTCACATCTTTTTCTTCTGCGTTTACCTCACTCACCATTCCAAAATACCACAAGCTGTCATAAACACAAGCACTAAAACATCCAGGGTTCAAATCTTCCAATTTCACAAGAAAGTTTTGCTGATTGTTAAGTAAATTAAAAACAATACTGCTTTATCATCCTTGCTAATTCTTCTAACTTTAATTGTTCCCGAGTCATCTAGTGGCTGAAAGTTGTGAAATGATCTTGTCCTTGGAAGAGTTTGAACATCTTTGAAGCGATTTTCCAAAGCAGGACGAGTTAATTCAACCGCTTCTTTTGAAATAAAGTAGAAACCGACTTTTTACAATTCTGGTCTTGTAAAAGTCAAACAGTTCAGTCACTGTTATTTGTTTTTCCAGGGGTCGTTGAAGACTTGCCCTCCGAGCTAAGTGTTTTACAGTATCCCTATTCCGTCACATTCCGTTTTGCCATGACTAGTTGCAAAAAATGACCACTGAGCTCTAAGTTGAAAGTCTTTCTCATGCAGACACAGGTTTATGAAGTTGTATTTCTTTTTTTATACTGGCCAGCACACCCATCACTGAAGTAATGAATCTCTTTAATGTGTGGGTGGTTCTCTTTCAAAAAGGCAGTTACGTCATGTTTGAGGTCATAAGGTATGATGCAAAGAGGTAGAACAAGCTTTTTGTCTGTTGCATCCTTGCAGTGAGTGATTACAGAATGATTAATGCATGAATCTGAGGTCCAATGGTAACCTTGGGCTTCTTCTTGTACCATGAAAGCATAATTTTCCATTGAGATGACGGCTACATTGGAAGGAGCTGTTTACATTAAACTCTTAAAAATTGATGCTTGTGATTTGGCAAAATGTAAGAATAGGGTATTAATTTGTTTAGTTTTTCAACTAATGTTTCAGTTAATTCATCAACAGAGCTGTGGAAATCCACTGACTGTACTCAATAACATCATCATCATAGTCTTCAAACTTTGATTGTAAAAAGTGGTTAAGATTCTTTTGATGGACATTTGTCACAATGCCTTAACATACATTCTCTTGTTAAATAAACCTCCATTTAATATTATTTCTATTTGATAAATTATTATTTTTAAAATTTTTTAATGAAATGAATAAATTCACAAATTTTTGGTTTTGAAATGAGAAAAAAATAATAAAGCAGTAAAAAATCCACTAATTTACTGTTTCATGTGATAGAGCACATCTCTTAGAACAAACACAAAAGAAATTCATGATTATCTTTTTCCCTTTCGGAGATATTCAATTTATCGTAGAACTCTGCATTTTGTTTTACAAAAAGCACTTTCAGATTTTTTCCCGGCCCCAAATAAACATTTGGAAGCTTTGTTCATTTTTTTTTTTTAATTATTCCTGACATATTGATATATACTTTAAAAAATTCATCTAAATTGGTTGATAACGAAGAAAGATATAATTTATTCTTCATTGGAAAACAAATTTAGTTTTCTGCGACCGAACGGTAGAAATCGCAATAATCCAAAACTTTGGAAGGCTGTAAAATCTAAACCATTAGAGGTAAGCAAAGCAATTTGGTATGGTTACTTAAATCAGTGAATAGAACAACCATGCCCAGTTTCATCAAAATCTGATATTGTGGGTGTCATGGTGTGGTTGAACTGACATGGAATGACTCCGTGACTCTTCTACCACGGCTTACACTGGCAAACCTTTCTGTATCTTCTGGTGCAGAATTATTTCCACAGTCAGTGGAAACATCTTCAGGAGCAGCTTTTGTAGGATAATGGTGTGCACTGTCTTCTTATCAATGCCAATTCGATCTGTGATCATGAGCACACTTAACCGGATTCAGTACTTCACGCATACGTTGCACATTGTCTCGTCCATCTTTGAAGACACATCTCTACTTGTAACAGCGGGCTTTCATCATATGCCATTGCATCGCACCAACTGCATTTAATAATTGGGGGTCATTTGGCAATCACACATTTTAATATGCTGTTCCTGTCTGATATTTGCACATATTCATCTTCACCATGTAGTATAGCAAAATTGGCAATCTCACGAAATAACTATTTAACCCCATGTTTCTCCTGAACAGTGAGTGTCTTGCAATTTGGCAGTCTTTTACTGTGAAATCTTGAGTAAAGGTTAACATCCAGTTGCCCTCACCAGTGATCAAATGCGAGTAAGAATTTTTACTTGGCTTCTGGGGCTACTACTTTGTTCAGAAGTTCACATGCCAATTTGAAGTTTTCCAGATGCACTGCATGTGATGGTGAGATTTGGTGTAGGAAAGATATATTCTTCCACTTTAGGTCCAAATTTCCTCTTTGGCTCCTGAAGATAGACTAGAAAGTCTCCAATAATTCGCCCATCTAGACTAATTTGGGGCTGTATAGTAATTGAGTGAGTCCCCCTATTCTTGTGAGAGAATCCAAATCCTAACATCTCTTTCAGCCTCTTTCCACTGACTGTGGAAATCATTCTGCACCAGAAGATACAGAAAATTCTACCAGTCTAAACTGCAGTAGAAAAGTCGCTTCTAGTTGTGAGAAATCAAGGAGATAAGGTCAAAAATAATAGATTTTAGTTTCCATTTACGCCTAAAAATCTGATAAAATGCTTTGTTTTATTTGGACGGTTAATGTTTTTGCCTAAACTTGTTCTATGTGCTTTTACTGCACAAAAGATGAATGGAAAAATTAAAAAATTATGCTCTGGCCGGGATTTGAACACTCATCTCTCCGCCTAACAAATGCACAGCATTTTCCACTATGCCTCTCAGATTATTAAATAGTGACAAATATTGCTTTCTCCTATATAGTTCCTCCAGCCTTGTTTTGCCAAATTTCTGAAAACTAAGGGCCCACAAAATCGTGCCTAGCCTTGTGGGAAATATGGACCAATACCTTCAGCACATGTATCATATTGCCTTTTTTAAATCCAAACATCATCTGAACAAGCTTTGAAACATGCACAGATAGGATCCAGGTAGTCCAAGTGGTCCCTAACCCCTGTCAAATCAGATTCCATTTGAGTGATGCGAGCACTTAAAGAGTTTAAAGATAGTTCCAGTTTTTCAGTAAATTTTATAAATAATTAGCCAGTTAGGCTATTTAAGGTTCTAGTATCTGTGAAAAATTTCTAAAAACCACTCTCGATCAACGAGGAGATGGTGTCATTCGAAACAGTCTTGGCCAGCGAATCAAATGCAGTCAATCGGGTGGAGGATTTCCCGATGACAGCTCGAGATTGCTCGTCTCTCAGCATTATGGTGAGAACAATCAAGTTGTATTTAATAAATAAAAATTCTAGTATGAATTATCTGTTGGCCACATACTGTAAGTAAGTTTGGAAGAGTAAATTATGAAACAATGTCTTGTAATGCATTAAACTTAACTCTGTTTATGGAGAGCAATTAAAATACGTCTGCCAATGGCTGCCATCTTTGGAAATACAGTGGAACCTCGGTTCACGAACTTAATCCGTTCCAGAAGTCTGTTCGCAAACCGAGGCAACATTCCCCATTCAAATCAATTAATCCATTCCAGCGATCAAAAACAAATTTTTTCCGTTAATTTTAATATGGGTGCAATATAGTAATTTAAGAATGACATTAAAGATAGCCAAGTTGTCAAGACAGAAAGCCCAATGGAAGGTGGACAGACCGGTTCACAGATCAGGAATTTCTCCTACTGAAATCATTAGAAAGTTTGTAGAACTTGCAATAAGAAATAAAGAATATGAACTGGAGGAGTAAACTCGCAAATAAATGATATTATTTGAAAAAATTGATGAAAAAATTCTGCGACCTGGATTCGAACCAGGAACCTCGTGTGTTGTGCTCGACCCCTCTTTCAATTGGGCTATCGCATGCGAATAACCTAGACGTGGCTATCGCAGGTGTCGAGAATAACATTAAGATATAAAATCTGAATTGCGCCGATATTCACACGAATACAAAGTGACACTATCTATCTGCTCATGCATACAATGGCAAGTTAGGATGCGCTAGTTCGTGAACCGAAATTTGGTGCGTAAACCGAAACAAAAACTGTTGTTCGTAAACCGAATTGTTCGTGAACAGAGGTTTCACTGTATGGTTTATGGGCTATATAAAATATTTATTTTTTGATTCAGTTTATCATGATTCAATGCTCTGGACTGCTGATTCAAAATTGTCATTTTTTCCAAAATAAATTAGGAGACAGAACTTTGAATGCATCTCATATTTTCAAAGTTTTTTTTTTTCTTATTGTATCATTGAAAAAGTTTTATAGTGAAATAATTTTATTTATTTGTATTAGAAAGATATTTCTTCTAAATATTTTTTATCAGTGTTAACAAAGTTTCCTTTTTGTAGGTGCGAAATTAATGACAAGTGTTTCTGTTGGCAGCTTATTAGACGATAATTTATGGCATGATGTTGTAATAAATAGATATCGTCAAGACCTTGTGTTAACTGTAGATCGAGTGATCGTTCGACACAAAATCAGGGGAGATTTTACACAATTGGATTTAAATACTGATGTAATAATTGCTCATTTATAAAATATTAATTTTAAGTTAGAAAATTAAAAATTAAATTTAAACATAAGATAATATTAAACATTTTGTTTTATGTGTAGTTTAATTTTTAAAGTTTGCTAATAAGCATTCTTTACCTTTTTCTTAATTATTTTATAGTTATATGTTGGAGGAGTTTTGAATTTCAATCAAGAAGGATTAGTAGTTTCGGAAAATTTTACAGGATGCATGGAAAATTTATTTGTTAACCATTCTAACTTCATTACAGAAGCAAGAGATAATCCTGGTGACCAGTACACAAAACTGGGTACCTCTTTCAGTTGTCAAGTAAACATTTTTTCTTTAAGTACTTCCATCTACTACATCCCTTTATTATTCAGGACTTTAGTTGGCCATTATAATGTAACCAGAGACCTTCGGGTTACCGTCCCGATGCTCTAACCACTAAGCTACCGTGGACATGGAAGCTGTCGCTATCAAATATGCCCTGGTTCGAGTCCAGGCCGTGGAATTTTCTTTACTCTTTTTCTCTATTCATCAATATCGGAGGTAATGGCGTGAAAAACCCCTCCAAAGACCATTTTCCAGTTGTTATTATTATATTATTATTCGCCATTTAATAGTAAAGATAGTCCTGGCTTGCGAACTAGGAGCCGCGCTTTAACCTATGCACATAGGGCATGTTTGATAGCGACAGCTTAAATGTCCACGGTGGCTTAGTGGTTAGAGCATCGGGACGATAAACCGAAGGTCCCTGGTTCGAGTCCACGCCATGGAATTTTCTTTACTATTTTTCTCTATTTATTCATCAATATTGGAGGCGTGAAAAAATCCTCCAAAGACCATTTTCCAGTTATTATTAAAAGTATTGATTAAATTGCTAATTTTCTTTTATAGTATAACTTAGAAACCTCCTGCAAAGTAAGTTTTTGCTAACAGGTACAGTTATACCGCAAGATTTAGAGCCCTGAGTGGAATGATCGATTAACAGAAAAAGGGGCGTATGGCTCTTGCTCAAGACCATTATTGAAACGAATTTTTTCATATTATTGAATTTTCGCTGACGCATTTTGTAACAATTACATCTTCAGAGCAATGATTAAATTTAATTGATATTTTACACGATTTTATTTTATTAATTTATGTATTTATTTTATTTTATTTATTCATTTAGTCTAGTTTATTTAATTAATTACACTATCCAACAACAAAAGAATTACTGAACAGAGAAACACCATTTCTAAGGTACGGTAATTTTTTGCTTAGATTACAAAAATGCCGCTCATTTTTGCCTATCAGGTCTCAATTTTTCGTAAATTGTGATTGAAATTTTTATATTATGTAAATTTGACACTTACACATAATACTTAAATAAATGCCTAGAGGAACTTGTAAAAACAATCCAGATAATTTTTGTTATATTTGTGGATGTGTAACAACAAAGGTTTATAAGCGAAAAATATCAAATTACGTCGAAAAACTTTATAATCTATATTTCGAAATTGAAGTGGGAGATCAAGAAATTGAAGTGAAACTATAGTGTTTGGTCTAAAATGCCTTAATTTATAGAAATTATAAAATTTTAGTATGCGATTTACCAAAAATTGAGACCCGATAGAGAAAAACTGTTTGCAGATTCGGAATCAGTGCACCCAAAATTACCAAAAGTCAACTACTCTTCGCCTAGTAATTTTTTGAAAGTTAAAAATTGTTGGACAGTGTTATTAGCTTTGTTTATTTTTATTTTTATATAGGTATTTGTTTATCATTTAATTAATATATTCTTATTTTATTATTTTATTTTAATAAAATTTTAGTTATATTATTTTATTTATTCAATTTACTTTTATTTACCCAATTCCATCATAATTTTTTCATTTTATTTACACATTAATTTTTATAGCTTTTTCATTGAAATTTCAAAATGTATAATGCATAAATATTACAGCAGTGCTGCTCTTGAGTCTCGTTCTATGCCTGTAAAGAGTATACTTCAACTTGGATTCAAATGTTTTTGGTTCATCTTTGGATTTTATGGTGTATAACCATTAATAAAAATAGGCCTATTAAATTAATCACACTATTATAAATAATTTTTTGATCTTATATTAATCTTAACAAACAAATTTAAAAATAAAACCGTCAATTCAGTGTAAAATTTTATAGTATAGGAATCCTTCTTTTAAAAATAATGCAAGTTTAGCATAATTTTAGAAATAACAAATTTAATGTAATTTTAAAGTAACATGCATTTAACATAATCGAAAATTAAAAAAACAGTTTTTAATTTTCTTGAATGGATTCAAACGGATTTTCAGCACTCAGTGTGTGACCTTCGTCTTCTTCATCATCCCACCAGTCGTCATCAGAATCCTTGAAAATACTGCTTGAATAATTATACAGTCAAACCTCAGTAAGTGGATAGCCTCGAAATCGGAAGAAAATGTCCACTTATTCGGAGTAGGGGGTTTTCGTTTAATAAAAACAAAACAAAAGTACACTACTCAACACTAATTGATTTCAACAGTGTCTAATGTTTAATTTAACAATATAAAATTATCAGTTATCACAAAACAAAAGAATATTCCGCTTCCGCATTCGCATTTATTGATGGATTTTTTCCAGCCACTGATCCCGAAAGTCTCCTATCATCCCTGCTTTTTGAATTACCTCAGAGAGTAAATTAAGCTAACAAAAATGCCATATTTTAGAGAAAATTTGTGTTGCTGCGAAAGCTGGGTGGCTTCACAGAAGGATGCTGTGTACTAAATTCCGAATAACAACCGCAATCGGACAGTGTACTGTATCGATATTGGAGTGGAATTTGAAGCATAGCTTCCATAATATCACCCTTCATAAACATATTCCAAAGGAAGTCTGATGTACCCACAAAGGTCATCCACCATATGAAAGAATAAAATCACCACCTCTTGGTGGAGGGAAATTTGACTGATGATTATCTGCGCTAGGAATATATCACTTAATAAAGCTACACACACGAAAACCTAGTAAACCCAGTAACCTGACAGTCGAGTAGTGAAGCATTTGTTCAGGTGGGACAAGAAGCAGTGTTATCACAAGGCTCACCCTTCCACAGTAAATTCCAAATGAAATCAACTGAAGTAGGCAAGAAGCCTGACTAACCCAAGAGCTCTTCCACATTATGAAAAAATAATAAGATTGAAGATTGTCAAAAGATTGGGGGGGGGGGGGCACTTCTTGCAAAAATCCAGGAAGGAGATGTTGCCAATGTCTTCAAAGTTGATGTCAAGAATATGTCTCTGCTTTCTATATTTCGTATGCCACTTCATTTCCAGAAATCTGACCTCATACGGACTTTATATTATGGCTATTATAAGCGGCATATACATATTAAGCAGAATGTCTGCCACTCACCAGAAACAGTAAAGAGAATGTGACTGCCAATCACCAGAAACAGTAGAGGGAATGTGTCTGCCAATGTCACGCAGTCCATTTTAAGTTATTTTTCCAGTTAACAGGAGTTCACATAAATTTTGGCATAGAAATTTATCCACTTATCCGGTATCCACTTAAGTGGACTTAAAATGTATTGAAATCAAATTACAGAAAAACGGGACCGTACACTTACAGCCGTATTCACCACCTAGGATTAAAGTGCGAGTTGGACAACCTAGAGTTAAACCTTAGCACGTGACTCTCGTTATCCAATAGAGAAACGTTAAAATACCATCTCTCGCCTTAACTCTAACCTTAACTCTAACTCTCAGATTAACCCGAGGTGGTGAATACGGCCGTTAGTATCCACTTAAGCGGATTATCCAGTTATCATGTATCCACTTAGCGAGATTCGACTGTATCTTCAATATTAAAGGGCAACTGACACCAAATATCACCTATCAATTTTATTACAGTAAAACCCCGTTATAACGTACTTCAAGGGACCTGGAAATTTGTACGTTATTCTGAAACTGGGTAGTAAAAATGCACGTAGTAAAAATGCATATATTTGTAGAAAAACATAATACATGAATGCATTTTATTTTATTCAATACAAATACACTATAGCATATACAATATATAGTAAATGATGTAATTGTTGAAATGATGCTCAGACTAACAGTTACAAAAAATTCCCTGACTTTTCCTGGATACATTCCCTTACCTATCCCGATTACTGGTCACCCTGTTACACGCACATAAATTAAACAAACATAAATTAAAATAAACAAACACATAATCTTACCGTATTGAAGATGGGCAATCATCCGTCAAGTGAAGGTCTCTAATCTAATTGCAGCACAAATTGGATCCCGACTGAGTAGCATGCAGAGATTTCCGGGTTTATATATGCTACACTGAGCAAGACATGTGAACGATGTACGTTGTACTGAAGGAATAATTTAACCAAGGGGCTGTAAAATTAGTATGTTATTCTGAAATGTATGTTAAAGTGAGGTACGTTATTCTGAAATTTTTACCATTAAAATACCTACATTTGGGACGGGGATTTGAAATTTGTATGTTATTCTGAAATGTACGTTAAAGTGAGGTACGTTGTAACGGGGTTTTACTGTATTTTATAACATAAAGGACCATCAACGAACTCTAATCGACTTGTAAAATTTTTATAACTTAAATAGTTTTTTAAATATAATTTTTCAAACATCAGTTTTCAAAACTCATTTCGTTTTCAGCTTCGCCTCAGTTCACCGCTAGGCGTGACGTCACACAGGAGAATCGTCTTGGCTATCTAACATAGAATAACTCATCATCATTTTTCTTTTTCGATCATTTTCTATCCTTAACTTTGGAAAATCCAAATAAAAAATGAGATCCACTTACATTGAAATGTTCCTTGTTACATTAGCGTTATTTGGGTTCAAATTTGCAACAAACTTGAATTTTAGTTTATTTTTCATTATTTGATTAATATATGTGCCTGTTTCAAATGTTCAAGTAAAAGTTACAAGATTTAAAAAGTGAGCAATTTATACATGAACTGTGGCCTTAGCCTCTCATCTTGTTTCTCATTTTTTACTTTCGCTGCGTAAACGTTTCTGAGCGGGAGATAATGAATGGCGCTCACGATCAGCACTCATTCGCGCTACCTGTTGGTCACTGCTTTCGAGAGACTATGAAGCAGCTGTGCGAACATGCTGCGAACTTAGGCAGGATTCTTTTTGAGTGAAGGTTTCTGAGAAGCGAGATAATGCATAATGCTCTCGAGCTGCAGCAGGTCTCGCCTTGAACTTCATTGGATTCTTGAGGTCCTCAGTCTTTTAGCCGTTCTAGGCATTTTTATTTGTAAACAAAATCAATTCAAAACGTAGTAAGTACACGCCCAAATCATAAAGCAAAATCAGTAATTCCGTATATCCTAGCCAAGTAAATTCAACGTTAGTTTTCATTCATACAGATTCGTAATCCTCTATCTACAGGTTGTTCACAAAGTCTGGATAGGCTACATAGGGGATTAACACATACTTTTAAAACAAAACAATTTTATTTAATTCTAATATTGATAAATAATATTTTCAATATGATTTCCATCATTTTAAATGCATAATCCCCCCCCCCCCCACCTTTTCCCTCTTGGAAAAATAACATAAATAAATAGTGAAATTTTACATTTATTTGTGTTATTTTTCCGAGGAAGGGAAAGGTGGGGGGAAATTATGCATTGAATATGATGGAAATCATATTGAAAATATTATTTAACATTAGAATTAAATAAAATTGTTTTGTTTTAAAAGTATGTGTTAATCCCCTATATACCCAGACTTTGTGGACATCCTGTATATCTTATGTAATATCTGTCTATGTAAGCTAACCTAAAATACTGTGTAAACGGCTTTAAAAAAAACAGCGATATCTATTGTTTCTTGGTGTATTAAGCAGTGATGATCGGTATGCATCTGAAAACTTCTGTGAGTGCCTTTTAAAAATCAACTAATGAAGCGCCATCTTATGACTTTTCTACATATTGTACTAAGCTGAGCCTGCAGCATTAAAAGAAAGTCTGTACAATAGTGCTGCAAATGATGATCCAAAATGCAACAAAGTGCAGAGTTAAATTGCAGCTCCGCCTGAAGTTAAAAAAGAACGACCAAGTTCCTTCCTTGAAATTAGAAAAATGATTTATGACATTATTAAGGTTTGGGCTGGTAACAATTATGTTACAGTAAATTAAAAGAGATCAGAGGTGTGCTAGGTAGATTTAATTTATTGAAAATTAATTTTTAAGTATATTTTGTAATATGGTCGAAGCTCTCTATAATGAATAATAATATGACTTTTTCCCCTATAACGAATTTTTCTTTGGTCCCAACCTAGATAAACATGTAAATCTTGTATATTAACAATATTTCTGTAAAACAAATTTTCCGTATAACAAATGTTTTGGGGAGTGCCCAATGATTTTGTTACAAGGAAGTTCGACCGCTTCAAGTTAAGGCTATTTGTCGTGGGTCGGAAATTTTTTTCTGTGGACCGACGGTCAATAAACACTCCAATATAATATGGAAATGTGGCAAAATATCTTTTTGGAATTCGCATAAGATAGTAAACAACTATCCACAGCAAAGTTGAGAAATCACTATCAGCGCTACCATGTGGCAAAACGAGAAGATAATTGTTCAAAATATCGTATAATTGCAACAATAGGGCAGCAAGTTATTAGGCAGGCTTTCCTTCTCTTAGTAGGCTATGGCTGAGCAGACTCCTAAAACTTAAATTAAGATACCTTTTTATTCTGTGAGGAAATAAAGCCTATATGTTGCCCCAAGCTACGCTCATGTTACCTGTAAAAACCCCATTAAGATTCGTCAAGTAGTTTTAGAGATTAGCGTGTTCAAACAGATAAACAGACGGACAAAATTTTTAAAAATGGTCTTATTGTATTCTGTTACACTTCAATGTACAGGCAAATATTTTCAATGTACAGACACAACGGTTCTAAAGTTTTATTATATGTATAGAAGATATATACCGGGTTTATCAGGTCCAATGGTCATAATGTACCTAGCGTGATCCTTTGCATGATTACAAACTTAAAGTTCCCTACGTAAAATGTTCAAAACTCAAATGTTAAGGGTCTAAACATCACGCGAAGTTTGCTGAAAACCTGTTGAAAACGTCATTTAATCTCAACAATTGCCGCCGGTTTAATTGTAATCGCCCCTTTGAATTTAATGAACTGCTGGTGCGGAAAGTTCATAAATGACGTAACGACGCAATTTAAATTTTGAGTTTTCGACATTTTCGATAAGGAACTTTAATTTGTAATTGTGCAAAGGATCATGCTAGGTACTTTAAGACCATCGAACCTGATACACCCTGTGTGTGTATATATATAGTTTTTAACAAGTGGTATTTTTTATAATTTTAATTCAGAGCATCGGAATCATCAACAGTTTGCCCCCCCCCTCCCCCCTTCTATATCCTGTTGATTCTATTCGAGTGAGCAACAATGGAGTTGCCTTGAAAATGGGTCTGGTTAAATCTCTATGGTTGCTGTTGATATTGCATGTGCTCCCACAGAATTCCATGTTACTCAGTTTTGGGAAACTATTTAGTTGACAAGAAAGGAATCATAAAGATTGCAAGGCTGAAACATTTTTCTCGAGTTGATCTCAGATTGACCTCTGAATGAATGAGACTTTAGCGGTAATGACTACAGGACTAGAAATCATTTTGCTCGTATGGCGTCATCGACTTTCCCCCTATCTTAAGAATGTGTTTTTTGCCGTGTTCAGTAAATAGCGAATATTTGTTCATTTTATTAAATAAATAAATAGAAATTTCCAAAATTAAATTATGTATTATGCAATTATGCAGTTTTATTTAATTATTTACTTAATCTTATAGTATCGAAAATTTTGATGTCAGTTGCCCTTTAATCCTTCTTTTTCCCAATATTCATTTTTAATTTTTTTTTATCATGTTCACAACATGATTTCCATCTTTCTTCTCCCATTTTAATCTTTCTTCATGTAAATGCTGTTTCAAGAGGTTTAATATCGAAGCTTGACTGACACTGGACATGCTTTTTTCTTTTACAAAATCTTTCACTTGTTTCCAAATTAATCCTATAGGATGATATGGAGATAGCCGAAGGATATTATGACCATTTTCAGACAGAACATATCCACAATATACTGTTTGCTGGGTATATTATTTTTGACTGTTAATAATAAATGTGCTTTTAAGAGGTTATCAGGTAAAGGGATGTTGTTAGCTCTTAACCAAGTAATATCTGCTTTTTTGGTCGAAGAAGTTGGAAGTTTATTAATGTGAATGCTGTGATATGCAGCATTATCTAAAACAACAGTGAAGTTTCTGAAAGGTTGGTATTAAATTATTTGTTAACCATTTTTGAAAATTCTTAGAATTCACATCTTCATGGTAATCACTATAAGAGCGTCTCCCATTGATATTCTTCGACGATCGGGTACAGAAAACTGGTATGTCATCGTTTGGCAATGGCTGGCAATCGAATTCAGCAGGCGATGATCGGTCATCTCCGGACAACAATGAGGACCACAACAAATACAAAGATTGTGTGCGATAACAATACGAAGTTGTTCGGAGACACGACATTCTTCCCGTCGCACTAAGCTAGGGAGAATACCGCTGGGGCGGCTGCCGAGTACGACCGGAGCGCCGAAGGGTTTTAGGGTTTCGTCTCTGTCGGTCTCGACAGCACGTGGTGTCTGCATCAGAGCGCGCTGGTGGTTCGTTATCTTCCACCTCTAGTTGATGTGGCTCAATTGGTTCTGGGGAGTCGCTTAACTCTTGCAGCGGAGCGTCTTCTGCTGGGTTTGGAGTTGCTGCCGTGGTTTCGAGTTCATTTTCGGCGGCAACCGGGATCACTTCGGTGGCTGTGTGATCAGCTGTTTGGGAAGCGCACTCGCTAAAGCGCACACGACGAGGCGTTTGTAGTTTCCTCGTTTCGTAGCTACAGGGCGCACTTGTACGTTCTACGTCTCGTGTTTAATCTGATCAATGTGTCGTTTTGAACACTTGTTGTCAACCGCCACTTTGTAGTGTAGATCTCCTAGGCGATGGCTGACAACACCCGGTAGCCATTGTCTTTGTGCGCCAGACTTCCCGATGAAACATAAACCGCTTGCCCCACTTGTAGGGATCTGAATTTTGTTGAGAACGA
This sequence comes from Rhysida immarginata, assembly GCA_023313115.1. Lineage (NCBI taxonomy): Eukaryota > Metazoa > Arthropoda > Chilopoda > Scolopendromorpha > Scolopendridae > Rhysida > Rhysida immarginata. The sequence goes on along the minus strand of JAHWFO010052368.1, from coordinate 169,168 downwards.
AGCTTTGTGTCGCTTTTGCACTCGCTGGCTTGCGTCTTGTGTCTGTAACATATACAGGCGAGTGTATAGTTACCTTCCTAAAAATAATTTAGTGGGGACTCCTACGTGGTGACATGGGGCGCTCGTCTGTATCGTTCCAAGAATGTGTTGAGGTTTCTTTGCAAGCTGGCTAGTGTAGTACCCATGGCTTTTAATGCACATATGATTGTTTGTACATATCGCTCAGCTTGTCCGTTAGTGGATGGATGTTATGGCTTGTGTGTTTATAAAATTGGACTCCTCGCACTTTCAGGTACGTTGTAAATTCGTCGGCGACAACAAACTGGGGGCCATTATCGGAGACCATGGTGGTTGGTATTCCGTATCTCGCGAACAGCTCATCCAGTATGTCGATGGTTGCTGTCGCGGTCGTCAACGAAGTTACCTTGGCTTCCACCCACTTGCTGTACGTGTCCACAACTATCAGAAGCATTTTTCCCGATACTGGTCCGGCATAATCCACATGGATTCTTTCCCATGGGCCTTTGGGATACTCCCAGTGGTGGGTTCGGAACTGGGGAGGTGCGCTGGAAGACGTCGCACATTGGGCGCACGATTTGATGGTGTGTTCAATGTCAGCGTCGATACCGGGCCAGTATACGAACGAGCAGGCGAGACCTTTCATCTTGCCCATTCCTAGATGGCCGGTGTGCAGCTCATCCAGGACTGGTTGCCGTAGTAGAGGTGGAATCACTACACGATGTTCATACAGTAGACAACCAGTGCTCGTTGTATATTTATCTTCGGTTGGTTTGAAACCGGAGCGGGTTAGGTTTCGGCCTCGTGCTAGTTCCTGGACAATCCGACCCAGTCTTGGATCGCTTCGGGTGGCTTTGGCGATGTCCTCTGCACAGATGGACCACAAATCCCTCAAATCCTGCCCACATTTAGTGGACCACAAATCCCTCAAATCCATCTTGCTCCTCCTCTTCTACTCTTTGATTGAAGTGATGCATGAGCAATAGTTGGCGTTGGAATAGTCCTTTGTTGGCTTGTAGACAATAGCATAGTTGAAATTGCTCAGGTAGTCTGTATAATTTGCCATGCGACTGACGCACAGGGTTTGAAGAGATTTATGGGGGTGAAATATTTGAGTCAGTGGTTTGTGGTCTGTGACCAACTCGAATCTCCGCGCGTACAGGTAGTTGAAGAATTTTTTTACAGCCCATGCGATGGCTTCTTTGTCTATCTGTGGATAATTCCTTTCTGTTTCAGAAAGAGACCGGCTGGCATAGGCTATGAGCCTCTCTAAACCGTCGGCTAGGCGGTGACTTAACACGGCTCCTAATCCAAAACTGCTTGCATCAGTGGTGAGAATGACTGGGAGAGAGGGGGTCATACTGCGTGAGGATGTGTGGCGAGATGAGGGTGGTCTTGAGCTCCTCGTAGGCCTTTCGTGCTTTTTTGGTCCACACGAACTTTTTTGGTGCTTATCTTGGCCCAGCATTTCTCGGAGTGGCTTTGCTCTGTGGGATAAGTTGGGAATAAAAGCGCTTTAATAGGTTGCCTTCCCTAGGAAAAGTTGTAATTCCTCGGAAGACGATGGTATGGGGGCCCTCTGTATGGCGATGATGTGATCATTTGACCTATGTATGCCATTTTTGTCTATAATATGTCCCAAGCAGGTTAGTGAAGTGGCTGCAAGTACACACTTTTTGCGGTTGAGATGGAACAAGTGGTGATCCAACCGGCACTGCGTTTGGCGTAACGCTTCCACCAGTTTTTTAAATGTCGGGGTGAACACGATGATGTCGTCAAAAAAATTGACTACACTCCCTGCTTCTCGGAACACCACCTCCATCCGACGCTGCCACAGTGCTGGAATATTTGCGGCACCATGGACTGCTCTCATTGGTCTGACCAGTCCATGCGTCGGTGTGTTCAGAGTCAGAACCTCCCGAAATTTGGCGTCGATTGGTAAATGGGTGTATGCATCCGTGATGTCCAGGTGCGCGAATCATCCAGCCCCTCTCATTTTATTGAATATATCTTCTATTTTTGGGATAGGAAACATATCCATGATCATTTGTTTATTTACCATAGATTTATAGTTCCCGGTGATTCGCAGCGCACTGTTCTTCTTTACCACAACGTGGGTTGGCGATGCCCATTCGGAGAAATCGACTCGTTCGTAGAAGCCGGCTTCTATTTTCTCCTCTATTGCAGCAGCATACTGTTCTCGTAGAGCAAGTGGGACATCTCTTGCTCTGGCAAAGACGGGGGTGGCATCTGGCACAAGATGGACTGAAGCTGGTGGCCCTCTCAGCTTCTCTGCTGTGGTTTGAAAGACGTGGTTGAATTCTTTCACTAGACTGTCTAGCTGGTATTTTTGTCCCTCGGTTAGAAGTCCTTTGTCTGGATTATCTTGGATGGCTTGAATGGGTGCGAATAATTTGTCGAATTGGATTTCGTGGACGAAATTGGCGATCCACTCGCGACCCATTAAACCTGTAGAATTCCCTTCTACGACATACAAGTCCATATTCCGGCTCGTGCTGCCGATGGTGACTCGGACTCTAGCTTTCCCAAGGCATCGCACCTGGTGAACGGTATAGCTTCAAAATTGCCGGTTGGTCCTCTGCAAGCGTATCTGAGGTTTGATTTTACGTAGACGGGTAACGCCTACGATGCCACAAGATGCTCCCATGTCGACCTGCATCGGCAGATTCTTGCCGTCTATTGATACGTCTATCAGGTTTGTGTGGGTGGCTACCTGATTCGAGGTCCCTTGGATCTGGTTAAGAGTTTGCACACGATCTATCGGTACTTGCGTCTCGTTGGGGGACGTACGACGTGATCCTCTTGCCTTCAAACTTCAGGCTTTCGCTATGTGACCAGTCATCTGGCAGAAGTAGCAGGTTGCGGTCTTAAAGCAACAGATGTCTGCTCAGTGCAGACTACCACACCTGCCACACGGTTTCTTCGGAACCGTTTTGTTTCTGTTGGTAGAATGGTGACTGGCTGTGGAACGATGGTGCTCGTTGCTCACATTCGCTCTGCGGTTTGGTAGTTTCTTTTGTCGATTCCTCCCACGATGGTTCGACTTCGTACTTGGGGCTTCGTAGTCAAGTTTGTTGGTATCCTCTGGGGTTGATTGGCTGACAGTTTTTCCGATGGCCCAGGTGGCTTCCAAACTTTGGGCGATGGCGTATGCTTTGTCGAAATCATCTGGTTTCGCGATGATCTCATCACGCGTCTCGGATGAGCGAAGACTGTGGAGAAACTGTTCTATCAGCATACGATCCAGAAAATCTCTGTATTGGCAATGTGCAGCACTTTTCCGTAATCGAAGGGCGTATTGGACCACTGTTTCATCTGCGCTCTGTATAACTGTCCGGAATTTCATACTTTCCACATATTTATTAAGAGGACGATCAAAATGGCTGGTTAGAATTGTTTTTAATTCGTCGTATGAAATTGCCTTGGGTTCTTTTGGACTGGCTAAGATTTTGAGCACACCATTCAGTTCTGCGCCCATGTGAACTCTTGCATAGGTGGCATACTAAGTAGGGGGAATGTTTGAGAGCTGTAACGTCCATTCAAACCTTTTGAAGTACTCCCCGACGGATGTCTCGTCGTCCATACGGAACAGCGACATTGTGAATGGAGGAGGCCGTGGAGAGGCGAGTTCCGAAGCACACTCCGTGCCAAGAGCGGGGGTCGTCCTCGCCAGCTAGGCTATGGCCGTGTTGGTGGTCACGTGCAATGCCGAAGCTATCATCTTTGATAACTCCTGCATCAACTCTGGTGGAACTGCCATAATAGATTGTTTTCTCTTATTTGGTTAGGTAAGTCTCTGTTATCTTTAATTTCTCTTTTTTTTTTTTTTTTTCTTTACCAGTTTGTCTTTAATCTGGGTGCGAATGGCATTCTTTTTCTCTCAGATGGCGATGGGAAGCGGCGTTCACTTGTGGCTGGGGCGGAGTAATTTAACGTTCTATCTGGGGATCCGGCATCGAATCGGTATCGGATCAGTATCGAATCTTTCAATTGGCGTATCGAATCTTTGGATCCCACTTCTGACACCAAAATTCCTTTGCATATGTGGGACTCGGTGAAGTGGGAGGGGAGGCGTTAACTATTTATAATTAATGTTGTTTACCTTGCAGTAACGTTTCATGTCTCCCATTGATATTATTCGACGATCGGGGACAGAAAACTGGTATGTCATCGTTTGGCAATGGCTGGCAATCGAATTCAACAGGTGTTGATCGTTCATCTCCGGACAACAATGAGGACATAACAATAAGAACGAATAATACGAAAACAAACACCACAACAAATGCAAAGATCGTGTGCGACAACAATACGAAGTTGTTCGCCGACACGACACAACGTACTTCAAGGGAACTGAAAATTTGTACGTTAATGCAAGATGTACATTATTCTGAAACTTGGGGGGGGGGGGGCATAGATGAAACCAACTGAGCACACTCAGGTGCTACAGTATGCTTTTACACGACCTTGATTTTTTTTGCTTCCATTCGTCCAAACCGGTCGCGTTCGCTTCTTTTAGCTTGTATTTCATCTCGGATGCTGTGATCTTCTAGCCATTTGGTAGTCGTGTTGGCTGCATGAGCTGGAGCCAGATCATGCTGATAAATCATTTCTGTTTCACATTTGTCCTCTTTCTCAAATATTGGAACTAGATACTGATCTAATATCTCCTGGCAAACAGCAGCATTAATCGTTGACTTTACAAAGGCCAATGAACAGACTCCACCTGCTCACATAGTTCCCCAAATCATCACACTGCCTGGATGTTTCAACCGACTTCTTTAAATTCGGATGTCGGTACGCGTCATTAGGCTGTCTCCAAATTCTGCAGCCTTGATGCTCATATGTAATGCAGAATTTCGACTTGTCGCTAAAAACTACTCGATTCTAGTCGCACACTGTCCAGTCTGCGTGTTCTTTGCACCACTTCAATTTTTTTGCTCGTTATTTAGCAGCATAATTTTTTGTACACATCTTGAAAATTCTAACTCATGCAAACGCTGGACTGTGGTGCAGCGTGAGACATCCACTCCTGTTGTTATCCACTGAAAATGGATGGACCTAGATGGATGGAACAGGTGATTTCTCACTATTCTCTTCAGCATCCTTTCATCTTGGCATAACGCTTTCTTTTTTCGACGGCATTTGCTTTGATTATTCAAGCTGCCAACACCTTCCTTCTGTTTCTTGAGCACTTTAGAATCTGTTGACTGAGAGCACTCCAATAGTTCTGAAATCTCATGCTCATATTTCCCATCTTTAAACAATTGAATTGTTGCTCTCTCTTATTCATGGATAAGTCTTTTTTTCGCACTCATGATTGCATCGAACTAAACAATGAAACCTTTTTAACTGCTATAAGTCAAGTCCAGTGGTGTAGAATTTGCATATGTTGAAATTTTCAATTTTATTGGAATATTCCATTTTTTTTTTGTCACAGGTTAAGAGAGTATTCCATTTTTCTGTCTTGAGCAAAAGGCTGATTATGTAAATTCTGTTTATGATATTTTAATTGCTTACACAAGTTCAAGAAGGATTAAAAGCAGGTTTCTGTTTAACAAAAAAATTCGATTCAGTTATAATAAAAATTGTGGAAATACTTTGAATTGAACTGTAAAAACTGCTTCCTTGCAGCGAGTATTCCATTTTTTTTTGGCAAGAAGATGTAGAAAGGTGCATCATCAATCATAACGATGTCTTGATGTAAAAGTACAGTTCAAAATTGGGGATTTAAATAGTAATAAATTTTCTCTATAATAGAGCATTTAGTTAGCTTAATTTACTCTATGGATGACAGGAGACTTGTGGGATCAGTGGTTGAAAAAAAATCCATCAACAAATGCGAATACAAAAGTGGAATATTCTTTTGCTTTGTGATAACTGATAATTTTTTATTGTTAAATTAAACATTAGACACTGGTTAAACCAATTAGCGTTGAATAGTGTATTTTTTTAAACGAAAACCCCCTACTCCGGATAAGTGGATATTTTCTTCCGATCTCGAGGCTATCTACTTATGGAGGTTAGACTGCATAATTATTCGAACCGGAATTTTTAAGGATTCTGATGATAAAGAAGGATCAAAAAAGAAATCTGTAATGACCGTCTGCTTTCTTTCCATAACTTGCCTCCCCAAAAAGTCCTCCATATCTGACATTGTGAAGTGAAATGATTCTGGTACACCGATATGCTGTGCAAAATAGTTACGTAAACTTTTTACTTCTTTCTGCCATTATGGTTTGTAATCTTTCTGTGAATGGTTGAAATGATGCTCCAACTTGCACGGTAACAAAATAATTCCCTGACTTTTCCCAGTTACATAAAATTCCCTTACCTTTCCCGGTTTTCCTGGTCACTGGTCACCCTGTTACATGCACATTTATTTAAAGCTAATATTAAAATAAACACATGATCTTACTGTACTGAAGATGGGCAATCATCCGTCAAGTGAAGCTTTCCAATCTAATTGCCGCACAAATTGAGTCCCGACTGAGTAGCATGCGATCAAACAGTCGATCGAACAGTGAAGTGTACATTTGTTCAGGTGGGATGTAAGCCGTGCTTACACGATTCTCACCCTTCCGGAATAAATTCCACATGAAATACACTGAAATAGGCAAGAAGCCTGACTAACCCAAAGAGGTCTTCCACATTATGAAAAAACAAAAAATAAGATTGACGATTGTCAGAAGAGTGGGAGAGGGAGGGTGGTATTACATCTTCCATCTTGAGTAGCATGCAGGGATTTCCGGGTTTATATATGCTACACTGATCAACCAATGAAATGTGAACTCTGCTTAATTAGCTCATTGGCCCAGTTGCAACTTTCGCATGGGCTGTATTGATCAATCAGAGCAAGACATTCGAACAATGTACAAAGAAGGATTCTGATGGTGGGATGATAAAGAATCGAGTGAGCACACATCGAGTGCTGAAAATCCGTTCGAATCCATTCAAGAAAATTAAAAACTGTTTTATTAATTTTCGGTTATTTTAATTGCATGATATTTTAAAATTACGTTAAGATTATTTCTAAAATTATGTTAAATTTATGTTTAAAAGAAGGATTCGTATACTATAAAATTTCACACTGAATTTACGGTTTTATTTTTAAATTTGTTTGTTAATTTAATAGGTCCATTTGTATTAATAGTTATAGATCATAAAATCCAAAGATGAGCCAAAAACTTTTGAATCCAAAGTTGAATCTCTTTATAAGCATAGAAAGAGACTCAAGAGCAGAATGGCTGTAATGTTTATGCATTTTGGCATTTCAGTGAAAAAGCTTTAAAAGTTAATGTGTAAATAAAATGAAAAGAGTATGATGGAATTGGATAAATAAAAATAAATTAAATAAATAAAATAATATAACTCAACATTTTATTAAAATAAAATAATAAAATAAGAATAAATTAATTAAATGATAAACAAATACAAAAAAATAAAATAATATAAATAACGCTAATAATTAATTAAATAAACTAGACTAAATGAATAAATAAAATAAATGCATAAATTAATAAGCTAAAATCATGTAAAATATCAATTAAATTTAATCATTGCTCTGAAGATGTAATTGTTACAAAATGCGTCATCGAAAATTCAATACACCTATACCTCGTTATACGTACTGATTGGTTCCAAAAACTTGGTACGTAAATCGAATATCCGTATAATGAATACGTACTTTTCAGGGTCAGTAGAAAAGTCGAGGCAATGGAAAAACGTGAGACGTTTTATTATGTAGCTCTCATCAGAGGTCACTACTGTACTTTTTTAAAAATAAATTTCCGTGATAACGCTTTGACAATGCACATCAATGATTTTCGTGATAACGCTTTGACAATGCACATCAATGATTTTGATACAAAATATACACAAAGTAAATTGAATCTGTTTCAGTGTTTTTTTATGAAATAATACAGCAAAGTTAGTATTTATTTTTTTATAGTCTTTAGTTTATTATTTTTATTTCTTCATAAACATAGTAATACACATGAAACAAAAATCGAAAATATATAGCCTAAATTAATTTATTAGAGTGGAAATAATGACGACGTACTTGACGAGGTCATAGTGCTGGTGCTGATGATCAGTGTATTTCAACTCTACTCTTTATTTAATCTCGTGTGACGAAATATTGGGTACGTAAAACGAATTCGTGCCATAATTTGAAAAGTACGTAAATCGAAAAGTACGTACAACGAGCGTACGTATAACGAGGTATGGGTGTACTATGAAATAACTCATTATTTCAACAATGGTCTTGAGCAAGAGCCACACTCCCCTTTTTCTGTTAATCTAGCATTCCACTCGGCTCTAAATCCTGCGGTTTAACTATACATAAACAATTGAAACTATAATAAAACAAGAAATTAATCCTCCCAAGGAAGGAATAGGAAAGTAGCAGAAGCCCTGAGTTCATCTATTTTTACTCCTTCATCTGCACTTCATCACATGTCACTATAATAGGTTTCAATGTGTCGAAAGGAATGAGTACCTTTTCTGATGTCAATATCGCTTTGAGTTTTGCAAAAGCATTCTCATGTGTACTAGTCCACTTCCAGTGTTTTTCATTGTCTAACAGACTGTATAAAGGTTCTGCAATAGTTGCTCGATTTGGGATAAAACTATCGTAGAAATTAAGAAGTCCAAGGAAAGCTTGCAGTTCTTTCTTGTTCTTTGGATTCGGAGCACTTTTAATTGCTTTGATTTTATTTTGAGAAGGGTGGAGTCCATTTTTGTCAATTGTATGTCCTAGGAATATGGACGTTAAATATGCTTTTGTCCTTGTTGAGACGTAGACTTACCTTTGATAGGCGTGACAGAAGAATGTCATCGAAGTTTGATATGACACCTGGAAGATTTGACAGAAGATTGCCCATAACATTTTGAAAAATACCTGGGGCAACACAAACACCAAATTGTAAACGTTTGATTTTGAAAGCTCCTCGATGAGTAATAATGGTTTGGGCCTCTGATGAATCTACATCGACAGGTAGTTGAAGATAACCCTGAGCTAGATCTATTTTAACAAAAACAGAACTGGGTGGTATAGATGTCAGCAACTGTTGAACAGCAGGGATTGGATAAGGGTGATCCTGCATTGCTTTATTAATAGTTATTTTATAGTCACCACATAAGCAAATCTCACCTGATGGCTTGATGATTGGAACTACAGGCGTTGTCCTTCTGGGGTTTTCGATTGATTCTATGACTCCTTGTTCTAGAAGAGTATCGAGTGCTTTATCAATTCTTGGTCGTAATGCCAGTGGAACAGGTCTTGCTTAAGACGAATAGGTAGATATTTCGGATCGATAGGCAAAGAGATGGGTTGTCCTTGATATGAACCCAATTCAGGAGTGAATATATTAGCATAATCAGTCAGTACTTGTTGAACTGAATCATGATTTGTTTCGTTAATAGCGGATAAGGTAATTCCCAAAGGTGCAAACCATTCGTAACCTAGAAGATTTGATTTGTTTCCATACGTGACTAGAAGTCATAGATTTTGCTTAAATCCATTATGCTCAACTGTAGGCCAACAACTGTAACAGTGACCTTTGAATTCAATGTGTTGATGTTGGTAGTCTCTTCAAGGTAGCACAAATGGTACCTTGGTGAGTTTAAGATTTCCGTTCTTATTGAGGTCTCGGAAAGTCTTTTCAGAGATGATGGAATATACTGATCCGGAATCGACTTCCATTTTGCATTTGAGTCCATTTATCTGTAGTGTCACGGAGCATTTATGTGGGGGTGATTTTTGAGAAATTGATTAATAACATATTCGGGAGTGGCTGTGTTAACTTCTGTTGCATTTGTGGTATTATACTGCCTTTGGTTTTTTGTTTGTTTGCGAGCACGGCGTACATGGAATATGTGCCCTAGTTTTGAGCAATGACGACATACAGCGTTTCTATGAGGACAGTTTGAGTGGGAATGTCGGCCTCCGCATCCTTGGCATTCTTTCTGAACATGTTGAGTGGAAGTAGCAACATTTGATGTTGGTAGAAACCTTGTCTCTTTAGTAGGCATTTTCTTTCTTGATTTGAACTTTGAATTTATATTTTTACGTTGTATGTTGCTGATGACCTCGGGTGGAGAGGTAGAGAATCATTCGTTTTCACAGATTTCTCTCACTTGGACAGCTTCAGTTTCAGCAGATAATGCTTGCTGTGTAGCTTGTGTGAAAGTCAGTACTGATTCAGAAAGTAGTCGTCGTTGTGTTGATTCATCCTTCATTCCGCAGACGAATTGATCTCGTAGACGCTCGTCGAGATAGCGCCAAAATTACATAGATCTGCTAGTTGACGAGGATCGGTGATAAATGAATTTACTGATTCACCTTCTCTTTGAATTCGTTTGTGAAATTGGAAACGTTGAAATATTGTTGATGGTGCCGGGGCATAATGATTGTTTAGTAGAGTTAAGAGTTCGTCAAAAGTTCTTGTTTCAGGCGACGCCGGCACAACCAGTGATCGAACAACGGCAAGGGCTGTTAGGCCTATGACATCTAACAGAGATGCTTGCTTACGTTTCGGTTCCATGAAGTTGTTTGCAGTGCAGAAGTATTTAACTTGCTCAGCATAAATGTCCCGTAATTTTGGATTATCGACATCAAAGGGTTGGAGAGTGCCAATGATAGACATGATTGTTTAATAGAGAAGAACTTGCCTTGTGGAGATGAGCAGATGGCTTTGGAGTCGTAATGAGCGGGCGAAAATGGCATCTCGTCTTTGTTGCGGAGTTTCTCAAGCCAGTTTCATCGACATGGTTGCGTTGAACATCTCATTGATTTATATCCCATCCTCGTCGCCAGCTGTTGTGTAATTAGATGAATCAACATACAAGGTGAGGTAGATAATATAAGGTTTAATTATCATAGCGAATATTAGAATACATAAGAGAGAGAGATAAACATAACATGTTTGTTACGTGAAGGATGATATCGAGAGTCTGTGTCAGAGAGTGATGGCCGCATGGTAACAAGGAAAAAGATTAGGTACACCGTCTGGTGGAAACACCATACATTACATCCACCTTTTTTGTCGCGATGAGCCAGTTAAAGCTCTACATATACAATCATGGCTAACCTTCGAAGAGCGGTTTACCACCAACCGCAGCCTGTGATTGGCTGATCAGTAGCAGCAGCAGCCACTTTTTGCCTATTTACTTTGGACGTTTTCAGTTTAGTGTATGCTTGCAGCGAAAAAATATCATTATTATTGAATATAAAATGCCTCAGTGTTGCGGATTTGAATGTTGTACGAAGCCAGAGAAAAGAGTGAAACTTTTTCTCCTTCAGTCTGGAAAATCAAGAGCTGAAAAGCGAAAAATATTAAAACATCGAATCAGTTGAAAAAACTAGGTTCCCAAGCCCGATTCCCGACCCTATTATGTAAGTACATGTATTTTTAATACACTGGTTTTGTAATAAATTTCATTTACACAATCATGCAGTTCAATAGCGATTTAAGGTTAGAATAGAATAAGTATGGATGTAATGTAATGCAATCGCTCAGACAAAATGCAACCGCACGAAAAGCCATAAAGTCTCATGGTCTTGTATTCGCTACTTTCAGTGAATATAGAGGGAGCTGTTTTTTTTTGAAAAAATGGCTGCGAAAGTAGGATCCTTCCATTTTTAAACTAAAAAATAGATGATTGTTTAGGATAAAAATTCGTTCTAATGACTATTAAGAGAGAATGTTATGTGGGATTGGTGTTCTGTGTTATAAAAGCAGTATTTAAACTACTGTGAATCCTACTTAGCTCAGTCCAAGTAATGCCACAAGGGCAGTGCCACTTAAACTGAAAGTAGCGAATTTTAAAATAAAATCAATAAATATGAATGAGACAAATATACATTTTAACAATAATTTTGTTTAATTTATGATGAAAATGGAGCATGTATAAAGACTTTTTATGCAGAAACTTTGGAAGAATCACAGAATTTTTGGTGCGTTCGGATAAAATTGTTCTTCTTTCTCAGTGTAGAAGAGTTTGTTATTCTAAAATATAGAAATGTGTTATATCATTTTGAACAATGAAAATATAACTGTCCTTTTTTAATAAATAATAATTAGCCATGGTATTTGTATAATTTTATACAGAAATATTCATGTTTACTTCACTATTTAAAAAAAGAAAACGTTTTGTTCTGTCTCTTTATTATTACCAAAAATAATGTCCAATCTTTCAAATTGTATATTTTCCACCTTAAATCCGAACCTTCGTTATAATATTTAATTAAATCCATTATAACTTTAATATAAGATTTTATAATATAATAATCTATAACGATAAAGATTGAAATGCATTGCTCATTAAAGAAGTATTGCTAAAATTCAGAACATAAATGAATCTTCGTTAAAAGTAGACTTGCTTCATTCATATTCATCGATTTTATTTTATAATACAAGACCCTGAGACTGTGGCTTTTCATCCGAGTGATTACATTTTGTCCTGTGACATTGTCTGACATCAGAATAACCTAATGGCTTAATCGGGAGAGGGTTCATAACAATTGTAAAAATTTACAATTTAATAATTTTTAAATAAATTCTCTTCAAGAAAGCATCAGTAAAAACATAAAAGATAAATAAAATTTTCTTTTTTTGCAATAGCATATATGGTATACGTTAATCCGAGGATTTTCAGCTTGCAAATTTTATTTTTCTATTATTATACTCTATAGGGAGTGCAAGTGACTACGTCACAGCTAACGTCATTTGCGCGATGAACGAGCCGAGAGCCTAGGAAATGGGATCGCTGGTTCCAAACATTGGAACCACGCAATATACGTACTAGTAACGTTGAAACGGGCGGCCAGTAAAAATGACATCTCTTAAATTATTATGTTAATTTGTGTAATTTACATTATTATTAAGACATTTAATCCCATTATATAATTTATACATTAATATTAGAACGCTTTTTAATCATTTTTAATCACTTAACAAAAGAATGCCATTGTTCGCGGATCTTTCTTTCTTTGGGAAAACGATAGATGTCTAAATCGCTGTTTTGGCTCCTTCTTGAGCAGTGAGGAACTAAACAATTTCACATCTTAAATGTGTTATAAACACTGGGCTTATACAAAGCGATTTTATTCCATCCCTACGTTGGAACCATGTTAAATCCCGAAGCGAGAAGACTTGTTTGGAACCAAATCGAGTCACGTGACTGAAGAATTCCAAGGACTGACGTCACACTTGCACTCCCTATTAAAAATAGTTATTTTTAAGCTGAAAATCCTCATACTATAAATAATAAACAACGAAAAATGTTTTTGATTGTTTTTTTATCATTTGTGTCAGAAACCAATCAGGTTTAGCAAGTAGAAGTATTGGGATGAGAAGGGCTATAGGAAATATATAAAATTCTACTGTAGAATCATTTCGTACAAAATTTTTAATTTCTTTTGTAATTTTTTAATTTCATTCAACATGCATTTATTATTCCTTCTTTATATCATACATTTGTTTTTATTATTTTGCCATTAACAATTTCAAAATAATAATAATAATGCAATTACAAAACTAATAATAATAAAATAAATACATGAAAAAATATACATTAAAGACAAAAGGGATGGATATATTTTAATTATTACATGAATATAAGTTAGTTTATTTACGATGAGCATTAAATACATAAAAAAACGAGTGATTTTCAAGAATTTAAACAAGCAGCCTATAGTGAGTGAGCCTACGAATAGGCCAAAAATGGTGGCTGACCGTTAGTTGGCTATAATGTATATAGAGTTTTAGAGCCAGTAGCCCTGTCCATTCAGATGTTGTGGGCATCTCATGCAAGGAGTTGATATATTTTCATATTGGCAAGCAATAGACTCTTCCTGCAAACCTTTTTGGCACATTGTATAGGGCGAGATAGCATAACAAGTGAAAATCTGTGGTCTTCACTTGGGCCTTCAGGGCCTGCTGGCATGGTTTGGGGATCCCTGCCTTGGATCATAACACTGCCGTTACTGTTTCCATATTTTTTTTATGTATGTTCATCGATATTTCCGTCATTTATAAACCGATTTTAAAAATTCTTTTTACATTGGATTCTGTTTAGCACCAAGGTGGTCCCATATTAATATCATTGTTAAGTCTGTTTAATTTTTTTTTTCATTTATTCAACTTGTTAATCATGATTTCCGGTAAGGATGAAGCATTACTGTTTCATAATCCTAACTGTACATTTAAAATGCTAATATTGATTGATATTTGCCATAATTACGGATAAAACATTAAAAAATGTATGTTCTCAGTTTAAAATAAGCTTTTTTCATTTATTCTCAAATTCATTTGAAATCTCGATTTAACGAAGTTTTTGTTATAACGAAGTAAACCAGTGGTCCCTTGAACTTCGTTATAACGGGATTTGACTGTACATGCAGAATAAACTTTTTTATGGAAAAGCGGCGGGTTGTTTTATGTGTAAGTTATTAAAGAGTTAGAAACTCATATGAATGAAACTCAAGCACAACAAAACAGCTCATTGCTGTGCTTTCATGGCATAAATCAGAAGCAAACCTGTAACAACAAAAAAAAACTTTTGAGTTTTTCCATATATCTGCAAAGTTTTGTGACAATATGTCAAAAACTAAAGCTACTGCGAATTTATGAAAACTGGTCAATCATTTGTAAAACGCAGAGGCTACGTACACGGCGCCGCTTATGCTTTATTTTCAAGTCGACGGGTGGCGCAGTGCATGGGCAGAATATTTGTTCGGGAGTTAGGGCGGGACGCTTGGCGGGCTTTCAGTTTGGCGAGAGATTTTCTTCATGTGTCATTGGTTTTTTTCGTTAATGTTTAACGAAAGGAAGTGACGTTGGGAAGCAAGTTCGGAGCGTATTCTCAACTTGATTACTAGCAATCAAAAATTACTAGAAAACAAAATTTGTTCAGTTGTGGAAATCAAGTTCCCGGACAATTGAAGGAGCAAGAAAGAGAGGTCTAAATAGAGAAATTAAGAGCGAATTAATATATTCGGAAGTTAAATATTCTTGTATCCACTCTGGATCGTACAAGAGCCGAACTACTGGCCAACGTCCGAATCAAGGGTAAGCGTAGCTACTATTTTGAGTAAATAAAAATTTGAATTTAAAATGTAATTATTACTATTAATTAATGAATAATTTGATATTTACGTTGCGCAGGACTTTATAAGGTTAGGCAAGGTTGCTTGGCCTTTATAAGAATTAAAGTTACGCCTGATGGAAAAGATTTAGAAATTGTTGACCTGAATGAAGAACACAATCATGAAGTTAATAAGGTAATTGTTATCATGAAGTTAATAATCAATACAAAAGGCGAACATCGGTATTAACGTAAAGATTTTTACACTTTCACTGTTTTATTGCATTTTTTTAAACATTGTTTTGTTTTATTTTTACAGAAAGCCTTTGAATGTTTGCCTCGACAAAGAGCGCTAGATGAGACCGCAAGAAAGCTGACAGAAAAAATGCTGGAATTGCGAGCAAACAAAAAGTTGATACAGAATGAAATAATGTCAACAACGAACACAGTTGTTAAACTAAAGGATCTTCATAATCTTGCGTATTCTCCAGGGCAAAGTAAACATCCTTTACAAAATATTTTGAGAAATCTGCGAAAGAAAGATTGTACTGTTGAGCTGTTGAAAAATACTGAAAATGTTTTACTTGGAATTTTTACCAGGACAGTGATATGAAAAAAATGTATGCAGCATATCCAGAAATTTTATTTCTGGATGCAATTTATAAAGTAAATGACAGAAGACTTCCGTTGTATATAATGCTGATAGAAGATGGGGATAGCAACAGTGAATTTTTCTGCTTACTTATGAAACAGAAGAAGCAATGAGAGAAATGGCAAAGATCTTCAAGCTGCACAATCCCAATGCAATAAAGACACAATGTATTCTAACTGATAAGGACATGAACGAGCGTGCAGCATTTCAGTCAGAATTCCCTGGTGCAAAACTACTTATTTGTTTATTTCATGCTCTAAGATGTTTCCGAAGAGAAATAACAGTGGATAAAAGACGCATCTCAAGTGGTCAGTGAGACACTTGCCTTGAAATTATACAGAAAATTGCTTATGCGGAAAATGAGGAAGAATATGTTCGCTTTTACAGTGACTTAAAAAATACAGAGATCGAGTCTGTAATTGAATATTATGATGCTAACTGGCATGAGATCTGCAACCAGTGGGTTGTAGGATTGCAGCAATGACAAGGAATAACCTGTGGGAACAGAACAAACAATAGACTGGAATCAATCAATCAAAAAGTTGTCCATGGATCCATCGATGGTATGTTTGAAGATTTGTTGAAACTTATCAGAAGTCTCAAAACAGAGAGAGATTGTAAGGCAGCAAAGGCCCAAACAAAGCTCCCCTTGAACATGCCTGTAAGCTGCCAAAGTAAAATGCAATACTTCAACCTTTTGACTCCATTTGCATTTGCAAAGGTTTTGCAGAAATTCAAATGCATTGAAAAAGTAGAGGTTATTCAAGAAACTAGTGATGGAATAACTGTGAAATCTCACGAAGGTGTTCTTCAAGTGAATGCTGCCAGTGCACTTTTTTTGTTGGAATGGGTTTACCCTGC